>JAVLVB010000433.1:1219451-1271777 GCA_032876305.1 Orestias chungarensis | reverse complement strand
ACGGATTTTTTTGCATTTTTTTATATCGCTTGCAATTGTGATTTAATCATCCCCATAACAGCATTTCAATGGTCCTGATCAAGCCACTACAGAAGTTGTGAAGCATGGAAGAAACTGTCAATGATAACTTTCTCTTTCATTGCCAAAAGGATCCCAAGTTGCTCCCATGGCAGCAGGAAGATATAATCCGTCTAGCAAATCTTTATGGAAGTGCACCCAAAGCCGGCTTTACTGATAAACTTCTGACGTGAGGTTTGAAGGACACTTTTGCCAACTTAGCTGCTTGCTCTAAACATGGAAGAGCAGCACACAAATTTTAAATCAGGCTAAGAAATACAGGTTGAAATAAAATTTATTTGATGGTTTAGGAAATAAATGATCCTATTGTCTTCGGAGATCCATTCCTCAGGCAGTAAATAAGGAAAGGAAATAGAAAATGGAACAACCTTATTGAAAAACATAAGGAATAAAGTTACAGAATCTACCATCCACAAACTAAACCTCGATACATTTCCTTCTTTTACCTCTATTGGTTCTTTGTATTGGATGAGAGATTTGCCTATAATAGTCAGCCCCTGTCAGCAATAATGGTTTCTGTCTTTAGATTGCTTTTATTATAAGAAAGGCAAACAGAAATATAAGGTGTTTAAGGCCCAAACCACCATGTGCAGTACAAAAAATTATTAATTTTATGTATGTCTTTTGTATTTGTTGTATGTTGTCTGTGAAAGAGTGTTATCCCTACTTCAATATATGGAAAAAAAAAATCTTTGGGTCTCCATATTCTGCACTTTGACAGGTTGGTCTAAAGTAAAAAAGCATAACATGTAATTTATGATGTGTTTAAAGTTTGAATAGTGTTTCAGCAGGGACTCTCGGTGGACTGGAGTATGGAGTAGACGTATTTCCGGCACACTCCCGCATCAAACTTTAGATTTCTAACGTTTTTATAGCCCACATCCAACTTTGAATACTGAGAGGAGGTACGTAAACATTGACGAGCATTATGGGAACTGGAAAGTGACCAAAACAAAAAAAGATGAAACCAAAAGAAAAGACTTGGTAGCATTGGTTAGCATGGCTACTCTGACTAGCTTGTTGGAAGAGCACCACCACTCCATATCAACGTCGCTTTCAATTGAGATCAGGTCAGCATTTGCCTCCCTGGAAGCCAAAATGGACAGACTGATATGTTAAATACAGTGACACAATAAATCAACAGGCCCATGTTCTCCTACTGTCAGCGACACGTACATCTGAGTGTCATCAGCATAGTTGTGGTAGGACTCATCATGGCTGCAAATTTGCTGGGCCAGTGGCAGCATGTACAGATTGAATAAAAGGGGTCCCAGGATCAACCCCTGGGAAACCCCACAGGTCACACCCAGACGCTGTTCCCAATTTGAACATAGTAACACCTGTCCTCAAGGTAGGACTTGAACCAGTTGAATGCCATACCACTGATTCCCACCCAGTCTTTTTACCTCTGTAATAAAATCACATGGTCAACTGTATCAAAGGCGGGCGTCAGGTCCAGGAGAACTAGGACAGAGAGTTTGGCTGCATTTGAGTTCAGGCGGATGTTGTTTTTCACAGTGATCAGAACTGTCTCAGTGCTGTGGTGGGCCCTAAAGCCTGACTGGAAAGCATCAAACACATTGTTAGACAGGAGAAAGTCACTCAGCTGTTGGTATACAACTTTTTCCAGCAGTTTTCCTAAGAATACCAGGTTTGATATGGGCCGGTAGTTGTTCAGTACTGTGGCATTTAGAGTGCTCTTCTTTAGAAGAGGCTTAAAGACAGCAGTTTTCAAGGCCTTTGGGAATATTCCAGTCTGAAGTGAAATAATCACTAAATGAGCGAGTTGTGGGAGCAAACTCCTCAGCACAAACTTTAGGAATCTAGTTGGTAACTCATCCAGGCACCACGTAGATGGACTAAGGCTGCAGATGAGCTCTTCAACTGTTTTATCGGAGGCAGGTGTGAACTGTGTCAGCTCTATACGTCTAACTGGGGGTAGAGGAGCTATGTCTGTTGTGGACACAGTTGCATTTTAATGCTTTGAACTTTGTCATTAAAGAATACTGCAAACTCCTGACATTTGGATGTAGAAATCAGTTCCAAGGGGAGCGAGACTGGAGGGTTTGTTAATCTGCTCACTGTAGCAAACAGGACATGAGAGTTGTTTCTGCAACTTTTGATGATTTCTGAAAAATAGTTATGTCTTGTCCTACCCAAAGTCTGGTTGAACATACACCAATTTTCTTTGTAGGTTTCAAAATTAACCTGGAGCTTTGACTTACGTCATTAAATCTCTCCGGCACTCCCTTTTTTGTGCCCGGACCAAGACATCTTTTCTCCAAAGTCACTTTTGTGTACCTTTAACCATTTTAACCTTGACAGGAGCAATGACATCCATAACCTTCAAGACACTTGATGTGTAAGAGTTCAACATATCATCAACATTAGAACACAGAGGATTATTATTAATTATTTTCAAAAACTGAGTCCCTGTGTTGTCATCAATAAGTCTTCCTTGAGTAACTGTAGGGCAAGCTGTTTGCTTGGGTGTAACAGAAAGGTAAAATAAAACACAACAATGATCCGACAAAGGGACGTCTACAACATCGACGTTTAAAATAACAACACCCTTTGAGATAAGCACATCTAGAGTGTGTCCTCTGTTGTGTTTAGGCTTGTTCACATGCTGAGTTAGACCAAACAGCAGTGAGTTCTTTCACTGCTCATCTTGGGCTGGATCCATATGCACATTCAGGTCCCCTGTTATGACCAGACAGTCAAAATTAGTGCATACAATCGAAAGTAGTTCAGTAAAATCATCAATAAAACAGTTCCTTGGAGGTTTGTAGATGGTAATATAATGAATTGAAGATTGTTTGTATCAATTTTCAATGATACGTACTCAAATGAGGAAAAAACTGAACAAATGCAAATTTATGAATGGGTATATTGTCCCTGAATATAGCACAACGCCCCACTACCCTTCTGGTTTGGACGTGTTTCAGATAAAAAATTGAAGTGAAGTGGAATAGCTTCAATCAAGACTCTATCAGCTGTGCTTTTATTGAGCCATGTCTCGGTTAAAAACATAAAATCAAGGTTTTGAGATGAAATCATATCATTAATCAAGAAGGTTTTCCCTGCCAAAAATCTGACATTTAGTACAGCGAGTTACAGCGTGTTATTGTTGTTTGCTGGCTGTGGCTGACGAGTAGTGAACACAATATTTGAAATGCGTAAAGCCTTTTTTGTACTGTTTTGATGGTTGACTAATCGTTTTTCTGTTACGTTTTACTACACGGATGAAGGAAGATACTTCCACATCGGGCCCCGGCTTATATTGGAATGAGCCATGGGTACATGCAGTACTGCTGCCTGGATCCGATGAATATCATTCATTAAAATGAACTGGGGGTGTTGATACCAGATCACCAATGAGAGCAGGCTCTTTCTCTCGTCCATTCGTCTTTTGTCTGTGTAAGGCATGGTCTAGTCCAACGCAAAGTTTTTTTAGGGTCCATTATACTAATGCAAGGCTATCGAAGATTTGCCCAGATACATGTGACAATTGCAATAGGTGTAAGCAGTCACCTGCTAATCACAGTCACATGTTCTGGTTCTGAAGCTCCTACTGAGCTAATGCTTCACTGCCTTAACAAACTGGAGCAGCAGGGAATGTTTGTTGTCTTCTAGGGACTGCTTTTAAAAGAAAATAAAGAAGAACTATATATATATATATATATATATATATATATATATATATATATATATATATACACATATATACCCTACTCACAAAAACGTAAGGATATTTGGCCGTCGGGTCTAATTTCAGGATGAGCCCAAAATGCATGGTGAACTTCATGTGACCTTCTCCAAGCTTTTGAACGCACCTGTCCAACTGTTAAATGTTTCAGTACTTTTTGCACATGTTGCTGTTCTCTAACGAGTGGCTTAACTCAAAAGTCATAACAGCTGTTTGATACTCGAATCGACCAATAAATGTCCTGGTTCAATTACAGCTGGTGTTTAAACAGTCGTCCTCATCAGGCTGTTCACACTGTGACATCATGAGACCAAGACTAACAATGGGTCAACAGCGCCTGGCCATTGAAATGCTTCAAACAGGGCGCACTCAGACGAACATGACCACTGAGCTCAGAGTGTCACAGACAGTCATCAGTATGTTGCAACAGAGATACCAAGAGACTGCAAAAGTTACAGAAAGGCGTAGAAGTGGACGTCCTTTGGCCACATCCTCAAGCCGATGACTGCTACATTTTGAACAATGCCCTGAGAAACCGGATGATGAATGCCACTCATCTCCAGGCACGTTTAAGGGAGGTGAGAGGCACCAAAGTGATACGTCAGATCATTCAAAACTGTTTACATCAGCGTGGTCTGCATGCTTGACGACCTACAAGGGTACCTGATCACACCAACAGGCACAGGCGTCATCGTCTTGCATGGGCCAGGGATTATTTACGCTTGACGAGGGACCAGTGGGCCACAGTGCTGTTCTCTGATGAAAGTCGATTCACGTTGAGCAGAAATGATGGCCGTCAACGATGTTCTGGACATCAAGGAGAGCGCTATGCATCAGCCACTGTTGTCACCAAACAAGCTTTTGGCGGTGGCGGTGTCACAGTGTGGGCAGGTGTGTCAAGTCTGTATAGAACTGCCCAACACTTTGCGAATGGTACAGTGACAAGCTCATACTACCTGAATAACAACATCAATCCAGTGATTGTGCCCCTACATGAACAACACAGGCCTAATTTCATCATCATGGACAACAATGCTCCAGCTCATCAGGGTCGCATCATCAGGGAACGGCTATTGGAGGCTGGTGTACTTCAAATGGAGTGGCCTGCACTTTCCCCAGACCTGAATCCCATTGAAAACCTGTGGGATTAACTGTGTCGCTGTGTAGAGGCTCGAAACTCACCCCGAAACCTCAATGACCTGAGGGCTGCCTTTCAAGAAGACTGGGATTCCCTGCCTCAGCAGACAATAAGTCACCTTGTGAACAGCATGAAACGTCGTTGTCAAGCTGTAATTGATGCTCAAGGGCACCTGACGAGTTATTGAGACGTTGACAATTTTTGTTGTGATGTAAAAACCATTGTTGTTAACTTTTATTTTAACAAATTGTTTGAGATGAGGAAATCATCAGTGCATCCTTCTACTTAAATATCCTACTTTTGTGATATGATATGACTGTAGCGGGAACTTGTTACATTCTCCACAAATTTCACCCAAAAACCAAATATCCCTAACTTTTTGTGAGTATATATATATATATATATATATATATATATATATATATATATATATATATATATATATATATATATATATGTGTGTGTGTATATATATAAATCCGTTATCACCCTGTGTCCTGTGTTCTATGGGGCTTTCTACTTACTTCAGATTAATGTAAGATACAGATATGAGAAATAACAAGGAAATGGTTAATTCTGTTTCTTATAACCCATCATCTTGGAGTGGGCATTATGCTATGGATCCCTATCCTGTTTGAAAAAAAGGCAATAATGCTCCCAAAATACTTTGAAAGGCAAACAGGCCCATGGTCTCATGTATCCTCCGCTGTAGTGAACAGTATTCTTAGGTGCTATTCTTCATATTCACCAAATACAGTAGTTCCCAACCTGAAAATGGGGTGGTGCCAGAGAGCACAGGAGAGGAGAGGGCAAACATAAAATTACTAACAGAACTAAAAACACTTGTACATACAGTATTCTACTTTGAACGCACCTGTGCTGGTAACATGCACTCTCAATGCGAGTTGTCATATGCAACTGTATGACCAAAGTTCACAGCAGTTGTGTCAGTCAAGCAAATACTTTAGCTGGCAGATGGGAGCTAAATCATTTACAATTTAAACTGACAGGTTTCCATACTTTCATCAGCTGTATGACTCTTTTAACTTGCTGTAACACAGCTTTTGCAGAGGTGTAAGAAAAAAAAAATGCTGTACCACAAATAAAAAGATACAAATGATTTCTGTCTGCTTTCAAAAGCACACTGGTCATGATCAATATCAACACTATGTGCTGTTTTCATTCTGGTAAAAAAAAACACAGATCTGCTACATGGATCTTGGAAAGAATTTTCAGCAGCAAAACAAAAGTGAGAAAATCGGAAGGACCGAAGATTCTTCTGAGTTTAGATTAATAACGAGGTTTAATTATATGCATCAGACCTGTTTAGTCTAAACCAAAGTGTGTTTTATTTTAGTGCATTATGTTAAATATATATATATATATATATATATATATATATATATATATATATATATATATATATATATATATATATATATATATAAGTCTACTTTAAATTTCATGATCTACTGAAAGGTAATGAGACAGAATGTCACAGTGTGTGTAAGAGGACCAATTTAAAAGCTAAATCCAGGTAGATCAATTAGGAAACAAATATTGAATAAAAAAATAAATAATAATAATAATAAACAGATAATATGAAATGTTACGTAGTAGTCAAAAATGCAGGGCAAATGAAAAATCCAGCAGTGAATGAATGAGAGGAGGGTGCTAGGGTGCTTGATTACTGAACACGGAGCAGATAGCTGATTAGAAACAGGGTGCAGCTGTGAGGAGAGAATGGACAGCTAGGCTGAGGGAGAGATAAACATAGTTATAAGACAATACGGAACTGCACAATAAATAAAAGAATGATACGATCTATTTAAGTAACAGAAAACAGAGTGATCTCAGGAAAGTCAGGAACAAGGCTGATTCTATCAAATTAAGGAATGTGTAAGGAAACATTAAAACAAAAGGACAACAAAAACAACTAAATTAGGAACAATGTCCAAAGTGTTACTCAGGTTAATGCAAAGTTTAAAGTAAGGACAGTCAAAATGTATGATGTGGAAAATAAGGCTTGTGGTTGCATTGGCGAACTTACATTTTGTGTTTTATTGTTACAAATTTCCCTGTAGAATTAAACATCTTTGTAGACTTAAGCAAACCTTACATTTGTGATGGTAGGACAGACAAATCCTATTCCTGACATCTTCTTAAAACAAGTTTTTGGAACTAAGAACACATCAAACACCTGTCGTAAAAACATACTTTCAGATCTTGTCAAACACTCGGAGAAATGTATCACTATTTAGAACCTGAAACTTGTTCTTGTGTCCTACTACCCTTTGCCATGTTGAACACATACTGTCAAGCTAGCGGTTGCAAAGAGAAGAGATGATTTGAAAGGTTTTAGTTAATCATTGCTAAGCTGTATTACTTGGAATAAAAGCTGCAGCAGTCAGGTATGTGATTAATGCGTTAATTGTTTTAAAGGTGTGTTTGTCCGCAGTTAATCCGCTGTGTTTATAACAAAACATGAAACCTAATTAGAATAAACTAATCACATCACAACACAAAAATAAAAGACGCACGGATACAGACACTAGTTCAATCATTCATAAACTGAAGAAGAGATGAAAACAGGTCAGATAAGCAGAAAAGTTAAGTCAATACCCGCTGAAATATTCTCCTTTGTTACAGTGAACGAGGAAAGTAAGCAGGTTCTTATAATTAGGTATTTTTCATTTTTGTGTAAAACCCTTATGAAAGACGGAAAGAACACTTGAAAAATGATTTTTACGCTTCACTTTCTGCACTCATTGTTTCCTGGTAAGTTGATTCATTTAATTACTTCTCTGTAATTTGTACCTGTCAGACTGAAGTTGGAACTTTGGTCACATCTCTGGCAATGATCAAACTTGTTCTTGGTAAATCTTGGACAGAGACGGTTTCCCTCTGCTCTTCGTCTTGAGCACGAGCTCCAGCAGGAAACTAACCTGTATGTTAGACTTTTAGGAGAAAGAGAAGCCCATTAACAGATGTGTAAAGGGTTCTAAACTTAAAGATAAATTAGCACCGTATGTGGTCATCTTATATTCCTACATCCACTGTATATTAGGCTCAGTAATCAGCTAGTGTACATCTGAAGGTCTGTTTTTGTGAAAATCTGATAGTCGAGGTGCATTCAATATTTGTTAGGAAATCTTTTGTTGGGAGAAAGGTTTAGAAAAAAAAAAAAATTATCCTAAAATGGAAACAGCCACTATCTATACAATTTACAATTAAATTTACAGTTAAAACTCTCAGATATAGGTTTAAGTTAATGATTCCTTTAACCAACATTGTTTTTTTTTGTTTTTTTTGTTTTTTGGTTTATTGACTGGAAATAATATTTACGATTGTGGGAAAAAAAGTTGTTGTTTTTTTCAATATGCTGTGCAGCTGTTTTTAGTCTTCTGCCTCAACCCCAAGTCGGTCGTGGCAGATGGCTGCTTGTACCAGACCCAGATTCTGCTGGAGATGTCTTCCTGTTTAAGGGGAGTTTTTCTTCTCGACAGTCGCTACATGCATGCTCAGTATGAGGTAATGCTGTAAACTCAACGACAACACAGGCCATTTTTTCGGCCTGCTGTTTCCGGAGTGAATGCTCCAACTCAATGACTCGATGCAATCTGATGGACCCTTAGATTGGAAACTTTTTCAAACTGACTTGTAATGATCTATCCTTGATTTGTGTTGTTTTTCTTGTAAAGTGCCGTGATACAAAATCTGTTGTAAATTGCTGCTATATAAATAAACTGAATCTTGATTCTTGATTTAAGTTAAATGTGAGATGATGTAGAAACGGAATTTAATATTAGTGGGATGGCAAGGAGGTGCTTCCAACCTCAAAAACGTGGAGCTCCCAAAGGTTAAATAATGATTGTATAGTGGAAACATACAAGGGGTCAGGAATTTAATAAAAAAATAGAACATTCTCCTGTGAAAAAATAAATACAAAAATGAGTAATTGGTTTTGACTATCACTGATTTCACAGAGCAGCTATAACTGTAGTTTAAAGATTTATTTTTTAGTTCAGAGATATAAACTAATATGTTAGTTTGTCCGAAAAAATTCAAATGAAATATGTTAAACCTTGTGGATATGATGTGACCAAATACGGAAAAAAGTATGAATACTCTTACCTGTGAATATAATACAGAGTGCAAGTGTGTATTTATTTCAAAACAATCCTCCAGGTTCAGTAAATAACATTATCTGTTCTGGGCCTCAATGTTCCCCAGTCTGCTACAGTCTGATGCGAAAATAGCACCTGTGTGATTGCATCGATTCAACATTGATTTACAGCCTTTTAGGCAGTCTGGCTGTTAATGTGTCTTGTCTCATCCAGGCCTTATCCGAGTAAGACACTGATAGAAAGGTTTTAATAGGAATAATGATCTATTTCAACTCAAAGTACCCTTTGTGGAGTCTTTGGACTGCACAAAGATGAGTCAGATGGTACCTAATGCAGGTTAGCCTTCAAACCCTGACATCTGAAATAAAAAGTTATTCATGAAAAATTAGAATGAAAATCATTTGCGCCGGATTTTATTTGAACATGGTCAGATTTAAAACATCTGCAGGACGTCACCTTGTAAAAACAATGCACGAAAAACATTTGATTCTGTCTGCGATAAATTCCAAGTGTCTATTGACCCTGACATGAGCACTTTGTTTTGGAGCATTAGCTGAAAAATGACATACCAGCATGAAATATGACTGCTCTTGAATCTGTTTTAATTAAAGATATGGTCCTGGCCTCTGTGAAATGCAGCTCATTGACCTGAATATAAATGCTTGTTCTTGATCTTTGGAGGAATAAGAATATCGTCATAGAATGCATGTGTGAGCTCAGTTTGTAAAAACGAAGTGATGGCTGAATATCCAAAAGAGGCTTCCTACAATGACTTCATTTAACTTTCAATCCTGCAGGTCTTTTTAACAATTACTTTTAGTTATCATAAAAAAGAATAATGAGTTTATTTAACTCTAGCATAAATTTACTACATCATTCTTAAAGAAAAATTGTGTGTCAAAAGGTTTATTTATTTATTTTTTATGCTTGGAATAAATAATTGATTGGCGTCGATTTGTGTTCTATATGTAAGGACTAAACCTTTGTCCAAAGTGGATTTAAGATCTGGCAATCTTGCTGATCAAGGGTCCAAGTTTCATTGTTCTTATATACTCAACAAATTGTTTGCAGATTGTTTAAAAGAAGTTTGTGCTCTATTTATTGAAGCTCATGTTTTTATTCATGAGTGTTCTTGAACATAACTGAGAAACTGCAATCTTTATTCTGCAGGATGAGGATTATTTTACAAAACAAGTTCAAACCAGTATTTTACTGTCCTTAACTGTATGCTTTGTCAGTCCTTATTGAGATTTCTTAAATAAAATTGATTTTTTTTCGGCTATTCTTCATACATACTGAGGACAGCAGTATCTTGACACGGTTCTGCATCCAAAAACTTTGTTTCCCATAGCTGAACTGAGATCCTGAAAAAGAAGGCCATTCTTAAAAGAAAAAAAAAATGTTTTAAATGTTCATGGTACATCGCAATGCAGTAGTAGCCATTAAAATCAGGGAAGCCGATCAAGACTAATAGGAAGATGAATTGTGGTTCAATGCTCTGCAATGCTGAATGAAATAAAATCTACAGGCTGCACAAGTCTTGAGACTTGGATGTAAAGTTGCAATTGCATGTCCAATCCCCGGATTATGCAACAAAAGGTTTTTAATATTTTGCAAGTAATTCAGTGGTAAACAGGATCCCCTTTGATTCTCTTACAGTTCAACCATTATTTAATAAATTTTCTGACGATGTCACTAGAGAAGCTCAGCAGGTTTATTAAATGCTTGAAGAGTAGGATGAGAAGAGCAAGTCAAACAAAACAGTGCAACTGGAACACAAAAGCTGCAGTCACCTCAGCAGTGTGTCAAGGAGAAGTTACCGAGAAATCAGCATCTTTCTTCCTTTTCTTACTGCCTCCCAACATGAAGCTTCAAGTGTCCTCAAGTTGTCCCCCCTCCTCGTGGATGGTCCAGTTTAGTGGGGGGTCTGGCAACCAAGCGCTAGAGCTGTCAATCACATCTACCAACCCGCTGCACTACACTGTCTGACTTCCTGGGGGGAGATTGCCCTCTTATGCTTTCTGTTAGGACTGCAGGAAGAGCGATAGATGGATGGACACTGAAAACATCATAAATGGCACTCAGTCAAACTAGTGGTTCCGCTCTTTTCTTCAAAACAATGTTTGAATAAACACCTCCAATGAAATTTTCAAACTGGGAGGTGGAACTGTTTATTGTCAAGTGCATACAACCAATAAAAACATAATTAATTGTGCAGAAAGTGTGCATACTAACATAGGTTCTTAAGTAAATTTTTAGTCCCCTGGAAAGCTCATAGTTTCTTCCCTACTTGCAATCATCTACTTCTTTTTTTTAGTCTTACATATTATAAATATTTTAAAAGCCCAATGTACTGTCATGAGAAAAGACTTTGTTCCTTTTCAGCTTGTACAGGCACTTGTAAATATAAAACTGTTTTTTTGTGTGTGACTTTCATTCTGTCTAACTGTACGGGAAGAGTTTAACCATCATTCTCACAGCTATTTTTTTTTGAAGTCCTATCACATCACTTGACTAAGATTGAGACTTTGACCAGGCCATTTGACTCAATTATAGTTTGGTAAATAGGCTGTCTGTCTTTATAAAGCTCAGGTCCTTCATGCTACAAAAAAGCCTGAATCATAACCTCTACCCTGCCTTGTTGGGTAGTATGAAGTGTCAGTGTGTTCTCTGCATTCAGCCTATGTTTCTGAGGGATAATACTTACTTACTGACAAATACTTAAAGAAACATCCCTCCAACAAACAACAATTGCTATAACCATTGTTTTACCAAATTTTCTTATCATCTCCAAAGTCTTCAGTCTGCTATGATTACTTTGCAACTTATACATATTTTGATTCAGATTGAGATTTCCTATGTTCCAATTTTGCATGTTCCTGCAACCAGACTAGACATCATGTTTTATGATTGAATTAAACAATATATGTTTTTGTGTGTGATTGCAATTGTGCCTGTTTCATTAATACAGATAATATTAAGCAAAATCTGCAATTAGATGATTATTATGGGGTCTTTGTTTTTAAGACCTACATGATTTTTTTAGGATCTTATCCCCTCTTTTATCGGTTTTGTGACTCTTCTGAGTTATATGATGTTTTTATTCCATATATAGCCTCAGAAATGTCACTATGTTTTGATGTGGGTGTTTATTTTTCCGGTTTGAACTGCCCGAAAATAGCCTGAAGCTTGAAGGGGTTAACGCCTACATGCCCACACAGCAGCACGCCAGTCTGGAGCAACTCAAGAGTTCTCTCAGTCAAACATTAAGAGGAGATCAATTCAAATCCCTGCAGGTTGTTGGTGGCCTCTTCTACTGTACCACCTGAGCCACATTTTCGGGGTTGGTGTTGCACTTCAGCCTGTGGTGAAACAATAACCTAAAGTCCTTACACAAAGATGGAGAGCACTAAACCCTCTGACATAACAAAATATTTCAGTAATATGCGATCAGAAATAGTCTAACTTAGAATATTTTTCTTATACGCAATACACAAAATTGGCACCGCCTTATGCACGGCTGCCTATTTCTGTAAATTATAGACACGTTTTTTGTTTTTGCATGTTAAATATTGTGTTCATATAGAGTACTAAGTAGTGCATGGGTGCTTTCCAGATATTTCTTACACATATCTGCATCTTTGGGGTAATATCGTTTTATAGATTTTCCTACCTCTCTTCATTTTAAACTTTAGAAACAACAGTTACTTTGCAGAACACAATTTTTGTCTATTTGGCAATGGCAAGAGCCTGCTCCAGGAAATAAGTGAGACCAGCTGTTGATTCAGAGGAATAATGGCACAGGTTTATACACTGCCAGTAACAAAATCTGGTGCTGGCTAATGCATGTACGATCACTTGGTGAGAAATCTGTACATAGCAGAAATTAAAGCAGACACATTCCATTTACATTTGTAATTTTTAAGTTATTTGCAGATTTAGAAGGGACTCTCATGATTAATAGCAGCTTCAGAAAGTAAATATTAAAGATGCATTCTTACTTTGGCTTAAGGCATAGCCCCTTCTTTTTTTAAAGTTAAACAACTGTACATCCATCTTGAGTACTGAAGTCTGGTTTAATAGAGGTTCAATCTTTCGAAGGTTCCTAACTGAGGGAAATAATCTAGAAGCTGCAGACCTGATAACAGTTGATTGAATTCTCTGCAATCTCTAAAAAGTGTTTCAATTGTCTTTTTGTGATTAGGAAACCCTGGACCATCCTTTTAGATAAAAAAAGGCTCTTTTTAGTAGTCCTTTACAGTTGCAATGTTCTGTGTGATTGCCACAGTCATATTGATCAAGACTCAGGTAAAATAATGGACAAAATAACTTAACTTTCTTTACAAATTTTGCTCACTTCATCAGTGAATGTAATTTCTGTACAGAAATATTGAGTTGGTCATACAATGGTCAGCCAGTCAGGACTCTGCAAAACAGTTTCTGGCAAGACTTATTCTTTTGGTGCAAGACGAAAAAGCTATAAAGGAAAATTAGTTGTTCTTCGTCCGCAGCATTTTTTATGTGATCCCCTCTGATTCTTTGGACCTGGGTTACTTCTTGGTTGCTTTTAAGTTTAGAATTGGTGTCATGTGCACATTGTTATAGGACTTATGCAGCCAATCATGATTAGTCATGAGATTTTCAAAAGTTCACCACTGATATGTCCTTAAATCAGAAACAACATTGTGGAGATACTATGATCCAGCTGCATCATTACCACAATGTTTGCCTTGACAAAAAAAGGGTTTGCTCACTTTTCCTGTTTCTAACACATCAAGCTGGATATCCCTCTCCGAAATGCTTCATAGCAGTGCCACAATAAAGAGATTATCATTGTTATTCAGGTTGGTTTTATAGTGATGTCTGTAAGTGGAGGATATTTAAATTCTGATCTGGGATTTAACCTAGATCCCAAACAGAGGACTTAAATAATAATAAATAAAAAAATCATATAAGAAACAAAACGACTAAAACCCAGCATCAATATTTGGGGTGGAGATAAAGGCCTTTTGTTTGGAATTTGTTCTTGATAATCAAGAATTGCAAAAGTTTGCAAAAAAGTAACAAATAACTGAACCCATATAGTTGCAATCTTATTTACAGTGTGAGAACAAAAAATAACTAATAATTAGAATAATTATTCCCAGAGCTGTCTCTCTTTATCAAACATGATAAACAACTTCAAATATTTTGACAGAATACAGATGTTGGATGTAAAATTAAAAGTAACAAACTATGGCCCATTAGCAGCACCTATAAATCGAAGATTTAACTCATAATGCCTTAGACTATGGCCTTCCAGGTCCTCCTTAGTTTAGTTGTGATGGATATTTAGGTTTAACCACTAGCTGTTCATTCAAATTGTATTGTTACCTTTGATTAATCTTGAGTTTTACATGTGTTTGTCACATGTGTTGTTGAATGAACGCTTATTAGCTCGATTTTGTAATTTTTCTATTTTTCAGTTTCAAACTCCTCAGGGAAAAGATGTAACATCCTGTACTTTACATGTTCATCTCACCACAACTACAGCACTGCGACAGCTTTTTTTTTTTACATCCCGGCATTAAAAACAAACAGATGAGAACAACTTCTTCATGTCGCCTTTTCCTTTTTTTTTTGGTTTTCCCGTTTCATTGATGTTGGCTTTTCCTGAGCACAGAAGTAGCACAAAACGAGCGTTGTCGCTCCTTTCACACTGCATTGACACAAAGGAAGCTTTCAATTTTTTATGTAACGAGTTGCAAGAGATGACGCCCTGAACAAGAGACAGAGGAGTGGTAATGATGAACAGCTTCACACTGATAAGAGGTTGTATTTCACCCAAAATATCCTTTTGGCTTCCAGCTGAAAGGGAAAAGTAGGATGCGCTATGTTGTTAAAACATTGTATTTCACATTTTTCCATGGATATTTGCGTTTTCTTGCTCAACATGAACCCTTTTGTGTTTGTTTGTTAATTCAATGGCCAAGAACATTAAGATAATTAAGCATCATCCTCCATCTCTGGTTTCATATTAGTGACAAAGTCGATAAATGTTGATTTTCATCCAGGATGTTCTTTTCTTTTCATGTGGCTCTGGTTGTATAGCTTATCAGCTTCTGTAACTCAGTGCAATCTGTCAGTTTGCATGTATTTCAGTTTTGTTTTAAGAAAAAAGAAAAAAAAAACAAAAAAAATTTGTTAGTTTTATTTTTATTCTTTTTGATCTTTCCACATTGTGCTAGATTAATTTTTAGCATTAGGTTTACATTGAACTAATTTCCAGACATTTACGTCATGTTTTTTTTTTTTTTTACATACAATTCTAATAAAATCATTTTTATACATAGTTGAGTGAGATCTAGCTAGGCATCAAACAAGGACTTTGCTTACATTTTTTTTCATGTTAACATCATGTTTTTTTCACCACGTGATTTAAGGCTGTTTGTGCACCCTTAAATCAGTAGGCGAGAGATTGCTTAAACCCATGACAGATTGCAATTCCATGACTAGGAAAAAGAGAGACACACCGGAAAAACAATTATGCTTTCACGCACACACACTAAAGTGTAATTTAGAGTGACCTATTAACCTTACAATCATGCATTTGGATCATGGGAGGAGGCCGGTAGAACTCACGTATGCATAGCGAGAACATGCAAACTCCATGCAGAAAGAGCCCAGTTTACATATCAAAGTTAATGCTAATTTGCAATTACAAATTTCAGAAAAAAGTATGTCTGTCAAGATAATTTTAAGGTTTCCTTACAAACTTCTCCAAAACGATATATATACAGGGGTTGGTCAATGAAACTGAAAAACCTGTGTGGCAGGTTTCATGGGTAAATTGGACAAACCTGGTGGCCAATCTTCACTAATTGCATTTTGCACCAGTAGAGCAGAGTGTGAAGGTCCAATTATCAAGGTGAGAGCACAGTTTTGCTCAAAATATGGCAATGTACTCAACTTTATGGGTGACATACCAGAGTTCAAAAGAGGAAAATTCTTGGTCCACGTCTTGCTGCCGCATCTGTGACCAACACAGCAAGTGTTTGTGATGTATCAAGTGCCACGGTAACCAGGGTAATTTCAGCATACCACCAAGAACGATGAACCACATCCAACAAGATTAACTGTAGACGCAAGAGGAAGCTGTCAGAAAGGGCTGTTAGTGTACTAACCCAGATTGTATCCAGAAAAAATAAAACCACGCCTGCCCAAATCACGACAGAATTAAATGTTCACCTTAACTCTCCTGTTTCCAGCAAAACTGTATGTTCGGAGCTGCACAGGGTCTATGTACACAGCCGGGCTGCTGTAGCCAAACCTTTGGTCACTCGTGCCTATGCCAAACGTCAGCTACAATTGTGCAAGGAGCGAAATGTTGGGCTGATATAATGTTGTTGTTTTTTTGTTTGTTTGTTTTTTCAGGATGTGTGTGAAATGCAGTACAACCGGTTCCATAAGACAGATGATAACAATGTTTCTAACAAGACATGTGAAAATTAGCATTTGCAAATGAGACTTTTTACATCTACAAAATAAAATAAAAAAACACAGTGGTGACTGTGTTTTTGTCCTTTCCTGCTGATATGATCTCTCCGCAGCAGACCTCCAGCAATCAGATAATGGGAACGAAAACCTGCTGCCATTCAGCTTCGACAAAAAGCGGCCGATAGCAGCCTTATTGTGGCCTTCCATTCTAAAAACCTCCTTTTTGTGTGCATGTGGGTCTTCAGAAATCTCGTTGTCCTGGTCGCTTTGTGAACATGTCATGCTTTGTGGCAGGTACCAACCCTGAAAAGTCACTTCCTGTCAGTGGACAAGATCAGGACAAAAGGTTATGAAGCTGCCAGACAAGAGGACATAGTAGAGTAGCAGTGTTGACCCTGCAGCCTGAGTTCAGCTAATTTACTGCAATGACGAATAACAGTTCTTAGATTTGACCTGCTGAAGTGAAAAACAAAATAAGGGTGCCACAAGCTACCAAGTGACACAACCGGAAAACAGCGTTTAACACTCAATACCAAAGCTCAAAGAAATGAACGAAGGAAGAAGATAATAGACATTAAGGAAACTACCTTATTTCCATATCTTGTACTTTTAGAAGTTAAATACATGTAAGATATACAATATATACAATAAGATATATTTAATATTTTCTTACAATACAAAATCAGCAATAAGATACTCCAGGAAGTCCATACATCCATCCACCAACTTAATCAATATGCCTGAAAGGACCAGAAATATCCCCACCGATAGCAATCTCCAACACTTTCTTAAAAATCTGTAGTTTTTTCCATGCCAAAAACAATTTATCACCCCTTCACTTCACTTATGGCACTTAAAGAAACACATTCTGATCGTACGTCCAAGCCATCTAAGCAGACGCTTTTTGATATAGAAGAGAAGAAGCTTTACTCCAACAACCCCTGATTGTTGGAGCTCTGCTCTTTGTCTCTTAAAATTCCCCAAAAAAATGAGTACATTTTAGCGTGTTTTAAAGTGTTTTTCTCTAGATCACAATTTATGTCTTGAGCATAGGTAAAGGTTGAAACACTGATACATTTGTAGTTTTTAAGCATTACCTTCAACATCAATGTATTTTTCAGCTCATATCACCAGAACAATCACAAAATTACTGCAGGGCAAACATCGATCAATTTATTTCTATCCTCCTCTTTTCTTCTTTCAGCTGAACTCCATATGGGGCACTTATTTGCAATCTGGCAGTATTACTGATAGTCATGGACTAAAATTTAAAGGAGAGCGTTAATTACGCCTCAAAAGTGTTTTGGCAAAAGGAAGCAAATAGAACAATATCATCTGCAAAATCCAAGGATCAGCGCAAGAACTGAAAGAATAACCCAGCAAAACCAGAAAAGTATCAATTTAGAGTTGTTCTTTAAATTCATTTTTTTATAAGAAATAAGAAATATTCTTATGTATAAGAAATTCTCTACAGTTGTAAATAAAATCCGTGTAAACACTTGTTGTACGGTGACATTAAAAAAACACAGAGCTGGAACCCCGCTGGGATTTCTAACACCTCCCTTTCTGGCAGCAACATGATTTTTTAATGTCTCACTTTTTAGAATAGCAGATTCAAAGAGTATAAAAGGAGACTAAATATAAACCCCTTGGGCGAACACTGAAGCAAGAAAATTAAGTTTACCGGAATAAAACATTAAAGCATAGGTAATTGATAAAGAATTTATATTTATATTTATATTTAAGCATCTAGGAGACGCTTTTATCCAAAGCGACTTACAAAAAGAGGATTTAACATTGAACTACGACACAATTTACCAGCAATATTTAAATAATTTAAATTTTTTAAAGAATTTAAAGAGATATCTACTTAGATGGTTTTCAGATGGAATTTTAACAGACAGTAAGCTTTATCTTTTTGAAAGGAACCACACCTTTAGCAAGGATAGGTTTAATTGAAAAAGAGATATAAAGGGTGAATTGATTTTAAGTGTACGTCATGTTAATTAAAATTGATCTATATGTTTAAAAATATTGTTGAACAATATTCCCATTCACTTTATTGTATCATTTGTATTCTGTTACTTTTTTGAGTAAAAACCACTGCAAACAATTAGTGTTGCAGTTGAAAGGTTAATACCAAAATCGTCATTAATTTAATAAAAAATGGGAAGTTTACAAGTTTAAAATGGTTATCAGATTTATCTTTCAGAAATCGGTGATAAAACATAACTCTCCACAGATATTGGGACCCCAGGTAGAGGTAAAAATGGGCTGAATTATTATTTATATTTTGTAGTTAAACTGATCATCTACCCTTTAGCCACATTTATCCTACTGAACTGTGACACTTGGGAAGCAGGACTCAAACCCACAACCTTTTCATTAAAGGAAACTAATTTACAACTCCACCCATTAAACTAAACCTGCTTGTTAAAATACACATTAAAATAAAGACACTATTTATTGCAGCAGCATAATATCCTGCCAAAATTGGAATTTAGCCTTGAAGTGGAGTTTATATAATCTAGGAAGAAAAATCTCTAAAGCAGTTTTATTAAATGTACATTTTATTTTTATAAAACATAAGTTCAGTGGTTTATAATAAAAGGCATGAAATTTTCTAAAGAAAACCTTAAATGTAAGACAAAAGCCATTATTAGATATGGGAAAGAAATTAAAGACATTAAATCAGGCAAACTCTTGTACGCATAAAAACTTAGATGAAACTTTTTAATCATCTAGAGCATGAAGGCTTGGGCAGGAACCCAAATTTATTTCACTGCAAAAAAAGCAGGTTGATAAGTGAGCCAAATAATCTCAAAGAACTGCAAGAACGAGTGGCACTTAGGGGTCACCAAGTCTCCATAACAACCACTGGATACCATTTACATCTACACTGATCATTTAATAAAGCCTGACATTGATAAGCTTTTATGTCCTACAATATCAAAAATGTAAACATATAGAGAAAATTTTGGTCAGATCAGATTGAGATTAAAGGTTGTTGCAACAAACAAACATAGTAGGTATGAATTTGCACTACACGTTGGATAATTATGAGAAAAAGCACATGATGCTATCCAAGAAAGTGCAATTGATGTTGGTATTACCTAAAACCTACATTCAAATTAACAAATAAATTGTTAACCAAACAGAATATCAACTTTCCCTCTTTGCTACGTGTATCTCTAGACCCAAATCAAAATCAAAATTATTTCTTAGTAGGTTTCTTTTCTACAAAAAAGGTGTACTCAGTTAATTATAATAATAATATAATAATATATAATAATTAGTTATTTTTAAAATTTTCAGGATAAAAATCATACCAGTTTTTAAAATTTTTTTTATAAGTTTCTGTGTTTAACTTTTCCCAATTACCCTCCTTATAATCATGATTGCCATTGGCTGTCTCTTGTGAAGATTCACTACAAAGTAATTGTGGAAGCATTGCAATCTTGATAATGAAATACATGATGACTCATGTTAAATACATGGTAAATAATTTGTGTCCATGAACACAAAAAAATTGTATATTTGTAAATATATGTATGTAAGTATATCATAATAAATGCAATGAATGAGTTCAAAGCTCTAAAACCTAACATGATTTGAAACAATACTTGCTACTTCTTTGAGGCTTTTTATTGTTCACTTTATCTTTGGTTAATAGACTTCAAAGACTGTTAGACAGCAAATATCTTATTTTCCTCTGATAACCTAAAAACTTTGGAAAGTTCTGGGATTGTAAGGAAGAGGGAAAAAAGTCATTTTGACGAATTCCTTTAGGATTACTCCCGTATGGTAAAACAATAAAGCTCTGCAGCAGGATAGTACCATTGTGGCTTATAGCCTGCAAGAGTGCTGGTGTGGTTCACGCTTTAGATTGGTTCCTATGATCAAATCTGATTGTGTCACTCTGTTGCTTCACTTCTCTGGCTTCGCTTTCCTCTCCTGTCTCTCCAGGCTCAAATGGGTCACTGAACAGAGGCTCAAAGCGAAAGCACAACCAGAATATTTGAAAGAATTTCCTCTGAAACCAGAGAGTAATGGTGCATTGGGGATAGTTGTGGGAAAAATAGAAATATTTATTCCAGCTTTTTGTCATGGCTGCAATCCTTCATATTTCTGTGAGTCAGGCGCGTCGGGAGTGTTGCTGTTGGCGCTGGACAGAGCTGCCCGCGCAACAAAAGATGAGTCTCTACTTTTTATCCTTCCTGGCCTCTCTCTCCTGAGGGTTAAGCTGGCCATCGATCGGCTGTGCTGATAAACACAAAGAACTGTTGGTGGAGGCTCTCACAAAGCAGTCCAGCTCTGTCTGTCAATTACACTGAGCCTCTGCCGAAGATGATCTGGCTGTAGCTAGGCTCTCCAGTACATCACAGGCCATGCTTTATATCAGTGATTCTGGATATATATAGTCACGGGAGGGTTGAGAGATGCATTCACAGTTATTTATTCCCTGTAGTTTTAAATCTTCCTCATGAAAGCTCACAAAGAGGTTCAGAACTTTACACCCACTCTTCCCAATGGAATCACTTCCCCCACGTTCTCTAAAGCCACCAGTCCTCCCAGACAACTTCATCCTCCTACATCTCTAAATATAGCTAATATTAGGGCAGATTACATGCATGGAAGAAGGCCCCTTTGCTGGACGTCTCTGCAGTTGGAGGACTCCCTGGTGGATTTGGCAATTAGCCCTGGCCTCTACCCGGCTTCAGAGAAGTAGAGCAAGGACCACGGAATAGAAATCTCCATGGAATCCCCAGAGTTTCCTTTTAATGGGTGACCGCCAAAGAAGGGTCGAGAAGAGAAGAGGAAGGAGAGCGGGACATCGGGGGAGGATAATAGATGACCTCTTCGTCTGTTTCGCCACTAAAGGTTTTGAATCAATTACAAGCTTTTGTCACCATCTGGAAAAGACAAAGAACACAAAAAGGAAAATGCTTACTAAAACTATAATTTGGAACTTTTGTACAAAGAGACTGGGTGTTAAATATTTTATCTTTACAAACATGTTTTCATCAAAGGTAAATCACAACCTGCATATAATTACAATGTTTGGTATTCTTTGTCATTTTATTTATTCACTACGCTACAGTCAGAAAATCTAGTTTGTTGATGTTGTGATTTGTGCATTTTTAGACATTTAGTTTCATATATGTTTTGTTCATCTCATTATCTTTATAGATGATCAGAGTTTTCCTTTTTTGTTTTATTCCATGTTTCTTTAGATCAAAATGTTTAATTTTATACTTTGTTTTTCCCCCTTTGCTTTGTCTTCCATCTTTCCTCAGCCCACTTGTCCCTTTGCTGTCTTTATTGCTCATCTCTCTTCTGCTTGCACTTACTCACCAGCTGCTCCTAATCTTCCGTGTATATATACCCTTAATATCCCTGAAGGATTCACCATCAAGTTTTCCCTGCCTTTTTTATTTCTGTAAATTTTTGCAATTCTTCATTATAAATAGGGTTCGTTCCAATAACAGGGTTTTGATCATGTTCCCCATGGCATTTTTGCCATTCCTAATAAATATTGGTAAATGGCCTTTACCTTTATAGTGGTTTATCAATTACAGATTCAAACTACATTTTTTCATGCTCTAACCTTGCCAAGCTACTACATTTGTAGACACATTTGTAGCCTCTACTAGCACCACCTTACAGTTACAGAATGAACTGCTATCTCCTGTCACTTTTACCTGTCTTCATTTCGGTCTAATCCCAGTTTGATGCATGGCAATTACATTTTGCTTTGAAATTTGCTTTGAAATTCGTGGACATGTAAAAAGTTCCCGCTACAGTGATATCATATCACAAAAGTAAGACATTTAAGTAGAAGGATGCATTGATGATTTCCTCATCTCAAATAATATGTTGAAACAAAAGTTAACAACAATCGTGTGCACACTAAAACAAAAAAAGTCAACGTCTCAATAATTCGTCATTTGCCCTTGAGCTGCAATTACAGCTTGACAAACACATCTCATGCTGTTCACGAATTGACTTACAGTCTGCTGAGGAAGGGCATCCCACTGTTCTTAAAGGGCAGCCTTCAGATCGTTAAGGTTTTGGGGTGCAGAGTTTCAAGCATCTACACGGCGACTCAGTTGATTCCACAGGTTTTCAATGGGATTCAGGTGTGGAGAAAGGTGTGGCCACTCCATTTGAGGTATACCAGTCTCCAACAGCCGTTCCCTAATGATGCGACCCCGATGAGCTGGAGCATTGTCGTCCATGAAGATGAAATTAGGCCTGTGTTGTTCATGTAGGGGCACAATCACTGGATTGATGATGTTATCCAGGTAGGATGGGCTTGTCACTGTACCATTCACAAAGTGTAGGGCAGTTCTATACAGACTGGACACACCTGCCAATACTGTCACACCGCCACCACTAAAAGCTCGTGTGGTGACAACAGTGGCTGATACATAGTGCTCTCCTTGACATCTCCAACATCGTTGGCGGCCATCATTTCTGCTTAATGTGAATCGACTTTCATCAGAGAACAGCACTGAGCCCCACTGGTCCTTGGTCCAGCGTAAATGCTCCCTGGCCCATGCAAGACTAAGACCCCTGTGCCTACTGGTGTTGTCAGGTACCCTTGCAGGTCGTCTAGCACGTAAACCACGCTGATGTAAACGGTTTCGAATGGTGTGACGTGACACCTAGGTGCATCTCACCTCTCTTAAATTTGCCTAGAGTTGAGTGGCATTCATCATCCGGCTTCTCAGGGCATTTTTCACAATGTAGTGTTCATCAGTATGGGATATGGCCAAAGGACGTCCACTTCTACGCCTTTCTGTAACTCTTCCAGTCTCTCTGTATCTCTACTGCAACATGCTGATGACACCCTGAGCTCAGTGGCCACGTCTATCTGAGAACGTCCTGTTTGAAGCATTTCAATGGCCAGGTACTGTTGATCCATTGTTAGGTGTCAACTTGGTCTCATGATGTCACAATGTGAACACCCTGATGAGGACAGCTGTTTAAACACCAGCTGTAATTGAACCAGGACATTTATTGGTCGATTTGAGGATCAAACACCTGTTGTGACTTTTGCTGTTAAGCTCCTCGTTGGAGAACAGCAACATGTGCAAGACGTACAGATATATTTAACAGTTGGACAGGTGCATTCAAAAGCTTAGAGAAGGTTACATTAAGTTCACCTGTTAAGATTTGAAAACATTTCGGGCTCAACCTGAAATTCAACCCAACAGCCAAATACCCCTATCATTTTGTGTGTAGTTTTTTCAATACATTAAACATGGACACAGCTCAGTCATCAGACCACTAACAATTCTGGTTAGTGGTCACTGAAAAAGTAAGATTTCTAAACAACTCATACTTATTTGCTTGATAATTATCATACTTGTCTTAAACTAGTATATTTTCAAATTGTAATATTTGCTAATTAAAGTTTTAATCTGCCCCACTGTGTACATGCTTTTCGATTTACTGTACTCACAATCTATATTTTTTTGCCAGAAATACAGTTCAAAGGTGCAACTGCTGAGGAATTGAGGTAATGGTAAACCAACTAACAATATTGTATCAAAAAAATAAAATGGATAAATAAAGTATGAACACAATTGAGGATTAAACAAGACTAACATTCAAAAAGAGAAAAAAAATGGAGACTATTAAAGAACAAATACCATGGCCCACTATTTCAGTTGAGAAGAGGTAAGACAATTATGTAAGCTTAGAATTAGTTTGCTAAATATCAGAGTACTATGTGTTTGGGGTTATTGTGTTGTTGGTGGTGCCCCAATTTCAACTATGTAGGTAT
Source organism: Orestias chungarensis (assembly GCA_032876305.1). Lineage (NCBI taxonomy): Eukaryota > Metazoa > Chordata > Actinopteri > Cyprinodontiformes > Cyprinodontidae > Orestias > Orestias chungarensis. Next base: position 1,247,457 of record JAVLVB010000433.1, on the reverse strand, counting down.
TGATTTTATCTGAAGAATTTTAAGAATTAGCTCCAGCCTAATGCACAGAAAATCAGATAAGCTTGTCCAGTCTGGCTGGAGCCTCGGCCTCACCTGTGCAGTCTGCTTCACCTCGATCAGCTGGGCAGTACTTAAGGAGTTGTGGATCTGCTACTTGTCGCCTGATTGTTGTGTTGCTACCGATAACATTTTTCTTCCTCAGAGCCAATCTCTAGTGCTTCTAAGTTACTTGTTCTCAATATTCTCGCAGTATATCTTTGTTTTTGTTCCCAGTTCATAGTGCTTCCAGTTAACCATTGTTTTTTTGTGTACTCTCTCAGGATTCCCCAAAAAAGGTCTCAGACTCACCTTCTCCAGTTGGCGTTCTGTGGTCATCTTCCTCTGTTGTGGTAACAACTCCTCATGCTCAGCTCGATCTGTCTGCTCCAGCTATAACCATCTCTCTGCCGCGAACCTCCTGGACAACCAACCGATGGATCATCTTCGGACCTCAAGCACTCTCAGGTTCCTCCATCGTTCTCCATTTCAGCTCCCAGTAAGACTCTCTCCAGCCTTCACAATTCTCCTCCGCCTGAGCTCACCATATCTGTCTCCACCTCCAGAAGCCTCCTGGTCTCCCGAATCATTCCAGCCGATTCCATGGCTGCTCTCCACTGGACCCCCTTTCAGGATATCCAGATCACAAACTTTTCAATAAACTTTAAATTAATTAAAACTCCTGAGAGTCCTCTGTTTATGTGGGTCATGTGACTTAAAATTATGACATCTCTAAAGACAATGTAATATCTGAAAACCCAAAATGTGTTTCAACCAAAAAGCGGTTACTTAAAATTAGTTAATGAATTTTGAGGTTTTACTCCCTTAATTAACCTTGAGCAATACAGGAGAACTGTTTGTATGGGCGGTTTTGTGTGCCTGTGAGTAGTGTACCCAGCGTTTGCATGTGCTTCAATTACCTTCCACAATTTGTTAGCCATATTAGATCAAACACTTGATCGTGACTGCTACTTCAGTTCCGCTGAAAACAACAACATCATCAAGATATGCAGATGTAAATGCTGAGAACCCACAGAGTACCTGGTCCATTAGTCTTTGAAATGTTGCTGGAGCCCCATGCAGACCAAATGGCAGGACTGGGAACTCAAACAATCCCCAAGGGGTGTGAAATGCTTTCAGCTCCTGGGACTGTTTGGTGAGAGGCACTTACCAGTAGCTTTTAGACACATCAATAGTTGTTAAATACCTTGCTTCCCCCAGGTGCTCAATGAGGACATCAATAAGTTCCCAACTTATAGGACTCAAATTTAGATATGGAGTTGAGGTACCTGAAGTCGATGCAAAACCTTATTTTGCCACATTTTTTTCGAACTAAAACAACTGGGTTGCACCAGTCACTTGTTGAAGCTTGAATGATTCCTAGAGACAGCAGGAGGTCCATCTCCTCCTTCAGTTCCACCTGGAAGCGTTCTGGTACCCTGTAACTCATACGTTTTATAACAGCATCTGGTTTTAAAACAATGCTGTGCTCCACCAGAGTGGTGCGACCTAGGCACTCTTGAAATATGTCAGAAGTAATAAGAGGTGTTACCTGAGACTGTTGCCCATTGGTGAGATGGCTTAGGTCCGGCACAGAGGATGTTAGTTAAGGCAAACAGTCATTAACGTCCTCCTCATCCACTCTGTGAATAAGCAACACCTAAGTTTCATTCTCTTTCATTGGGACCAACTCCTTGAGAAGGTTAACATGGAGCACTCAACTCCCTATCTGGATACCTGGTGTGGAGACTTGATAGGTAGTAGGTCCATTTTTCCTCAGTATTTCAAAGGGTCCCTTCCACTTTGCAAGCAACTTGCTGTCAGACGTTGGCACCATTGCCAAAACCTTCTGAACAGTAACAAAACATCTGTGGCAAGCTTTTTTATCAAACCAAACCTTTTGGTGTTTCTGTACATTAGATTTCATTAAGAATTTCAAGGCAGCGGAATCTTTGTCGGTAAGGTTCTGGATTTATATCAAATTTTTGTAAGATGGCAGCTTTTCATATTCCAGGGAATGATCCACATTTATGTTAACAAAGGCCCTTTGTCAGAAGAGGAATTAGATGTAAAAAAACAGGCTGATGTTGGCCAACGATATGCAGCTGCAATTCTCTCAAAAGTGTTAAGAAATTGTTCAATATCATCTTCAACAGTTTATTTTACCAATTTAGGATGATAAATGGGCACAGACTGACCTATTGAGCTGGAAGGTGAATCCTCAGGTTGAGTTGTTGCTTGAATCTGATGATCAGTTTGAGTTTCAACAGGCTGTGGGTCAGTTCATGTGGGCTCAGGGGTCAGGGTTGTCCTGGCATGCATTTGCATCTGCAATAGCCCTAACTTTACATTTACATTTATATTTATGCATTTAGTAAACACATTTAACTTAAGCGACCAACAAAAAGAGGGTTTAATATTGAACTACGACACAATTTACCTGCAATATGCTAAGAGAGGATTTAACATTAATGATGACACTCATTTACAGCATTTAGGTAAACACAGAAGGCCCAAGTACCATACAGTGCTTACTAGTATCAGGGGGGGGAATAATTGATTTTAGATCTTTCAGGGCAATTAATACTCTCGGAAGAGCTGGATCTTCAAGGATTTCATGAAGGTGGAAAGAGAATCTGATGCTCTGAGAGTGCACGTAAGGTTGTTCCACCAACAAGGAACTGCAAATGCGAAGAGTTTAGATTGACCTGCATGGGGCTTTGATCGCACTAGTTGGCGCTCCTTGGAGGAACAGAGCGGGCTGGCAGTAACGTAAGGCTTTAAGAGGGTGTGGAGGTAGATGGGCGCTGATCCATCAAACTCTCTGTATGCCAGCATTCGTGATTTGAATTTGATGCGTGCAGCTAAGGGAAGCCAATGGAGTTCAGTGAAAAGGGGTGTGACATGCGATCGCTTTGGTAGGTTGAAAACGAGGCGAGCTGCAGCATTCTGGAACATTTGTAGTGGTCTCACATCACAGGTTGGAAGACCTGTTAGGACGGAGTTGTAGTAGTCAAGGCGGGAAATGATCAGTGTCTGAATTAGGAGCGGTGTCGCATGTTGAGTTAGATATGGCCTAATCTTCCTTATGTTGAATAGAAAGAAGCGACACGATCAGCGACAGAGGCAACCTGATCCCCAAAGGTCAGCTGATCATTGATCAATGCACCCAGGTTTCTTACAACCTTAGTGGGTGCCACAGATAGGGAGTCTAACCTGATGTTGATGTCGTGGTGAATACTTTGCTTGGCTGGGATAACAAGCAGCTCTGTTTTGGAGAGGTTCAGTTGGAGGTGGTGATCTTTTATCCGTGCAGATATGTCAGAAAGACAGGCTGTGATTTGCGTCGGTACCGAGAGGTCGTCTGGAGGAAAGGACAAATAAATCTGGGTATCATCTGCATAGTAGTGATAGGAGAAGCCATGCGACTGGATGATTGGGCCCAGCATAATAGTGTACATGGCAAGGAAGAGGGGGCCCAACACTGAGCCTTGGGGCACCCCTGTGGTGAGGTGGTGTCATGTCGATGTTTGGCCTTGCCATGCCACCTTGAAGGATTGTCCGGTGAGGTAGGATTCAAACCAGGAGTGTGCACCGCCCTCAATGCCCATGTCTGCCAGCTTGGTAAAGTAGGATGCTGTGGTTAACGGTATCAAATGCAGTAGCATGAGAAGTGATGATAGGCCTGTCGCTTTGGCTTCTTTTAAGGATTCCGTTACTGACAGGAGTGCCGTTTCCGTGGAGTGACCGCTCTTAAAGCTTGATTGGTTATAATCAAGGAGGTCAGGTTTGGAGATAAATTTCGTCACCTGCTTTGAGAAAGCTCTTTCGATGATATTAGATAGGAAAGGGACGAACTACCGGTCGGTAGTTCTCCACTTGGATGGGGGCTAGGGAGGTTTTTTTTAATAAGAGACTTACGTGGGCTTGTTCGAAGGCGGTGGGGAATGATCCGGTAGATAGTGTAGCATTGATAACGTGAGTGGATGCTGTCACAATGGTTGGAGCTATGGCTTGCAGGAGTGTGGTGGGAATAGGATCCAGTGGGCAAGATGTATTGCGGCTGCTTGTGGAAAGCATTGATACCTCCTCCTCGATGAGAGGGTTAAATGAAGTAAAGGAAGCAGTGGGTTCAGCGGCGCTCAGAGGAAGGACCAGCGAGGAAGGGTAAGCTGTGGTCTGTGTTGATGGGTCTGAGAACTGACTGCTGATCGCTGCCACTTTGTCGGTGAAGAAGTTGGCAAAGGAGTCTGCTGTAAGGTTGGTTGCAGGAGGAGGGGGAGGGGGGTTTAACAGAGACTTGAAGATATAAAATAGCTTCTGGGTGTCAGTAGCGCTGTGGGTCTTGTCCTGATAGAACTCCTGCTTTTGCAGTGGTGACGCCTGAGGAGAAGGATGAGAGCAGCATTGGAAGTGTGACAGTTCAAATCGGTCCTTTGATTCGTGCCATCTTCTCTCCGCAGGTCTGAGGTTTGATCGCATCGATCTAAGGGAGTCAGTCAGCCATTAGTGTGACTACATGGGTCTTGCAGGTTTGGGGATCAGTGGGCACAAGCGTTCTTAGCAGGAAGTCAGTGTTAAGCAGAGGAACTCTGTGGGATCATTTACCTCCAGAGATGAGAAAGTGCTACCGTTGGAAAAGCAGAGGTTGCAACTGCAGATAAGTGGGCAAGAGATAATTTACGGAGATTGCGTCGAAAGGAGACAGTTGGTGGGTGTGCAGTGGGTAGTTGATGGAGATGGAGTTGATAAAGTAGTGTTCTGAGAGGTGTAGAGCAGTAACTTTAAGTGAGTTGGTCATGCAGATGTCTGCTTAAAAGAAGATCAAGTACTTTACCGGCCATATGAGTTCGGGGGCTGCTTACCCACTGGAGATCAAACGAGTGAGTTAGCGAGTTAGCAAAACTGGTGTTGCAAACCCTTGAAGCACTATTCTTGTTGTGCAGAAACCTCTCTCTGCTTTTTATACCAAACTTCCTGTTGTCCCATGAACGCCTGAATAATTTGGGCTATATCATGCAGACTTAAACCTGCTGAGTCCTGGCATCTCCAGGCAGGTAAGTACAACATAGGCGTGTGGCCATGCATTTGGCCAGCACAATACATAATCCCACAAAGTCATTACTGCTAAGAGTTGGGTGAATGGATGGCTCAATGGCGCTTTTACTTGTATGTTTGGCTACTGTACTAAAAAAGAAACCTAAGATTATTCTTATTCTCATCTATTAACAATGAAAAATACAACGTTCTAGCTAGGCGAACGATCTTTCTATACAGCAGTAGACAGTTTTTTTCAGGTTAGATAGGTGTCATGGTCTTTGTTTTTGTTCTGTTTAGTTTGCTGTAGATGTCTTGTTTACCTTGCTAAGATTAGTTATATTTTTCTTCAGGTTATTTTCTAGTTTGGTGAGTCTTTGTTTTTTTAATTATTTTCTGTGTTCTCCAGTTCCTCCTGCTTTCTTTCCCTCTACTCTCTTTATCTCTGTGTGTTTTCGCTCAGCTTGAGTTCCCTCATTATCTTTTCCACCTGTTACTAATTATCTGGTCCTCTTCTCCACTGCTCCACCTCCTGCTACTCAGTATATAAGCCTCATTTATTTATTCACTCACCGCTGGATCGTCCGTTACCTTACCTTTCCTTGTCGTCTCTATTCTCCTTCTCCTGTCAGTCTCCCAGTAAGCCCCCCTCCTGCTCGCCTTGTTCTCTGTGCTGGTTTTCTCTTCTGCTTCAAATCCTCCATTTTCCTCCTTTAGTTTACTTCTTCAGTGGTTTTGTTTCTTCGTGCCTCAGGTTTTTCTCGGGTCCCTCTTTCTTTGTTATTATTAGTTTGTTTTTTTTGTTTTTTTTCCCATCCTGCATTCTTCTGCTGGTTTGTTTATTTCTATTGTTTTTTTCTTTTCACAGTTCTTAATTCCCCCGTTCCTCTGCAGTTATGATCTGTTTGTTTCTGTTTCTGTTCTAGTTCTAGTTCTGCGTATTTACCGTTCCGTTCCACATTACCTTTGTCTCTGTTTATGTTCAGTTCATTATTCATCCGTAAAATAAATCATTAATTCCTCACCCAAATCCAGGTTTGCTTGAGTCATTATCGCAAACCCTGAAAATAGGACTCCTTTGGGATGGAGAGCTTTGCTTTCTTTTCAGGTCCCAGTGTTCTTCTTCAGAGTACAAAATTAAAACAGGGAGCCAACATTCTATAAATAATTACTTTTTTGGTTTAATGGCTACATTATCTAATGTAATACAATAAATATGTAATGTTATAAGTTTTGAGTAGAATTAGAAGACAGCCGTCCGGGCCCTATTGTTTTGAGAATGAACCTGCCACTTTGAGTCAGCTTTTAGGGAGATGTGTTGCTAAGCAGGAATTGGTAAGCCATGACCTAGGTTCAAGGAGTATGTTTCCTACCCACCATGACCAAGCCGCCCTGAGTCCAGACTGCTTAGATTTAAGTAAATTATCACGAGGAAAGACTGATGTTAGATTAAAGCTGGCAGATAGGACTTGGCTATCTGCTGTTTTTTTTCCGAAGTGTGAAGTCAACTTTTCCAATTCCAACAGCGTCACCACCAAAGCCACACAATTTCTAAATTTATTTTGCATTCAAGAAACTATAGAAAAAGTTGGTGGATGATCCGGTACTCATCATCCCAGACTTATCAACTTAGTTTATCGTTGAGGTCAACGTAACTGATACTGGCATTGCGGCGATTCTTTCCCAGCAATCTCAGCAGACAATAAGATTAATTCATGTTTGTTTGTGTTGTGTTTTTAACAATCACCCTAATTTATTACGGTCAGGAATTTCCTCCATACCTTGGAAATAGCAATGACACATTTTAATTACGGCATCCTTATTTCTAAATATGTCAGCTTATGATCTTGTAATATGCACACTGATCCTTCTTTGAGTGGCAAAGACCTCTGGAATGTTTTATTTCTTTGGTATTAATAAATAGCATTGGACTGGTATTTAATGGGGAAAGGAAAATACCAGCTACAGTCAATCTGCCATCCTTTTTTTTTTCGATCTCTGACCGGGATAGGAAGCAACTCAGGAGACAAGAATCTTTTATACATAAATTATTTACGTAAATTATTTAGTATCTACAGGTTAAAAATAGAATTTCTCCATGGAGGTCTTCTACTCTGAAAAGGAGGGAAAACTGCAACAAGGAGTAACTCGGAGCTCTGGAGGGAAACAGGTAGGTTAGGTGGAGTCCAGGAAGGTGAGTAATCTCTTTCAGAGTGGAGCAAAGTTGGTTGTTGAAGGTTGTCTGCCGGGGAGAAGTGAGAGGATACAGAGTTTTGGGTTGTGGATGTGCTGTTGCAGCAAGGGTGGACCAGAGGGCGCAAATGATTGAACTGAGTTTGTGATGGTGATGCTGGGGCAGACAGGTAGTACGGACGTATGCTTGAAGGTTGGAAGAAGGTTAGAAGATGAAGACAAGCGGTCTTGCAGATCTGATGTTCTGAATTGTCTTTTGTGCAGGTTTGAGTATGGATGGGAGGTCACGAGCTGGTACCTCAGTTGAGCACACATGAAAGGTAATTAATAGAGACAGCATAAGAGAAAAATTACAAGGAAGTACTCTGATAAAGAGAGCAACCAGGAACTCAAAGGTGGCTTGGAGAACCATGTGAGGGTGACAGTTAGGCCCTGAATGACTGCAGAGTCGCTGCTCTTATCCTCCTCAGCTTCATCAAGGAACTTAGCAGCACCTGTGTGATGCGCAGAGGCTGCTAGCTCAGCAGCAACAAGCAGGCTTTATCCTGAACCCCCTTTGGAGAAATAAAAAAACAAACAACAACAAACAGACCCTGCCAAAACACATTTTCTACAACAATCATGATTACCAAGTAAAGTTTATTAAACTTTGGAATTCTCAAGGTATTTGACATAGAAAATAAAATAACACTTCATGACATTCAGTGCCAGTGCATCACTAAAGCGGAACAAATGACTGTAGGGCACCAAGTGCTAAGGGGATACCAAGAAAATAGGCTTCCAGTTGTCTGTTCAATTAAGTTCTCTTTTTGTGCAGTTTAAAAGTTCTTAGAGCATCTTTTACCACTGCTCAGTAATGTGATAGATAAACAAACAAGCTACAGAATTATATTAAATATATTAGTTTTTCGATGGCTGCACAGTGGTGCAGTGGGTAGCACTGTTACCATGCAGCAAGAAGGCTCCGGGTTCAATTCCTGGGGGCTTCCTCCCCCAGTCCAAAAATATGACTTTTAGGCTGATTGGGTACTTTAAATTGCCCTTAGGTGTGACTGTGTGTATGAGTGGTTGTTTGTCCTGTATGTTTCTGTGTTGCCCTGCAATGGACTGGCGACCTGTCCAGGGTGTACCCCTGTCTCTTTCCCGTTGTAAGCTGGAGATAGGTGCCAGCAGACCCCAGTAGGGAAAAGTTTGTATAGAAAATGGATGGATGGATAGTTATTCACTACTAAACTACTTCAAACAATTTAAAAGCACAGCAAATTATTGATGTCAAAACAACAAATATATAAGAAATTATCTTATACTTGTTGTATCTGTCCTATACGTAAATAGATTTACATCTGCTTTACCACGTAATTTTTCAAATGATTTTCAGATTTTTTCTAAGAGTCATCTGCTGGACCCCTCATTTTAGAGCAATTCACTACAATGATAGCAGTAAATCTACAGAGGGATGGAGTATATCAAATATTCTAAGAAAGTGGTCCCCAGCTCTGATGTTCATGTCCCACTGTCCTGCACACACTTCCGACAGATACATTGGAACCTGATTCCAATATTTGTATCACCTTCTTGACACGATGTATTTATCAACCAGGATCACTGGTCGCAGAACACCTTGAAACATCCTTAAAAGAAGTTTTGAATTTCTCAGTGTGGAGAAAATGAACTCATAAGACAAAGAGTATAACCAAGTTAGTTAAAACAGAGATAAGATATGTCGAAATCATCAAACAAGTAAACAGTGGCAGCAACAACTGGAAAGAGAGGTAAATACATTTTGTAAAGATTCTTGAAATAGCACTGAAATCCAGGGAGCCTAAATGGTCAAGACCTTGTAAAAATGTACATATGCCATTAAAATGGTTACACTTGGTCCTGTCCACAATCAATGCGTCACTTAATGTTATTACATACAGCAAGTAAAAAAAAAACTCAAGAGTACAGAGAAGGATTCAAGAACGCTCCAATTTAACTCTATTCATTAATTTTGTTAAAATTACATTCCTTAAAGCTTTTCCAGAAAACAAATCAGCAAGACACAGACAGTTTTTGAACAAACAAGAGCACAAAGAGCCAGGAGTCTGACACAGATATAGAAATTAGAAGCAGAAATAAAGCAGCAAAGCACTGAGGTAAAGTTCAGTCCCAAACTCGTTAAGATGAGAACAATGAAGGACTGGAATAAAAAGGGAAAAAGTTGGAAACTAGAGATTAGCTTTAGAGAGAACAGCTGGTGGGGACAGATACTGCTGTTTCAGACCTCTCCACACCCCCGGTGGGTAAACAAACCAGCCGTCTGCTTGATTTATGGAGCACGTCACTGACCGGATGGCCATTATTCCGACTGAAAGAGGCAGCGGAGAGCCTCGTCGTCTTCACGAGACGTGTCCACGGTGCAACTTTTCACAGGTGCGGCATACTCTTTGTCAGTTTGGCATCTCCGAAGCATTTTCCGATTCAGCAGCTGACGGTCAGGCTGAATGTGGCCGCCCGAGTGCGCTGTAAATCATCAGTACCAAGAACAGAGGAAGTGCTTGGCACCTGGAGACATGTCTTTGTGTGTCCTCAGTGGACACTTTGTGGAGTGATTAATCATTACACATCCTTACATTAGGAAGTAATTTATGGCTTCAACTCTCAGGCTTTATCATTATGAGTTGCTGAGTGGGAGGAGGAAAAAAAATGCAACTTGAGTGTTGGGACTGGGAAAAAACAACTGGTGCTCACATTTGTGCTCAGATTTAACTGTATTTTTTTAAGTGTTACACATCCATGAAGGTGTTGGGGGTCTGTGTTGGCTTTTTATAAACCATAAATATCACCAATGGTGTCTAAATGAGTTAAAAGAGGAGCAGAGTGTGCAACAAAGGGATATGTTTGAATTAAAATGATGATAAAAAGAAAAAAGTCAGCAAGAAGGATTTTTTATGTTCAGTTTGCACAGTAAATGATCTATAAAAATATCAGCAAACAAAGAAAAGGTCATCTCAGGGGGACATGTCTTTCTTCATATCTTAAAAAGGAAACAAACAAAGATGATGCAGTCCTCACACTAAGTGACATTTTACGGCTTTATATTGTTAGTTAAGAACTAGCAAGACCTTAAGACTAGTAATCCTGGGCTACTAAAACATATTTTCTAGAACTGCATGCAAGTATGCTCATTCAATAGTGTCTCTTGTTTTTCTTTTGACAACAGTGAACAGGTTTATGGGGTTTATGTCAATGGTCTGTTGCATTCACTACAAGCTTGCATAGTGACTTTTTGGTCATTAAAATAGTTTCAGTAGACAAGGAAATAAAGAGTTTTTTTAAAACTGCCTGGTAGATGTTTAAACTGATTTTAGACTGGATAAAACAAAGTGGACTATCAACGGCAGATTTCATAGCTCACAAAATTATTGACTGTGAAAATGTTATACTGACTATCTTACTGGTTGGGGTGGGTCTGTGGTTCCTCACTTTTCTTCAACACTTAGTTAAAGTGTTACCTTTGCTACTCTGTCTCTGATTAAGGAGGGGGTATCGACACAAACAATGCAATGGTTGCAGACCATGTGTCAGGGTTTGCGATAACGACATGAGCAGAGGTGGAATTGTGTGAGAAAAGTGATTTATTTTTAGATGAAAAATGAACAGGACATAAACCGGAAACGGAACAGGAATAACGTGGGAACTGGAACTTAAACAAACAGAGAACTGAAGCGGGACGCGGGGACTACAAACGTGAATAAGCAAAAGAATCAAAATATACAAACCAGCATAAAAACACGGGAAGGGGAAATAAACTAACAGACGAATAATAACAGTAAGAATTATAATTAAAAAAAATAATAATAATAAACACAAGAAAAACAGGAGACAACCAAGGAGCTAAACTATGAGGAATAACTAATAAAACTAAGAACAAAGAACCATAAAGGAAAATACCTGAGACAGGGAACAGAGGAGAGAAAGATGTAGGAGGAAACACGGGAAACCAGAGGCTACAAGGAAACAAAAACCAACAGTAAATACAAGGACGGGACCTGAGGAGAATAATGATGGGGAAAAGAAGCAGCACAGAGAATCCGCGAGCAACAGGGGAAAAAGGCTTACAAGGACACTGAGGTGAAACGGCAGGAGATGGAGCTGAGAGACGGGAGGAGATCAGAGAGTGAATGAGGCTTAAGTATTGAGGAACCATGGTTGGATTGGTGGAGAAGATGATTAAGATAATTAGAGAATGAATGAATGAATGATGATGATGATGATGATATTGATGATGATGATGATAATGATGATGGAGCTGAGGGAAAACACAGAGGGGAAGACAGAGAGCAGGGGGAACTGGAGAACACAGAAAAGAACAAAACAAAGACAAAACCGAAATGGAAAATAACCTAAAGTAAAGAATAACTAATAATATAAATAATAATAAAACAAGACTACTATAAAGAACTGAACAAAACCAAAAACACAGATCATGACATCTGTTCAATACATCTGTTTTGTGCCTGTCCAAACTTTGACTGTTTACAACCGAAGTAAATCTCTGTTTTTAATTTTTTTTAGGGTTTCTGCCTATGTGACAAACAGGTCAGTTCATCACCAGCCTCCACCTGTAGACTGATGTTTCTTCTTCTACTACTATATTAGAAATCTGTATATGTAAGTTTATTTTTCCTATGTGTCTTGAATCTTTGAATGATGCTCATGCCCCAGGGAAATCTTTTAAACTGAAAATCCTGCAGAGAAAGACATATGATAAAATAAACTATTACATCTTTTTGGTTTGTTTTAAAAAAAATTCTGAATACAACCATCGGCTGTTAGCCTTACCTAACCATCTATTCAGTTGTTTCTTATGCCTCCAATTACCAGAGCGGGTCTTAATACACACTTTTCCGATGGATGCAAGGATAGATAGATAATATCTTCCTCTCCCACTGGAAAAATATGGTTATCTAGTGGCCAAAAAATGCACACAAGTGGTATCACTAGTATATATTTTACAATTTATAAAAAAAAAATATCAGCTGCTAACATCTTCTGTAGCATGTTTGTGAGTTTTATTGTGTATTTCCATTTTAGTTAAAAAAAATTACAGCTCTTTCAGATTATTTTTCCTAGGAGTTTGCATTTGTGTTTTGGACCCCTACAATCCTTAAAAGCCTCAGGCACTAACTGTGAAACAGTGACATCACTGTACTGTGAAACCTGATAATTATCTGATTTATATCTGTGACCTCTCCATTTTAAGCACAAACAATGTTATGATAGAGAGATTCAAAGATCCTTGTCTCACTGCATGGAGAAGAAAAGATGGAGTCCATTGAACTCTCATTCATCACGTTTAGTTCAGTATTGATCAGCTGGCAGGACAGCAGCTGAGAGATTTACGCCAGCCTTTTACGACTACGATGGGGGCATCTGACCCATGCAGTGGCTAAAAGCCTGTGAGCTCACAGGAGGCTCTATCATCTCCACCAACCAGACATGATGGCCGATGAGATATGCTGACATATCGTCAGGTCTAGGACATCTTCTGACATTACTGTGGAAAAAGCTTCAGGTTCTGTGGGAAAAACAACACCTTTCACAGCAAAAATATTCTATTAAGAGTTAAAACCAAAATAAATAAACAAATGCATGGGTAATGCTATCCTGATTAAATCAGCATTATCTGCAACCCTCCTAATGGGTCTATAAAAGTCACTATGGACCCGATTTGGATCTAAAGTTCTATTTCTCCTGTCACATTTGATCACAGTGAATATTTGCAAAGAGAAAGGTTGGGAACCAATGAAAGAACAAACATCGTGATATTGAGACTGCTGACAAATCTGGAAGAAAAAAAAACTTTATGTTGATAACAATTACTTTAAAGGTTTAACATTGTGAAAAATGTGTTACACAAATAACACATTTTGTACAAATAGGCTTGTTTGAAATCAGAAGCTGCTTAATATATTGACACTCATTTCACAAGTTTTGCTGGAACATGGACAAATGTAGGAAACTGTACCCTTTTGAGAAGAGTTTAATATCATTGCTTTAACTATTTCTAACATTAGGGTATATTCTGAAAACTCCCAGTCCAATTAAAGTTTTAGCAACAGCCACTTAGGTGAATTTTGTTATTTCTAACTGTCCACAAATGCTTAAAATGTTTATCATGCTGTATTTGTTAACCACACATTTGTTTATCGCATCATTATTTGTCTGATCTAAACAAGTGGTTTGGTTCTATTTTTATTTTTACCTTGACCCTTGAATTCACCCTAAATATCTCAAGTGTATGTTGGGTTATTACCAATATGTGCATCAATTGGCCGCTCCCATAAGAGGCTAACAAACAAGAAAAACAAAAACAAAATTTAAAAAAAATAATATAAGACAATCCACACATTCACAGATATATTATAGCATAAGACTTGCCATATGGAGTGTTAAAAACATAACCATCTGCTAAGGAAACCAGAATATATGTTTCCTGTTTGTATAAATGGTAGTAATAATAATTTGTTTATTAAGAAAGACTTGCTTTAAAGCATTACCACATTTTATCATTGCAAATTCTCAAAAGTAGATGATAGCCAAGTACAGTACTGTCCTGAGTAGCAAGAACTGGCCCAATGACTAAACACCATGGTACTATATAAGTAACCCTTGTGGAAGAGGAAGATGTGTCATTAACAAGAACAAACCGGACATCTGACAGCCACTGCAAAAGAATGCTATTATCAGCTGCATCTAATGTAGTATACTGCAATTTGGCTTAAAAAGTACAAGTCTAATATTTACAGCCATTGATTTCACCAAACGCACTTAGAATAGACTCAAAGAAAGGTTGCTTGGGAACAAGGTCAAGCTACTAGAATTGTTTTTGAAACACTCCTGAGGGTTTTCTTTTTATTTCACTTTCCACTTTTCAGACCAACCAAGTCCATGGACATTCATGTTAAAGCAGAACAGAAAACTGGAAATACTTGTATGAACAAAAAATAACACAAAGGTCTTTTTCTTCTGTTTGTGTGAGTTATATGCTGATGGAAGTTTCTCCCTTCTAAATGGAAGTTTTCTGTCTGGCGTCACTACATGCTAGTCTAGGAGGAGTGAATGCTCAAAGTCATTACCTCAAGCAATTGGCTGTGTTTTCATAAATAAAAATGCTTACATTCTATTTGAGTAATAAACTGAACTCCATTGGAATCTTTGATAACAAGGTTCAGTTGATAATGTATGTAACAGACTTGCAATTGCACTTTTAGGCATCACGACATTTTCCTTAGAAAAACATTTCCATTGCTTTGTTTGATTGAAGTAAATAAACTTAGTCAGTCTATTTTAAGCAGTTACCTTCGCTTTTTCTCTTCCACACTACGCTATTAAACAATTACTGGTGGGGAATGATACTGAAAGACATCCTATCCCCCCAATATATACTTTATTTCCATTATTATGTGTTCTAGAACCAGGGAGGTTTAGACATAAAAAATATATAATAAATACTTGTATTAAGCAACAATATACAAGTGTTTTGCTTCATATTGTGCTTGTGTGTTATCAATGATTTTTTAGCTATTTTATTTATGTATCGAACATGCATGTGTCCACTGACTATACAAAGTTCATATTTTTACTTTAAATGTTTTAATTTGGTTTTGTTCACTAATATTGCTCATAGTGAGGAGTAAATGAAAAAGGAAAACAGATGACAGAATAGAACATAAAATATGATATGGTTGAAGATTAGCTGCTTGAGGAAGGGTCAGAGAATTCATATGATACAGTTACCTGCCCGCAATTCAGTATGTCCATTAGATTAGATCCATAATTCATTGTACAAAAGTCCTTTCCCAAATATATGATGAGTTTTTAATCTTAGATGAACCACAAACTGAAATAACATAACACTGGCAGTAAGAGGAACCTGTATATCTTTTTTTTATTGATACACACCCCCTCCCACCAGGCATTCTGCATTTCATCACCTCCTGCACAGACAGCTAAACTCCTCATAAGACAGGCATGTTTGACTTCTGAACTGATTTTTCTGCTTGTTTTGGAGTCAACCCGCTATTTGTCAGAACCTCTAAGTCCAAAAGACAAAGGTGCGTGGACGGGTTGCTGTTCTTGCTATTGTAAAGGATTCTGTCTTCTCATTCAATTTATAATTGTTTTACTTTTTTTTTTTGCATCTGCGAGAAGTTTTATGAGAACAACACAATTAGTGTGTGACTCACGGTGAAAACCTTTTTTTGAAGTGGCTTCAGAGAAAATGTTAGTTTTCTGTTATGAATAGGATTCATGGAAAAATTATGACAAGTGCAAAATTACTTTTTTAAAGACATGTTCTTTACAATGACAACATCGACACAATGTCAAAAAATATTGCAAAACCTTTTAAAAAAATAATGTATTTCAAACAGCATATGTTCCTATTTGTTTTGCTCACCATAAGTCATACTTTCTTTAGTCTTTTAGTTAATTAAATATGCACATTAATAAGCCATAAAGGCTTTCTATAATTAAGATGAAGAGCAGAGTTTTATTGACCGACTGCCAAACTTAAATCTGTTATTTTCGATCCATTCTGTTGAAAACTTATAATAAATTCCTATATGCGTGTATTCAAAAGGAAAAATTCTGGTTAATTGAAAATACAACAAGCCAAAATTAGACACACATAAACTTCAAACCCATCAGATGAAGCTCTACCAAGAACCCACATTGATAAATAGGTAGAGCTACATGAATCAAGAATCAAGAATCACTTTATTTATATAGCGCCAATTTACAACAGGTGTCG
Source organism: Orestias chungarensis (assembly GCA_032876305.1). NCBI lineage: Eukaryota > Metazoa > Chordata > Actinopteri > Cyprinodontiformes > Cyprinodontidae > Orestias > Orestias chungarensis. The sequence continues at coordinate 1,231,391 of JAVLVB010000433.1, read as the reverse complement.
TCTCAAGGCACTTCGCAGAAAATCAATTAAAATCAAAGATACATCATAAACAAATCAATTTGAAAAAGTTTCCAATCTAAGGAACCCCAGCAAATTGCATCGAGTCATTGACTTGCAGCATTCACTCCTCTGGAATCAGCAGGCAGAAACAATGGGTTGTGTTGTCGTTGACTCTACAGCAATCCCTCATACTGAGCATGCATGTAGCGGGTTGGGGACCCCCCCCCCCAAAAAAAAGAAAAGTGTTTCATGCAAACATTACTCAAATGTTTATATCACAAACCAGGATCATTCTGACTGACCATAAAAAGTGGTAAAACTGTTAGTAGTAGTGTTTTTAAATAGTCAGTGTTTAGGTTCTAAAGTGTGTCTTCTATATAGAAATATACCAATTATAGGAGTAGTCTGAGCACCTGAGATTCTTTCTTTAGAAATAAAATTTGTGACCATGTTTCTCAGTTATGTAACACAGGGGATAAAGTGTTCCAAGAAGTAGAAACTATGTTTTTATACACCAGAAACCGTAGCTGTTGATGGCCAGTTTTGGCTCAAAATACCACTCAAAACATGAGGGATAGAACTCAAACTAACGTAAAGCCACTCCCCACATCTTCACCATCTGTAGTATCAAAGAACAGCATAGCAGTGGCCACCGCATTAAAGCAGGGCTGACAGTATGGTGAAGGCTCCAGGGTGCTGGCAGGCTGACTGACAGCTCTCTGATGGATGTGACAATATTGCTAAACCCTGGGAGCTTGTTAGACCACAAGCTTGCTGTGTGTTTGTGTCTTAGAGTTCCTGGTTAAGAATGTTTTTTTCTTTTTTTGTGGTTTGTTGTTTTTTAACATCATGTGTGTCCTTTTTTAGCAGGATACACCAGTGTAGTTCTGTTTGTATGTAGCCAACATTTGAGTGCCTTGTTGTGTTCAGCAGGTTTTCTGTTCACTAATCAGGTACAGGAGCCTCCTGCCAGGAAAATAAGTGTAGTCTGCCCCGGGAAAACAATTCAGCCATCATCCCAGCATTACAGGCCATGACCATGGTCCTAATTTATCTCCCAGTCTGCCACTTGTATTTTTCCTCCCTTGTCCTGGAGGAGAATTTCGAGCAGAACAAGCTCTAGCTCTTAATAGTCCATCGTGCCTCTGACACAACAAACAAATGAGGACAGCAAATCTTTACTGCCAAGTAGATTTACTTTAATCTGTGGTATCACCTTGCTCCCCAACCACTCATAAGATTAGAAGGAACAAGCTGCAATATTGGATCTGTTTTGTCAGGTCTGAAGGCACTTTCTAGCAGCGTTTTCCTTGCAATAAATCTGTGAAGCCTTTTTCTGCTTGCTTAAATCCCCTCTACGTCGCCACTGCTGCTCTTCTCTGTGAGGCTGAAAGTCATGAGCTGGTCAAAAATAAAGTTCGGATTTTCTAGTTTGTTAAATGCGTTAAAAAATTGATAGAGAGGAGGCTGGTGCTACATTTTCTGCTAAAAGTAAAAACCCTGAAATGTAGCGCGTGGAATAATTTTTTTTTTTTTTTTTAGATATATTTGGCCAATTTGGTCAGTTGATAAGAATAATATTAATTCATGGACACAAAGCTCTAAAAGTGTTTTTTTATTAATATAATTTAGGGATGTTTCGCAAGATCCTGCCTGCTATTAACATTAGAGGGAACTGAGTGTCCTGCACAGCATTATGAGGAAGCATTGTCAGTTGATGTTGCCAGTCAAACTAACCCCACATTTACTGGAGCATAAATTTTATCTTCATAAACTTGTGCTTTAGCTACATGAGCATTGTACAATTCCCAACTGGAAATTAAAAGAAACAAGCCTTGGTCAGGATTAAATATAAATAGGTAGGTGTAAAAGCATCTCTAAGATTGCAACCTGCGAACATTTCTTGCAGACAAGCATTGGAAAACAGGCACACCACAGGACAACTAGACAGAGTTTCTCTTTTTTTTTGGAAATATATAAGAATAACCAGTTTTCATAGCAAATTCTTACAAGAGGTTTGCTAAGAAATAAAGTTTAATAAACCTGTTGTCAAGGGTGTTACATGTGCTTCACAGGTTTGAAACTGTAATAAAACTGTGCCAAAATATACCACCACAGTAAAAGAAAAAGTGATGCCCAGATCCAAGTCTACGAATGAGCTCTAAATCTAAGTACTGTTTAAGCAGTCCACTCTTATCTGTCATAGTTATAAGCGTTCTGACCCATATAAACGGAAGAGCCCCAGGAGATCAGGTAAACAAGTTTTATTTTACAGGTTGGAATGTGATCTGGGAACTGGAGCGGCTGGAAACAACAAGGGAGACCAGGAGCTTCTGTAGGTGAGAATAGAGGAGTTGTAGCTAGAAATAATGAGCTGTCTTGTGGTGAGTACTCTTACTTTTGGAGTTGATTTTTTATGCCAGGGAGAGGTGAAAGGGTAGAGGGTTAATTGCTGAGTCCAGAGAAGTGTCTGTCCAAGGGTGTTCTTCAGAAGTAGTGCTGACTGGGACTGGATCGGGCAGACCGAGCTGAATAAGAGGACGAGTGGGACAAGAGTGAGGAACTGAGCCAGGTTTCAGGAACAATTGAACACGAAAGAGGCTTGAGATCAACCTGAGAGGAGGATAAAAATGCTTCTCAGTTAGAGCAACAAGGAGAAAACTTGAGCACAAAAAACAAAGCAACACGTAAACACAAGAGCTAATTTAGAGTTTACAAACTGGCGCTAAGGAGGATTACGTTACCGATTGTAACACTCAGGCGAAGGGTAGCTGGTCCACCGCTCCTCTTATGTTGCTCTAGCTCGTTAGTGATAGAAAACACCTGTGCAGATGCCACAGGTTTTCCGGCACGCTCCAGCCAGGATGGAGGAGTGGCGGCCCCCAGTGGACAACCTAGAGACCAAAATTCCCTCTACCCTGACATCATGAAGAGACTTTTGAAAAGACCATTCCAAAATTCCTTTACATACGTCTGGTGATTGGCAAGAGATCTCTATTAAATGAAAAACTGCCTTGCAAAGGGTTTAGTTAGAAGTTTATCCCAAAATGGGATTCAGACTACTCTGTTTAAAAGGAGGCAAATTGATGGGTATGTATGTGACAACATGAAGGATTTTGTGAAGAAGCAATTTGAGGAGTTAATCACCAAGGAGCAACCAAAGCAGCAAATATTGGTTGAGAAGATTTCACCAGAGGAGGTGAAGGTATAGTTGATCAGTGAGTGTGCGCCATAAATCTGCACAATAGCTCTGTTATGGCACATTTATGACATTTTAAAGTGTAAGCAGAATAATGCACAGATCATACACTTTCTAGTAAAATTGCCCAGTTTAATTTTAACCAACTGTTTTGATAGAGAACACTGTTCCAAATACATTTGAACACACATATCTCATGTTTGAATGTAAATAAATTAGTTTTCAGAGGTTTCACTAAATTTAAACAACAGAATGACTGAGTATGCAAACAGTAATGATTTTGGACACCAGGAATCAAGTAAACCATACATACAAAACAAAAAAACTAAATAAATAAAATAAAGCTTTAAGTTGATCAAAGCAGTTGGACCGTGGCTCTGGTGTACATGTATCCAGTTATAAGGAGGTTTACAACTACCAGGCCCAGCTCTAGGCATAGGTGAACCAGGTGGTCGTCTAGGGCACCATCTGCTGGATGGGCGCAAAAAAAATAATATTACTACAAGAAACAAATAATAAGTTTCAACCCATCCTTTTTTTCCTCAAAATGAATGATTAACAGAACTGCTCAAAATGAAAAAACCTCTTTGCAGACCCACTGACATGCCATGCGCCCTAAATCTGACCCTAGTGGACATCCCAGCTTCTTCAATCAAGATCGTTGTCTTGCCATTTTTGGCAAATAGTTTTTTTCTTATTCATTTATATGTAATGATAAGGGCATCCAAACAGTCAGGCGCTGCTTTTAGGAAGCGCAGGAAGGAGGAGGAAAAGAAACGGGTCCTAAGCAGAGGTATGTAACTTTAATTAACTTTTAACGTATTCGTTGTAAATTTCCTCATTTTGGCTAACTGTTAGCAACTTGGTGTTAGTGGCTAATAGCCATAAAAAGGTCAAAGTCCAGCTAATCACAATAGCAAGATAGTCCAGAGGGTAGGAAAGGCAGAATAAAACGTGATACAGAAACAGGTTAAAATACAGGAACACAAAAAGGAACTGCTGGACATCTACTCACTATTAGTTCTCAATACACTAGCAGCTAGACTGGGGAAAACGTGCTGGTTTTATAGTCAGGGAAACTCATGACTGTTGATAGGTGGGTGTTGCTGGAGCAGAATGGATGCAGACATGAATGTTAAACAAACCAGCCTAGCTGCCAGGAACAGAACAATTTTTTAAATTGACAAATGACCACAACATTGCTTTTGCCATAACTTTAATGCTGAGCAGCACATAAAAATAGGTCCATTAAATTTGAAATGTATTAAAATAAAATAGCAAAAGGAAATCGAAAATGTAGAACAAAAAAGCATACAGCTCTCTAATTAGATGAAAGGAAAACATGCAACAGCTAAACAGAGTGCTCAAAACAAAACAAAAACACTGCTGACTAGATAAAAAAGAATGTCAACAAATTTCAAAGCAAAAAACTGTATGAAGGAACAACCAGCTAGTATGCAGGAAAAGGCAAAAGCACCAAAATTACAGCCCCAGATCAGGGACAAAATACTACTTTTAAAATCCATTTAGTGCAAATAAGCAGTCAATGTTCCTATAATGGATACACAAAGAAAATTGGTCAGTTTTTATGCTTTACATGCTCCTAAAGGTGGCTTTGCCCCTACTGTGTAGAAGCTGAAAAGCTTGCTGTGTATCCCCTAGCTGGAAATAAAGCCATTTTAAAGGTTCATAATCTGTTTATGTTCCCATTGTCCCATTTTTGTCCGTTGGATCAATCCAAAGCTGCTTTTTCTGGGGCCTTATCAAGGAAACCAGAGGGGACCCAATCTAATTCTGTGCTCCAGCTATATTCCACAAAGCAATATTACCACACTGCGATCATATCACATCCAAAGAGGAAGAGCAATATTTCTCCATCACTCCTCTGTTCTTTCAATGCTCCAGTCCTCCACTAATGCCACCATGTTCTGTCTCTCCCAAGACTTTCCTCTATTATTGGCTGAAATAGAAGAATTTCAGTCAAGTGTTGACGCTCAGCTTCATGGCGAGGCCCGCGGCTTGTCTAAAAGCATCCTGTGGGGGAGGGGGGAGAGTTCCTCCACACTATCTGTCATATAATTTGATTAATTAGCCGTTGGTACCCCCGTTGCCCCCACAGCGGGACCGAGGGTCGGCACTCGTCCATCTCCTCATCCCTCCATCTGTCATCCTCAATTCCTTGGAAGCATCTGATCAGATTTTGATGAAACTTCAACAAAAATATCGGTCTCTTCTCTGACAGGACAAATATTTTATTTTTTCAGCTAATTTATTCATTATACGTCAAGTAATATCCATTACAGATTTTTGGACTCACATATACTAGCCCAATTCGTTCCTTAGTGTGATGTCATCCTACAAGAAAAAGTCATCAAAAGCCTAATTCCTGTATCCTGATGATGCAGGTTATTTTTCTTTGTTTATGCTTTAACCATGTGGTCTGTGTTAGGTCACAATAACCCATATAACTTACCCTTGTGTTCCAATAGTTCTACAATACAGTTTTTGTGACTTCTACCTAAAATAAGACAGAAAAAGCACCTGGCTTTGTATAAACCAAAAATATTGCTACTTATGCTGCTTGATTCTCCCAATAGGAATCTGCTCTTTCAGTAGTAACAGATCATTCACATTTTCAACAATGAGTTTTATTTGTTCCAAAGTATATCCAAATTAGAATCCACTGTTTTATATGCTATATTTTCTTTTCTTGTTTTGTTTTTTTACTATTGAATGTAAATCAAGTGATGAGAAATCTTAAAATACATATATTTAGGATTTAAACCGGTTGGCAGAAATTATGAATTTTATGACAGAAAACTATTTGAATGTGTCCATCAGGTACTCTGGTATAAATATACAGTTAGTAGAAAAACTATTTGCAACCTTTATTTTTTTTGAAAATGTGTTTTTTTTTTAAACTACAAACTTCATGTTGGAGTAAACATGTGGAAGAAGGTGTTCAACATACCACCACGAAAATGTCTGGGTGTAGTGGACCCAGATGCAGGGACGGTTGAAGGTTGTTTACATGAAAGAAGATGATGAAATGAGGAACCGGTGGATTGGTGAGGTCAGGGGGGAAAACATGACAGGCAGCGGGGGGTAGACATATTGGTTCGTAGTGGACCGATGGGGAGAAACTAAAAGGGTGTAGTGGAGAGTGAAGAGCAAAGAACCGACAAAGAACCGTTTGTTTTTCCACACATTGGTGCTGGCCAGAAAGCTACGTCATTACGTCGCTCCATGCTTATGCATACGTCACCATTACCCTGCGCCAAATCAAATCGCAACAAGACCACAACAACACTTTTTAAGCTTGTTAATAATTTGCTCACCACTGATTTCATACCATCATACCATCATACCCAACTCTCACTGGATGTACTGGAACACCGGTTTGATTCTTGAAGCCCCCTTGTTTTTTTTTTTGCTCTTCGATGGCAGACCACACTGCGAGCAGGAAGTTTGTCCCCTCCACTGACCACTGTTGCTTTGACCTTTCGTCCATTTTGCTTCTTTTCACACACAAGCAGCTCCAGTGTTGTTAAAAAAAACTGCCGCTCTTTACCTGTTTACCGGCTATTAGTTGTTCCGTAGCCCTACTCCCTGTCGCCGACGTCATAATGTCGCACCGGTTCTTTCCTCTGATCCCAGAAAGAGTGGGTGCCAGCTAAGCAACAGTTTGGAACCAGTGTGGAACCAGTTTGGTCAGTGGAAACACAAAGAACCAGTGCTAACTCTGGCTCTTGCCCCGAACCAGCACTGGAACCATTTTTGCGGAAAAGGGGCTTAAGATAAAAACTAACAAAACTAATCTGATCACAAGAAAAAACTTTGACTAATACTAATGAATACCATAAGACAAAAATTAAAACAGCTCATGAACATCATCATGGATGTCCTTGTTGACAAATCTACAGCAACTTTGTTATTTTGTAGGTCGAAACAGACCAACATCTCAAAACACCTATCTATCACCTTTTTAAATCAAAAAAGCTCAGGAACATCATCATGGAGGTCCTTGCTGTCAAATCTACAGCAACTTTGTTATTTTGTTAGGTCGAAGCAGACCAACATCTCAAAACACCTATGTATCACCTTTTTAAATCAATGTCGTTAATTACCCAGCTCTCAATGGAAAAAAATGAGCCCTATGTTTTTACTCAATGTACCTAAGGGGTCAGTGAGTGTATCTAAACAAGAATTAAGGATTTCCACTAGCTGTTTGCTAAAATGGAAAGAAAAAAAAAACGACTAGAGGTTGGATCATTTAAATGTATCTGCTCACTAAGTGACTCAGCTGCATTTTGAAAAAGTCGCCCCATGGTACGTGTGGGTTGATGTGAGGCATGGTTTGACTTTATTTTGGCCAGCTGAAATGCTAGATATTGAATTTGTGCATCCCTATTTAAGTAAACTGGCAGTTTTTGAAATCTCACCTGCTTAGGATAAACAGCTTCATCATTTATCCTATAAATCACCAGGAGAGCATCGTCCCTCGTTTTTTGACCAGTCACATAATTTCAGTTGATTGCAACATTCTTCTCTTGTAAATGGTATATCTTTTATTTTGGTGGACAAACACTCATCCCACCTTCCTTCCCACAGGAGCTGGGTTGGCGCTCTCCATGCCAGTGGCTGTGAAAAACAGCACATTTTTCATTAACAGGATTAACATCCAACAATAAAAATACAGACGAATGAGAGTGAGTGTTGTGTTACACGGGCTGCCAGTGAATTTAATCACTATCCATTCCCTTTTTTTCCCCTTTTCAACCGCCAAGACGTTAAAGCCAATCAGCCTACTCCAATATGTGCAGCATTTCTGTGCCAGGACTGATTGAGATTCTCAGCGAGCGAAAGCTCAGCGGAGGAATGTTCTGGCAGCCTGCAGGGCGAGGGCGTTCATTTTTTTTGTTTACTGGTTTAACTAAATCAGCATCTTTTCATGCAAAAGTACTTAAAAAAATAGATCACATCAACCTTTGAGCTCCACCTAGGTGCTCCTGTTTCCACCTGTTGTCCTGGAATGAAGAATAAGGATGGCTTACAAATTAGCTTTTTGGGTTTATTCCAAGATGGATTTGTTTTTGAAATGTCTCTAATGGCAGTTTTAAGTTCTTATACATATTTATAAAATGCAAGCAAATTTTCCTATCACTACATTTTAATTAAGGTTTTGTTAAAAGCTCCTGAAAATGTCAAACTACCTGAGTGAGATACAATATATATTAGCAAGGCAAAAAAATATTATTGCTGTGCTTAAGTTAGACCATAGTTTTGTAATCAAAGCCAGATTAATTGATTATGTATCAAGAAGAACCTTGAAAAACTCAGATTAGACATGGCTGTAGAATTATGTGTCGACAACTGTGTCTCGTGTCAGTGCAGTTGTAGTACTGTCTCAGACAGTCACTCTGGAACTTTAAAGTACAACAATAATTAATGACAGAGTTAGGGTAATTTTTTGGGAAGTTTTAGCAATACACAAGTGCTAAACACACTGAAAAAACGACCAAGTTTAAATAAGAACCCATTTCCTTTGAAGAGATTATAAAGTTCAATATATATTTGTCTTTCTAGAGTGTAAAGAGCGGCTACAGCAACAAAGTTCTGAAAGGTGCTTCATTTAAATATATGTCATATGTTTATTATGGTTTTCTGGCAAATAAACATTTAAAGTAATATTTCATTTTTAACAGGACGTTTCCTTAGACTGGAAGCTATACTTCCATTTTGGAGTGGTCCAGTCAGGGTCCTCATTTGAATCTGACAGATTCTGCAAGACTGTTTGTAGAAACATACAAAAGCTGCTCAGTAGTTGTTTTTCTCTGATGTACGCGTGTGCTCACCCCTGTATAAGTAGGTGTAAAACCAGTCTCCTTTGCCTGTTTATCACAAGTATTTTGCTAGCAGATTTCCAGCCTTTCCTATTTTCTGATTCCTATTATTCACTACGATGTAATTTAATGGATTTCCCTGTTGACAGAAAACACAAAAAATCTAAAAGATAACAAAAAATATATATAATTCAGACTATAAATAGAAAGAGATTTTTTTTTCAAAAGGATTTCACTGGAGATCTTACTATTTGCTTTTCTAAAGAGCTGAAGGGTGGAGCTAAGCTGTCCAAGACACCTGCACCTAATCAGCATATCAGAATGAGGATAAGAGGTGCAGGCTGCTGGTTATTTGATGCCTAAGTGATGTAAGTAGAACCTCTAGCACACGGAGTTCTATGATGGTTTCCACGTGTTCCTAACCTAGGTCAACACATCACCTAATGCTATGGAATCTGCACACCCCATCCTCTGAACCCAATAGTAATATCCATTCATCTTATCGTGCAATATATATATATATATATATATATATATATATATATTTGCTCTGCACGTCTCTCCCAATTTCCCTTGCAGTGATTTCAGTCCCATTGTGAAGGAAAACCTTGGCCACAATAAACCTTTCCCACATTTAAAATGAAGCATATTTAAAGTTGAAAGTATTCACGCATGTATGTAAGAAGATTGTCACAAACATAAGATTAACTTATATTAAATACACATTATTTTAGAACGAAAAAGTAGATAAATATAAAGACATGTTTATATAGTTCTACCGTATTATGAACAACAAACTATAAGGTCAACTAACAAGGCAAGGCAAGGCAAGGCAATTCATTTTTGTACAGCACATTTTCTTGTACAAGACAATTCAAATTGCTTTACATAGGAAAAAAAGAACAGAAAATGAAACAATAAAATCAACTTTGAATTTAAAAGAAATAAAATTAAAATAAAATAATAATAATAATATTCTCAGTTGCAATATGCACAGTTAAATAAGGCTGTGTTCAGCCTGGATTTAAAAATCGCCAGAGTTGAAACCTGTCTAACCTCTTCAGGAAGACTGTTCCAGATTTTAGGAGCATAAAACTGGACTGAAGCCTCCCCTTGTTTGTCCTGACTCTGCGCATCAGCAGGAGGCAACTACCTGAGGTTCTCAGAATCCTGGCTGGTTCAGATTGGCTCTTACATGTCAGATATGTACTTGAACACAAGCAAGGTGGTTTTAAAGTCTATTCTTTGAGTGACAGGAAGCCAGTGCAGAGACACTTTCTCTTTGATTCTTTGGGCCACAGACAAAGATTTCAGTTTTGTCTGAGTTTAACTGAAGGAAGTTGTTCTGCATCCAAAGACTGATCTGTTCAATACAGTGACACAACAAATCAACAGGCCCATGTTCTCCTGCTGTCAGCGCAACGTAGATCTGAGTGTCATCAGCATAGCTGTGGTAGGACACATCATGGCTACATATTAGCTGGCCCAGTGGAAGCATGTACAGATAGAATAAAAGCGGCCCCAGGATCGACCCCTGGGGAACCCCACAGGTCACACCCTTTCGGTCAGAGACGCTGTTCCCAAATTGAACAAATTAACACCTGTCCTCAACATAGGACTTGAACCAGTTTAGAGTCATACCAGTGATTCCCACCCAGTCTTTTAACCTCTGTAATAATATCACATGGTCAATTGTATCAAAGGCAGCGGTCAGGTCCAGCAGAACTAGGACAGAGACTTTGCCTGCATCTTAGCTCAGGCAGATGTCGTTTGTCACCTTAATCAGAGCTGTCTCAGTGCTTTGGTGGGGCCTAAAACCTGACTGGAAAGCATCAAACACATTGTTAGACAGGACAAAGTCACTCAGCTGTTGGTATACAACTTTTTCCAGGACTTTTCCTAAGAATGGTTGTTCAGTACTGTAACATACAGACTGCTTGTCTTTAGAAGAGGCTTAAGGACAGAAGTTTTCAAGGCCTTTGGAAGTATCCAAGTCTGAAGTGAGATGTTGACTAAATGAGCGAGTTGTGGCAGCAGACTGCTCAGCAAAGACTTTAAGAATCTAGTGGTTAACTCATCCAGGCAGCAAGTAGATGGACTCAGGCTGCAGATGAGCTCATCAACTGTTTTATCGAAGACAGGTGTGAAGTGTGTCAGCTCCATATGTCTAACTGGGGGTAGAGGAGCTATGTCTGTTGTGGAAACAATTGCATTTTTAATGCCTTGAACTTTGTCATTAAAGAATACTGCAAACCCCTGACATTTGGATGTAGAAAAAATCAATACCAAGGGGATTGACACTGTAAGGTTTGTTAATCTGCTTACTGTAGCAATTCTGCAGTTTTGATGAATTCTGAAAAATAGCTCTCTCTTGTTCTACGCAAAGTCTGGTTGAACACACACAACGTTTCTTTGTAGATTTCAAAATCAACCTAGAGCTTTGACTTACGCCATTTCCATTCGGCTCTCCGGCACTCCCTTTTCCTGTGCCCTGACCGAGACCTCTTTTCTCCATAGTGTCTTTTGTGCACTTCTAACCATTTTAACTTTGACAGGAGCAATGGCATCCATAGCCTTCAAGACACTTGATGTGTATGATGTAGTAACTAGGTATAAGTATTGGTATAAGATGTTAGTGACAAAGATTCATTACATAAATTATCAGTAAAACAGTATAACTTTTTTTGGACTGTGTGAAATCCAACAAATTTGATAAACTGACCTCTGGCCTAATTTGTTGCAAAAATCCCTCAGAGGGGAGATTATGGGTAGTGTCAAATGACTCAGCAACACTCATTGCTCTCTTGTTACAAAGGAAATGTGCTTCTGTAAAATGTCTTTAAACACAGAACCAATCAGAAACAGAGCAGATGCATGTATAAGGGAGAGAGATCACTT
>JAVLVB010000433.1:1192894-1213331 GCA_032876305.1 Orestias chungarensis | reverse complement strand
ATTAGACACATCCTGACAAATCAAACTTTAAATTACTTACCAGCAACTATTACATTAAATTTAACCCCTACAAAATGTGTTTTATTCATAAGCCCCAATGCCTGACAATAAAACTGTAAGATAGATAATAGTTTCAACTGCTTATATAGTTATAATAAACAAATAATAATAATATTCTTAGTAAGAGCCCTATCAAATCTAAAAATAAAAAACACATTCAGGGTCTGTAAGAACCCGGAGAGAACCCACGCATGCAAAGAGAGAATATGCAAACTCCTTGCTGACCCAATGTGCAATCGACCACAGATGTGCTATCCTGAATAAGCTGGACTTCCTGAGCCAGCAGTGTGGGTTAGAAACTGAGTCCATCTCATGCTACCACAAACATGATAGAACCACCATCCAGTCATCAGTGACCAAAACATCAGCCAGAAAGCATAGGTACTGGGAAGGTGTTTGTTGTCCCCACCTGCAGGACCAGTCCTTTATTGAGTGTGTCTTACTAATTCACAATTATGTCCACCTTTTGTCTATTTAATTTGCATAAAGCAATTGATTGACAATGAGTGTTGCTTCCTAAGCAGACTGTTTGATTTCACAGAAGTTCCTGTTTACTTCAAGTTACTTGTATTGTGTTGATTAAGTGTTCCCTTTATTTTTGTAAGCAGTGTACTTTGCAAATAAGCTTATTAGCTTTAGTATTACATGATTTTTTAAGGTAACGCATTAAGAAGTACTGATCGAATGGATTCTTGTATTTAAGAGAGTGACTAAAAAAGTTCCTTTTAAAGTTTGAACAACTGATTTAAAAAAAAAAAAAAAGATGAAGAAGGAGCAGTGTCAAATGAAAATGATCCATTACTGCTTTTTACAGGTAATACTGTAAGACTGACCTGCATAACAAGCAGAGTTGCAGGGTAGCTTTAATAATTTCCCTTGGGGGGGGGGGGTTAACTGCTCTTATTAGGCATACAAACTTCAGGAAATAAACCCCAATCATAATTCACAGATTAAGTTTCCTAAAGACAGGGATTACAAAGAAAACACATTTTAGCCATTTCATTTGTATCTACAGAAATATTGATAACAGGGCATCGATTGAGGAAGGTTTTTCATTGCATGTTGACTGAAAGAAAAGCGGGCAGCTGCTGTTAAAACAAACAAGAAAAACACATTTCACTTTAACGAGAAGAAGCTCCAACCAAAATGTTAAAAAAACATATGGTCGTTTTAACGCTAGAAAATATCTACAGTTCAAATATTCATTGTAAAAGGGAAACATCTTAACTTTCCACCTTTAGATGGAAGTAGGATATTAAATAAAAAAATGGTTTGAATGCTTAAAATGACCTTTTACATAATAGTGAAAACATGTATTCAACAATGACAAAATAAAATTAGTATTTGCATCCACTGCTGATAAATAAAATGTACCTTTCAGGAAAGGCTATGCTGGTTTACATGTTACAGACAAGTGAATATCAGAATGCTTTAGAAAGAGCCCAGCCTTGGAACATGGAACCACTGATGAGCTCTCTGAAGGTGTGTGGGACTTTCCAGAACGTGCCTTATGTTCTATTGATTTGGAGAGCGCTTTTGGCATATCGGAGTTTAACATACAATACTCATTTTAACATCAACAGAGATTAAAGCTTAAACCCTGTTAATGTAACACTTTTTATAGCCTGCAAACTGCACATCTGGCATCAGGAAATCACAGATACAGTGAAGAAACTGGAACGGTAGATCTGCTAAAAAACATCAAAATCAAAGCAAATTGTCATCAAGAAAAATGCAGAACAGTGTTTCCTTGACAACCAACTGTGCCAACTGGAAAAAAAAGTCATTTGAATTGGATGATGTGGATCATATGAATCAAATATTTTGTCTCAAACTTATTATCACACTAACAGGTTGAAAAGGTAAACTACAGAGGTAGTAAAAATCCCAGCAGACAACACTAACACAAAAGATAATATGTAGAATTTTTTCAATGCAAAATAGTCCTGTTTTTGTTTTTATTGCAATGTCTCAACACATTGAATGGTTCACACATGGGGTTAATTTTGCTGAGATATCCACTTCTGAACATGTTCGTAGTAGACTTCTAGCACTTGTTAGTTTTTCACATTTAACAGTTATAGGCTTTAAAATGTTTGGAAACAGTATCATACCATGCCTTTAAAATGTATAAATACCCTTTGGATGTTTCATAACTTTAGTGCTTTTATAAATGCACAAACAACCATAGCAATAGGCATGTCTGTTAGATGACAGTGATGTGGTACAGAATACAGAAATCAACAGGGAAAATGAGGCAGAGTGATAGTAGGATATGGTGGTGAAAGAGAGAAGCTTAAACAAAATGGAGCTTCATTACTGAGGAAGAAGCAGGTGGGTGATTAGGAACAGGGCACAGATGAGGGAAAGAATCTGTCAGGCTATGGAAGAGAGTAAGAATGGCATAGGTGTAACAGATACTAATACTAGCAGGGATAAAAACAACATAAATCTAATAAAGAATATCTATGCAAAACAAAACAACAAACAGGATCTAACTAAAATAATAAAGACTGAAATTAACTAAAGAAAAAAAGAAACAAGGCTGCTCAAATCAAAACAAAGTCTGATTGAGGATGATCTTCAATAACAAGAAGAAAACAGAAGAAAACAAAAAAAAAAGAGAAAAAAACGATTCCTGATATTTAAAATCTAAACTCAATTTTAATACTCTATATTTATTTAAATTAATTAATAAAATATCTACTAACATAATTGCATAAAGAGGGTATGAGGGTACCATTTAGAGCTAACTGTGCAAATTCAAGTGAGTTAGGGCTAACTGCAAATGTTTTCTCAAAGTTGGTGAAAGTTAGATTATCTGAGAAGAGTTGATGTTTAAAATGATTGTAGTGTAATAGTTTTCATGTATAATAAACATTCTTAAAAACTATAGGTCAAGGCATAGATAAAAATATGCATAACATGTTAGAAATCCGCTACAATTTACTTAAATCCCCTTAAAGGCACCTACAGATGATCAAGTATTTGGGCAAGAATAAGACAACAGACAGGAACCCAGGATAACTTTAGCAACTAAGAGTGTCAGGGGTTCAGATGAAAACACTGTAGATAAAATATTGTATCTGGTTTGTTCGTTAGTCCAAGCTTCATGGAAAGTTTGTTCTTACATTTGAAATGAAATTTCACCAAAGCCATTTTGGAGAATCCATGAAATGTAATTATTCAGTTACTATGGCTTCTGTGAGACAAAATAGACCTTTTTGTCATCTGACTACATGATGTGTAGGGTGAAAAACCAAATGTCAGCAGAAACACACTTTATTTCCCATTATAATACTAATGATAGAGAATGTTGGGAGTGTAATGCCGCCATAAAAATATTGGCAGCATTACACTCTGAGGTCTTCTAAGTAGCAGGGTAACATTAATACAAAAGTAACCTCCCTAATTGTGTCGTGCAATTTGATTCAGGCTTCTCAATTGTTGTATAAATTTGTGTCTGGACTTGACAAAAGGTCCACATACCCAATCCCAAAGCAACTTGACAGGGCTTAAGATGTATGGTAAGGATGAGTGGAGTAAAATTAGAGTACCTGATCTGCCAACTTGACAGAAATATATTCAAAAAGTCCATTGTTGCAGCCATATTGGCTTCAGCTGCATTCGGAGTTTAAGTGGGTAAAAATATGCAATCACTTACAAAAACACTGATACTTTTTAGTTAGTAAACGCATATTTTATTACATTTTTTTACAAAATCAGTTTTTACTGACTCTAATTTAACTTTTTGAAGTATTTAAAGGGAGAACCCTACAATCAATATAAATGCATTTTAAATAAATTTTACTATCTGATTAAAAATAATCATGATAAAATTGAAATTTTTTTAACCAATTTTTGCCAAGGAGTGGAAGCTCCTGATTGGTGATCATGTTTGATCATCATTTTCTTGTAGATAAAAAGAATTAGAAGCCACAATTTATAGTGTGATGCGTTCATAGAACATATGTATTTCCACAGGTGAAAACATGTTTTGCATACATGGGAATGAGTGTGTCAGGAGGTCAGGCAAAATACTTTATCAGTCCATTAGACGTGCAAAACTGCTGTGTAGGGAGCAAGGTACCAGCAGCCTGAGGGGCTAAATGAAATTACTTCACAGTTAATTTTTAATCTTTACGTTACTTAAGGGATTTCAGGAGAAAAACCTCTTAAGCTTTTAGACGCTTAATTTATCTACTTATTGGTTTGCAGCTCTGATATCCATTATTTCTCATTTACTCTCATCCTCTCCAGATTATGTCGATTTTAATACTGTTAAAAAATGAATACAGGCAAATAGATTCTACACTTACAGTTTCAAAGAAATAAATGTCCACATTGTTGTTTAACACATGGTGTAAAACAACCGTTCATAGTTCATACTTCTTTCAAGCTGATTATTAGTACCTAAATGGAAAATAAGGTAAAGGGTGATTGTAAATTTCAATGTAAAGGAAGGCGGCTTTCTTGCTAATATTTTTCTAGAAGTTGCTCTGAAACAGTACAATTATACTTGCAGTTGTTTCAAATAAATATGAAAGTAGTTTTTATTTGCATTGGTTTGTTGCTCTTCCTTTTAAATTTGGAAATTTGGAAAGAAACATAGATTCACTTATTTGTCGTACTATTTCTGAACCTGGCTGCCTTCACAGTCTAAAAGCATCAACCAGAAGCACAGTGTGTCTGCTAAATATTACAGCGTACATGATTTCTGATGCCAAAACTAACAGGTGAACTAAACGCAAGTGTCTGCACATCCTACTTCAAATCGAAGCCCATTGTGAAGCTGTCACAAAAGGAATAATTACCACCTTGAACAGGTAAAAAATAAAATAAAATAGAATGTCAGAGGCAGTTTTAATACCAATACTAGAAGCATCATTTAAGGCATTTTATTTATGACTGAAAGAAAACAGAAAGAAAAAGTGTTTGGGTCTGCTTCAATACATATATATATATATATATATATATATATATATATATATATATATATATATATATATATATATATATATATATATATGTAACAATGTAACAATGAAAAAGCTCAAATATCAAAACACTGAAATGTTAAAGCTGTGTCAGGGAAGCTCCTGTCATCTTAAGCTCACTAACAACATTTGGTCAGTTTTTGCAGTTGAAGAAACCGATGCCAATAAAGTTTGATATTGCAAGAAATGAGGTAGGGGGAAGGGACAAAGATTTATCAGAATATTGCTGACGAAATAAAACCTGTACTACCTTTGTTTCGTTTTTGTTTTTTCCTAATAAAAATCCTCAAAATGTGCTATATATATATTTTTCTAGCCCCTGACAACAAAAAAGCATTTGTAATACTTAAATACGTAAGTTTTTTTTTATTTATTATACTGGTTTATAGATCCAATTTAAACAATCAACCTTTTCCTCTTACAAATGCAAGAGTGTGTAATCAAGCTTGTTTCCTGGCGCTTCACAACTTCTCTTGCAGAAGGAAACAACTTCTCACCTCTTCTTTGCCTGGTGCAAGGTCCTAATAAGTGAGAATAAAGGAAATAAAAGGCGGTGGACGTGCGAAAACAAGCCTTATGCCTCATGTTCTTCACAGCCACTTCTTGTTTTAACCTTAACAACTGCCTCTGACAGGCGGCTTGTGCAGAAAATGTGAAAAGAACTCGGGGGCTGAAGTAAAACAAAGCCAAGGGTAAATGGGAAACATCGTCCCAGAAAAGGTTTGCCCTGTTCGCTGTGGCAGCTCATAAAGGGCAAAAGGTTTATTACAGCAGCTAACATGCAGAGGTTAAAACAAAACAAAAGGTTGGATCTGAGCGTGGTTGCTTCTCCTGACTGTTCATTATAGAACTTACAAATGATAAGAGAGTAAGAAACAAGGTTGACGGTGAAAAAAACCTTTAATGTGGTTTTGATAAAACAACACAGTAGTTATGTGTGTCTGATGGTTGCAGCTGAATGTATTTCTCTTTATTGACATCCACGTCCTCCGATTTTGTTTACTTTATCACACGTCTCTGTCTAACACAAGCTTTCAACATTTTGATCGTCTTTCTGTGATTTGATTAATTAGTGCAATAGATATGGATACTGTGGATTTTTCTTCATATTTTTTTTAGTATGTGGTAGCCGTAAACACAAACAGCAGAAAATAGCAGGTCAAATACTGTAGATTTTAATCAGAATAAAAAGTAAAATGTATTTTTTTTAGGTATTGCATTCCGACATTCGTTCTGGCTATAGTTTAACTTTGTGAACAACAGTTTTCAGCTCCTTCCACATATTCGCGAGGTCTTTTACTTGGTCATTCTAATACCTGAATGTATTTGTTTGTAAACCATTCCATAGTAGATTTTGCTTTATGTTTTGGATCATTGTCTTGTTGGAAGATAAATCACCATCCCAGTCTCAGAATGGTCCTGTATTTGGCTCCATCCATCTTCCCATCAATTTTAAACATCTTCCCTGTCCCTGCTCCAGAACAGCAGGCCCACACCACGATGTTGCAACCACCATGTTTGATAATGGGGATAGTGTGTTCAGGGTGATGAGCTGTGTTGCTTTAACGCCAAACATAACATTTTGTATTGTAGCCAAAAAGTTTGATAGATCTTTAGATCTCTGCAGTTGCATCTCTAATCAGTCTTTTCCTTATTTGAGCTGAAAATTTAGAGGGACAGCCAGGTCTTGTTAGATTTGCAGTGCTCTGATGCTACTTTCATTTCAATATGATCGCTTGCACAGTGCTTCTTGGGATGTTTAAAGGTTGGGAAATCTTTTTCTATCCAAACCTGGCTTTAAACCTCTCTACAACATTATCTCGGACCTGCCTGGTGTGTTTCTTGGTCTACGTGATGCTCCTTGCGCTGTAAGCAGAACTCTGAGACAATTACAGAGCAGTTGCATTTATACAGAGACTTGATTACACACAGGTGGGTTCTATTCATCACCATCAGTCATTTAGGTCAACATTGGATCCATCAGAGATCCTCACTAAACTTCTGGAGTGAGTTTGCTGCACTGAGAGTAGAGGGGCACAATAGTATTGCATGCCCCACTTTTCAGTTTTTTTATTTCTAAAATTTTTTTCAAATAAGCAATGAATTTTGTCCCACTTCACGATTGTGTCACACTTGTTTTTGACTTTTCACCCAAAAATTACAATTTCATATCGTTATGTTTGAAGCCTGAAATGTGGCGAAAGCTTGAAAAGTTCAAGGGAGCCGAAAACTATTGCAATGATTTTATCATACCAGGTTAGGTGTATCAGTGTAATAAGGGGGGTGTGGCAGTAAAGAGGTCAATGTTCAATACTGAAGTTTTGCATAGTTATTGGACATATTTTTTTCTTTAAGTAAAATATGGCAAAAATATATATAACAGATTTTGAAATTAAATCTACCAAAGGTCTTTAAGAGGGATAAAACATTGTTGAAATTGCTAAGACATTGACCTGACTTAGAAGACCAAGGAATTATACTAGACAAATTTTCTAATATTTTATGTTGTTGAAATGGATATCAACATTGTCTGCACTGATATTTTGACCTTTGATCTTGCCCTCTGAATGACATGTTTTACTTCCCATGGATCATGTCTTTTCTGTAACCCGCTTGTGGTGTTATGAATCTCCCCGAGCACTAATCGACGTCTGTAGGTCAGCTGGGAGCTGAGAGCTGCATACTCGCCCTTTTTGTTGACTTACCCACATGCAGCACCCCCCAACCCCATTCCCTTACCCCCCTCCCCTACTGGGACAATATCACAGCGTAAATGGCTCAAAAGGAGCAGAACTGTTGTTGAGGTCACCATCAGCAAGTTTACATTCTGCTTACACCAGATTAACAGGGCTCATCAGTAAACTTCACCCTTCTCCTCGACTGCAGCCATCTGTGGAGTTCTGCAGTCCCCCTCTTGGCATAGCTAATTTTTAATAATGGAGTCTAACAGTTTTATCTCATCAATTCATTACTGATAAATACTGTGAGAATGTTTTAGGTTTTACAAGACATTTTTCACTACTTTATTTTATTTTTTTGATAAATGCACCTGCTTCCCACAATAGTTAGCAAAACATGCAAAAAATATACCTAATAGTATCAAATGTATAATATCTTATATGTTTAAGTTAAATCCTAATATGGTGTGAGTACTCAATTCTCACCTTAATACGACTTGGTCAAACTATTTTTATGTACTTTATTGCACATTTTCCAAATAACTAATTTCAAAACACTGCATAATTATAGTACTAAACAGATAGGGACAAGCCACACCAGTGCTCCAGTACCCGTTTTATTTTGTTTGGACATGCTTCTACTTTCTTCTGAAGTTTATTGAAAAAGTGTAAAAGTGGAGACTGTCAGTCAAGTTACACAGCTACAAAGATTTTGCATTTTACAGGTTGATGACAAAAACATTTTACATGTCAGGAAGCTTTGTTTATCTATTTGTTCACCATGATGATACAGTGAAATGAGTTCTGGCAGTTGTTAAAATTTAGGTAAAATAGTTTCCTGGTTTGTATAGGTTTGTGAACTGTAAATGAATGGATAAATGAATAAAAATATCTATAAGCATCCAGTTTTAGTATTGTCTGCCTGCTTTTTTATATATAACTGAAGCAGACTGTAAGATATTTAGTGCTCACATCACAACTGATTTCCCTGTAGTATAGGTATCTCAGACTCCCAAATGGGTTCACAATACATTATACTTTACTGTTTGGGAGAACAGAACAAAGATATATGATGGGTGAATGGATGGATGGTTGGATGGATGGTGTCATGTATTAACCCTTGCTGTCCAACAACAACCAATGATTGGACAGTTTGGTTTACAACATTGTGATACTTTGTTTTTGTTGTACAATTAATTGATTTTTGAACCACCTATTGGATACTTAATCTTGATAGGATACAATTTTAGTGTGTTGTTTACCTCACCTTAATGTGCACAACAAGGTGAGTCGGGCTGCTGAACCAGCATAAGCATAATCTAAAATAACATAAGAAAAAAAAAATGATTAGACGGGCAAAGAACCGACTGATTAATTTTTAGTCAGATAGATACCCATTTTACCATAATAAAGAAAGATACATGTCTTTAATGTAAGGATATACCTATGTAAATGTCACTGTTAGAAAAAAAGTGGAACCAGAAATAAACCCAGGAACTAAACTAATCTGCAGTTTTCTTGCAGTTATGTTGTCTCTCATTATGGCTCAGTAGAATTGATGTTTAATTCCCTAATTTATTTCCAAGTGCTGAAAAGTGGAATATTGTTATTGTTAAAAGTCAATAACGGGTGTCAACTTGTGATATGAAGTATTCCTCGTTTTGGGTTCCACTTAGCAATCCACCTGACAGAGTCTGAGGTAATAGCTCTCTGTTCATTAATGAGGATTTTAATTAGGCTTGTTGTGTATCACATCACGCAGCACATAATGAGAGGAAAACATAACCTAGGATAGAGGTGGATTGGACAACAGGAAAAAGTTTTACCCTTTTTTAAATGAGCACAAAACCTTTAAAAAGTGTGCTAAATTTTCAAAGCTGGCCAGTGCATCAAGCCTTAAGGTAAGTGTTAAGAGATGTACTGTCCTACCATTAGGGGGAAGGTGGAACTTTATTTAGCAGGTGCATTTTATTACTAGTCATCAAATCCCACTCCGACTAAAGAAAGCTGATGCTGCAGAAATGCAAGACCCAAATAAGCTCAATCAAGACAACTGATAATATTTCATCTTCAGCTGTGTGTGTTTTTCTCTGCCATTACCCAGGCAGAAGCACATTTTTCATGCCCTTCTCTCATCAGGCACTGCGACCTCCGCAGGGTTACTTTAGCCCCCGCTGAGTTTGTGTGGACAAAAAAGAACAACTCTCTGCATTTGGAAAACCAGGGCGTCCCCTTCTCTCTTTTCAATCGAGCAACCAGAGAACCTTAGAACTCTGCAGTGCACCTGCTGGGGAATAAAAAAAGAAAACTCCACAGCTTTTAATTTCCTCAAGGCGATCGTTTCTGTGTGTGTGTTACAATTTTTTCCACAAAGATAAAGGTAATAGAGTAATGATAGACAATAACATAAAGGAAAATGGCAAAGAAAACAAGAAATTCAAGTATTCAGTATTGTAGCTTTTAAAGTCCAAATGATCCTGGCATTAAATGCTAAAATATGTAAGGACGTGAGCACAAAGTTGGGCAACATCCATCTATCCACTAGTCCATCTAGTCTTGTGCTGTTTCGCCTGAATCTGGTTTTAAACTATCAAATTGACCTTCTTCTCCAGTTCCCTAGAAAGAACTTAACAGCTAAGCATATGGTGTTAAACAACTATTGTTGGATCAGCGTCTGTGTTGCCACTTTTAAATTAGGGAACCACCACCTCGGTATGCCAATCTAGGGAACTGCCACTGATCAAAGGCCGAAGACTCCAATTACTAACCGGGAGGCATGCCCGTGGAATTAAGAGGATATTCTTCCAAGTACTTTGCCATCAATATCTTGATTCATGTTTCAAATTTACCTCAAAGCCGTATGGAAGTCAGGGAATATTTCATAGTTAAGGTATTCTTAATAACATGTGTTCTTTGTTTTTGTTTTGTTGTTATAGTATGTCCTTTGGAGATGACATTAGGACTCTGATATTTTATTAACCAGGAAGAGAATTCTGTTAAGACTCCACCCCGACACATGTGACGTCCTTGAAAAGCCCAGAGATGGGTTTCAGAGATATGGACCAAAAGCATTGTAAATATTTCTTCTGTTTTCCCCATCTGTTTCTGTTACTCATCCCACCTAGCACGTGATGGATAGCTGCTCCGGGCTCTTGTAGTGTCCTTGGGCTTAGTGAGTTAACACCGAAGATTAATTTCATATTCACGCACAGCTGTAAGCAAGTAGGTGAGGTTGAAGTGCAACATGATCCATCAATTTCACTTTTTGACTTCACTGCAAGTCTGGTTTTTTTTAGTAACCTCCTAATAGTTATAATGTCAACGGCAGACTAACTGTTTCAATATTGGTTCAATGAAGCATAGAATTCTCTCCAAGGTGAGACATTTTAAGACTTCAAATAACACTGTGTTTTTAACAGAAATTTCCATGGAGCCAAGGCATTGGAATGAGTAAGAATGTATGGACTACACAGAAAAAAGGTAATTTGTTTTAGGAAACCTACCATCTAAAGTTTTACTACCAAATCAACCAAAACATGTTTTTGAAATAATCCTGTCACATGGTTATAAGCAACTCTAATATTTTGTGCAATCATTTAATTTCTATGCCAGTAGAAGAAGAGTTCAAAAGAATAGCTGAAGCTTACATATTTAAAAATCAGATCAGGCAAATAACTCTCAAATGGGCCTCCTACAGTTCCTTAAATACAGCGTTTGCTAACATAACTGAGTCCAATTGTTTCATTTCATCATTGCTTCTCTGAACCGATGCCTTTTTTCAGCTCTTACATGGGAGAATTCCCATGACATAGTTCACTTTGTTCAGCAGATCACCAAGCTCGCTTTTGGTCTGTTATTGAATTATCTTCCACAAAGTACCAGAGGTGAAGGATTTTTTTAATTTTTTTATTTGTATCCATATAAGAGAGAACACAATAACAGCCATTGTCAAGGAGTCTAATGGGAATGTTAAGTAGGAACCAGCAGAGTTGTCTTTTATCTTGGGTATTCACAACTCTGTCACCACCAGCATGATTTTGGAAGCTGAAGGGGTAAAAATAACTATTCTCTATTTCTTTTCTTTTTTATTTGATCCGTGCTTGGATGCACTAGCTTTCATCTTTTAGTGCCCTTAACTGAACGGCCTGCAGTTTGTGCGGGGAGAAACAAAATCAAAGCTAATTATTATAGCAGGATATTTGCTGAAGTTTGTTGGCAACGGGCGGTGGAGGGTAGAACAAAGCAAATAAGCAAAAGACATTGGAGGAGAATGTTACATTTACCAAGCAGTTGACTGTTCACTACCGGAGCTGTGTTCTCCAGCAGCTTCCTCCATTAACATGCAAAAAAATCCTATTTTGTTCAGAAAAAAATAAGAGTTGCAGCACACAAAAACAACCACTCTATTGTCGTACATGTTGCCACCACATCTGTTTGCGGCCTTGAGTGGTCGTGTCGTTATGTGTATTTCTTCACAGCCGAGGCAGTAACACGTGCAGCAGAAATTTTTACTACGTTTTTTTACTAGTACATTTAGCAACCTGCTGCACTGGATATTTGCTTTATTTTTCCTCTGGATAAATATCACGGCGATAACTCTTACGGGCTGTGTAAAAGGAAAGAAAGCGGATGGGAGTTTTAAGTGAAAATCATCTGTGAGCTTTATTGGAATTCCTGGTGGGTTGACATGGGAAGAAAAAGAGCAGAAGGTCAGATTTTAATAGCAGTGAGGTTATGTTACAGAGGCCGGAAACAAGAGGGAAAAGAAGTGAAGCAATGCTGCCTCCTCCTAAGAGCACCCTTAGCATCAACCCCCCCTTGATGCTAATCCTCTGAAAGCTGTTTTCTAGTGAGGATTAGTGCCAGCGAGAACAAGGCTTAGAGCTTTCCGCCGAGCTCAGATGAGAAATCGAATACAGGTGTTTGAGCCCGGTGACTTTTCGCTGCGCAATATCGTACAGCAGGGATAGCTCCTCTTACACCAGCTAGTATTACATCCTTCAGGGGGATATTGTTGGAATTCAGGCCAATGCTGACTCGTGCAGAACAAAAAATAAATAAATCCTCTGTAGCTCAGTGGATCCTGTAACCCAGAAATCCCAACTTGCCCTAAAAGCACAAAGTCAGGTTGCTCTTTTAAGGCTCTGTATAATAAGAAATAATATTACTTATTGATTCACATAGGTTATTTTAATTACCAAGCATTCTAGCTACAGTTGAAGTTATTTAGTTTTGTTGTACCATTGTGTGATAGAAAGACAGTTTATTAGGTCTGATGTTTATTTAATTAATCAAAACCAATACTTGAAAGTATACAGTAATATAACTGTATCTTCATCCACAATTAACTTACTTTTGGAAGTTATTGTCCACTGCTAATGATCACACCTGTACCGCCTGTAAAATAGCTTTGTTAATTTTGAGGGAGTTTCAGAAAGATTGAATAACTATTTACAAAAGACAAACTTAAAGTTTTACATCAATGTGTGGATGTTTGTTAGAAAGACCAAGGTAACGAGGGTTAAATTATTTATTGTTCTCTTTGGTCTCTGGTTAGTTTGCTGAAGTTGTTTAGTTTACTTTGTTGTTATGAAGTTATTGTTTCCCTTATGTTGTCTTCTTTGATGTTGTTGTTTGGTTATTCTTCTATTTGTGTGTTCCCCTGCACTCTCTGTCTTCCTGAGCTTATTTTCCCTTTAACCATGCACACCTATTTTCACTCTGTTTTCTAATCAGTCTTTTGTTCCACCTTTCGCCATCCTAGCATTTAAGCCCGGCTTTTCTCTCCACTCATCGCTCGATCAACAACGTTAGTTTCCTCCCTGTTCTGTATCATTGTTGTTGTCCTTGTCATCTCCTGTGTTCCTTCTGAGTTCCTGGTTGTCTCCAGAATGCCAGTCTCTGTTCTGCTGCTCATCTCATGCCACGCCATAATTCCATCTCTGTGTTGCTTTGATGTTCTGGGTCCCGTTAGTCATCATCCAAACCTGCACTAAAATCCTCATATCATTCAATGCTGTGTCCATCTTCTGCATCTGGGTCCACATCAACACAGCGTTTCATGATAGACTGGTTTGGATGTTCTATTTTTTCTGTTGGTTTAGCTCAGTCTGACCTGGTGCAAAGCCTATTTTTCTCAAATTTTATGTTTCACCACTGAGTTAAACTTTATTGGATTACTTTTTGCTCATAGTATTTTTTGTTTTTTTAGAAAATCTCAAAATTAAGAAACATTTTGTGTCATTGAATAACCAAGTATAACAAAATAGAATCCACTTAAACTTTTTTTATTTATTTTTTCAAAGGCAACAAACTGTTGTCATTAAGTCTTGCACAGTGGGGTGTAGTTATACCAGGATGATTGTGCTTGGGAAGATTAGGTTTCAGAGCTGACCCTGATGGACAGTCTTGTGCTATACATTCTCACTTCTGAGGCAGAATTTCTGCACTGTGAAGTAAAGTTATGCTAAAGTACATTTGGGATGTATCTAATTTTCCGGCAGTGATCCATATTGATTGTGACCATGCAGATAGACTTTGCAGAGTTTTTGCAGTTGACAGTGGGATCAGGCCATTAATGGTTGTTAGCATGGTTTTAAGCTTTACCTATAATGTAATGTTTTTTTATTACAAATGAGGTAAGAACAAGAATAGATGTGGTAAAGTGTTTATATAGAAAACCGTATGTCTGGCATTCTCTTAGGAAACACAGATATATCTTTCACATGGAGGTTGAATTACTACCATTGGTCATGAACTAGTGCAGAAGGAAATGGAAAGGATTTTGATTATTTATACTGAAGTCAGCATTCAGAGCATTTAACTCCAGCTTCATCCCTTGGCACATGTCAAAGAGTCCTCTGGCAAGGCACCTGAATTAATGTTGCACATCCGTGTCTTGATATATAAATCTTTGAATATACTGAACCAAATTTTTATGTACTTTTCAGGAACCAATTATTATTAAAAAAATCAAGCTGAGGTTCATATTTAACCACATTTACAGGCAATGAGCTTTCTACCTGCCTGATGATATTACCCTAAAATATGTCCTAGTGCTGTGTCAGATTTAACTAAGATGAAGGAGGTTCGGAGAAAAAATGACAAATTCTAATACTTATTTTTAACACATATGGGCGCAGAGCATCAGTATTGCCATTCACTCTGATGGCTCCATTGATTGTATGGAAGCTTAAGCATGGCAGAATAATGTGACTCGAATTTAGAAGCCGTTCACTTGCTTGTTATCCTTAAAGGAGTGTGACAAGCTTCTTGCTGTTTACCATTTTAATATATAGTTCAACCTGTCACTATTCTCTCAATTACAGAAAGTTTAAATATTCATACTGAAAGAAACAAACTAATTTTACTTCTGAGGAAAATAATATACCAAGAACCATTTTTTTAGGCAATAGAGACTCACCTTTTTGCAATTGCCACAGTCTGACCTACAGACATGGAGAGATTTAGACAAAGTGTCACTCCAAAGAGTTAAATGAAGTTATGTATTGTATATCACAATATTAATCAGTACCAAGCAAAGCACTGCAACAAAATGTCATCTTCATCTAACTATATTCCTTTCTTTAATAAAAATCCTCCACAAGTTAGTAAACATAATGTAGGATGCTATTAATCTGTCGAGTTAGGAAAAAATAGAGAAAATACGCAAGAATATAAAAAAAATACTTAATCAATATATGTGGGGAACTGTAATTAAAATACACGATTTTATAAACAACAAAAAAAGAAAGTAACATAGCTAGAAAAGAGCAAAATAGCTCAATGAATAAATGTATCCCATTGCATCCCACGAGTCACAAATTACATGAAAGCCTCCATTCGCAGTCCAAATAGATTCCATGAAGTGTGTAAGCTTTATGCCTTTAACTGACATTGAAAGACACAGTTGACAGAGAAACATCACTCACATGCAACTTATTCAAAACTGTACCATACTGTGAAAAAGTTTTGGGTTCTTCAGATGTGTACATCATGCAGGAGCATCAAGGAGGAGTCTGATGTGGATCTGCACCAGGACAACAAGTTCATAAAGGAATCCAAAAGAGCACAGTGTGGCCCCCATAGAGCCCTGATCTCAACATCAAGCAGGCAGCCTGTGAACGTGCGAAGGCACAGAGGACAGAGAAATAGCCTCAATCCATACAGAAATAAACTCTCCAAGATGCCCAGGATAATCCACCTGCAAAGTTCTTTGAAAAGTCCTGAGCTTGATGGAGAAATGTGTAAGTAACCAGCAAAAAATAAAATATGACCCACTAAGGAATGTTATCTAAGCATAGAAAAATGTCTCCACTGTTGTGATTTAGTAAAAAAGAGAGTAAGAAGCCATACTTTTTTTACATCCCAAAGGAGGATGATCACAATTGCAAACCGATACAATTTTTAACATTAAAAAATAGTAATTCAACTTTTGGGTCTAAGTGGACAAAACATAATAAATACAGAAAAAAAATAAAAAATTATGACCAGAGTATTGGCAGTGTTGATATTGCACCCTGACTGATGGTGAATCATAGCCTTTTTTATTATTATTAGTTTTTACATTTGCTGCTTTTTGATAGCTGGAAAAACAGTTTAAGATTAGGTTTTAAAGTTTTCTGATCACTGATTAAATAGTTTTTACCTTTTGATTCTTGAGCCACTTTACTGTTTGGTGTGTTGCCTTTAATCCAAGACACATTCTTTATTTTATTCTGTGGTATAAATCTATAAAGGTGCCGATGATGCAAAGGTTTTCCCATTGCAATAACGCTCATCTGAGGATGGCAAAACAGATGCAATCAAAGGAGTGAACCACGGTTTGGACATTTTCCAAAGTTGAAAACCCTTTGAACGTAAGTCAGAGTATCTATATAATCTTCACTTGAAATACAGTTAAGGGAAACATTAAAAATACTATATTAGCACCTGTACTGATGTGGCTATGATTGGAGTATTTGTTCATGTTGCAGTTCTCAATGTGACAGCACCAGCACCTAATGAGGTTTGTTCTGCAGACTCGGTGATGATGTTTAATTTTAGATCTGATGCAACAGAACAAACGTTCAAACAGCATGTAGCATATCATACAGAAATAACTATGCTCTCAGCTTGCCCTTGTTCATGGCATTATTTTCTGTCCGGGAACTCAAGTTAATATTTTTTTTCTTTAAGCAACCAGCTGCCGCAGTAGTGTCAGTGGTACATTCATGTGTGTGCTTGTGCGGTCCCCTGAGGGTTGGCCGCGTCGTGCTTTTAATGCATTGCTCCACTCTCCTGTTCGACATAGGAGATGCATCGCCTCCATCGATGAGGCTGCAAGACAGATGAGGAGGATAATAAAACAGCAGCATCGGCGCTCCTAGGGGTGACCCACCCCAGCGAGTTGCTGTGGGCCGGCATGCAGCGGAGCAGCTGGACAGGAGTGCTGCTAACGGGAAGGTCGGTGGATCAAGGTGCCTTTAAGCAAGGCACTGAACTTACAACAACTCCCAGTGGTTCTCAATCTGTATCTCAGGGTTTAGTTTGGTATAATAAAATGTTATTAGACATGATGGACACGTCAGCTAGTTACATCTACATTGATCATATAAATGTCAGTTCTTTTGATCTGAAAAGCAACACATTTTAACTGTTTCACTTAACACTGATTAAGAGGTTGTTGGAAACAGGACATTTTTAAACCATATACATGAATTAAAAAGAATTGTTTTAAAAACAGATGTGGCTGGTAAGAAATTGAGGGAAAGTGGTTTTATTGACCCATGAAAGCATATGTAGGTAAGTTTTACACACAACACATTGATTGTCACTAAAGGTAAAACTTTACAGACAGCCAAATATACTTTATCACAATTATGCTAGACAAGGTGTTGAAAGTAAGTGCAAGGAAAAAAAAATGTTTTAAACTTCAAAATTAAATAAATTAATAATAAATGACTTGAGCTTTGCACATAGCAGCTGTTGTCTTGCAAATAAGTTTCCCTGTGTTATATCTACATGCAAAATTGAATCCAAACATTTTATTTTAGTGCAGACACTCTTTGAAAACTTGGGTTTTGATTGAGAAAAGGAATTCCAATAGTTTCGGTTAGTCTTAACTAAGTTTTCCATCTTGTTTCATTCAACACCACAGAGCAGACTGAAACTAAAGGCCACAACCCATCAAGTCCTCATCAATACCCGATAAACCTTTTTATGAGAAATGCCCCCTCCCACATCTGTACAAACAAACAGCCCAGTCGATCAATAGCTCCCCTGTTCAATACAAGTAAAAGTGCAGCAACATGTTATTAAGACTCCTGCTGTTTTTAACTTTGCAATTAGTAGAGACCTGTTAGCCACGTCCCCCTGCTGTGAGCTGCCAATCACAGATCAGCCTCAACTCCCAGGTGCTCTCTGACCCCTGCAGATACGCTGCTGTGGCCCCTCCAGCTTTAGCTACTTTCATTTTATTAATGAGCAATTGGAATTCTAATTAAATTAACCTGGCAGAAAATAAGGGTTTATCTTCACTTTACTTGTCAGCACCTGAACGGGGTTGTTTGTTTTGTTCCCTAAAATCATTCACTTCAGTTTAAATAACTGAAAATGTTTCATAACCCACATTTCTTTTGACAACTCAGTAGTAGCTAAGTGATTAATGTAGGGAATATGTTTTTCTTTGAGGAAATTATTACCCCTGGTCTGGTAAGTTTTGTTTTATCTTAATGGGCACATGTAAAACTTTTAAGCTCAATGGACCTACATGGTGAAGTGTACTAGAGGCAATTGGTAAAAGTTTTAATGTTTCTAACTTATTGATATGCAAGTCCATGGAGACACTCATACATTATCATTTCATCCTTCTACCAATACCAGTTCAGGTCAAATTCTTCCTTAATCAAACATGAATTTTGACTGAAAAAACCCCCAAAAAGAATAATTGCACACTGACTAAAAGTCTTTTGAGGTGCTTGTTCACCAGTTTAAGGCCTCAACTTAAAGTCAGCTATTGTTTCCCTGCATATGACTGAATTGTAAGGTCAAAAGGTTTATACTTAATTCATTGAGAGTTATTTGAGTAGCCTCAGCAGAATGGAGTAATTTCGGCAAAATTAAGGCAACATATCAGAAAAGGGATTGATGACATATACAAACTGGTCAAAACAGTTGTAGAAAGAGGAGGTATGAAGAGTTCAGAGGTCGAATAAGAGGGTGAGGATGTAAGAGCATTGACTTAGTAAACAATAAATAAAAATTAACCATAACACAAACTAAAGCAGAAGAAAAAAGGTAGGATAAAGCAAAAGGATTCAGGATAGTCTTCTGTAAGTTAAAAAGTGCTTTAGGCATATCCATGTTATCAGACACAAACTTACACTGACTTTTAACAGCAGACTGATACTCAGCTAAAGAGATTCTTACAATCACTAAAGAAATGTAAAACTTGTTTTTCTCCCACATTTCCTCAGCGTACCAGCAGATGACTGAGCCCTTGTTGTTTATTATTGAGTCATGGCTCTGTAACTGCTTTACAGTATTTAGATTTAAGAGGAGCATTTTCATCCAAAATAGTAGTGCAAATATTGTAAAGATCAGAACACATCTACAACTCCATCCTGGTGAATGTTCAAACCGAAAAACTCAGTCTTTGCAACCAGGCAAAAGCTGGACGCTGTCTATTGCTTGATCAGAAGGGCGTGCAGCTTCAAATGGTTTGCCATTTGTAAAATTACACACAATCATACATTATCTCTAATAATCATTTTATAAATTATATAGTATATATTATATTGTATATGTTTATATTTTATATATTGTATTGCATTATATTCTCACTATGTTAGTTATTCATGTTTAAATGTCACTTTTCCCAGCTAATTATTGAACTAAAGACAGATATTTTGTTTCCAATCTAAGGAACCCCAGCAGATTGCATTGAGTAATTGATTTGCAGAATTCACTCCTCTGGAATCAGCAGACTGAAACAATGCTTTGTTTTTGTCATTGACTTTACAGCAGTCCCTCATACTGAACATGCATGTGACAAAAGTGGGGAGGAAAAACTCCCATTTAACAGGTAGAAACCTCCAGCAGAAC
The DNA here is from genome assembly GCA_032876305.1 of Orestias chungarensis. Taxonomy (NCBI): domain Eukaryota; kingdom Metazoa; phylum Chordata; class Actinopteri; order Cyprinodontiformes; family Cyprinodontidae; genus Orestias; species Orestias chungarensis. Next base: position 1,193,512 of record JAVLVB010000433.1, on the reverse strand, counting down.
CTGGGTCAGTACAAGCAGCCGTGAATTCTCCTGGAGGTTATCTAAACAGATGCTCTGCCCCTCAGCATAATCACCACTTATGGAGAGCCTGGTTGAAGAGCAATCAATGGCTTTGTCTTACAATAGGTATGCATTTTAAACCATAAGCAATTAAAATACGGTCTTAAATTGACAACATCCAAGGCACAATGTCCTAAAGAAATTACTTTTAATATTTTAATGGCTGATAGATCACTACCCTTTACTAAGGATTAACCTTTTATCTCTGTAAATTGAACTTTAAAGCTGGAAAAGCTGTTGGGTGGAAGCTAACGTTGCAGTAATGTGGATTAAAGCAGCACAGTAACTCCTCCACCTTTTTTGCAGCCAGAGGCCGCTGATGAAACTGACAGAGACGTCCAATAAGGTCTACTTTTGGTGAGGCACCGAATATATACAACCCAAAGTAGGTTTATATTTCAATTGTCACTTTATTTAAAGCATTTACCATAATGGATTACAATTGGCTATATATATATATATATATATATATATATATATATATATATATATATATATATATATATATATATATATATATATATATATATATATATATATATATATATATATATATAT
>JAVLVB010000433.1:1154599-1189666 GCA_032876305.1 Orestias chungarensis | reverse complement strand
TATATATATATATATATATATATATATATATATATATATATATATATATATATATATATATATATATATATATATATACATTTTACTTTATAAACATTTTAAAAAACATGCATACTGTATAAGAGTAAAACACAACCAACCAACTATATTAGTGCATCTATAAAAATTTATTTTTCTGAAAGAGCTTCTCTTCTTTGGGATAAGCAAATATGGCTCCATTAACACACAATGTTGCCATATGATAAAATACCAATTTTATTAAATAAAAAGGTAATAGTCCTATGAAATTAATATGACAGTGATTGAAAAACAATAAGAACTTACCCCAGATGTATGTAGTTATCGTAATGAAGTGCTTTGAGAAACTGTTACGGGGTCACATCACATCACACCTGCCCACCACACTCGACCCCCACCAGTTTGCCCACAGGGCCAACCGGTCTACGGAGGAAGCAATCGCCACCGCCCTGCACACCACGCTGACCCACGTGGAGCAGCTAGGGAGCTAGTCGAGGCTGCTCTTCCTGGACTTCCACTCGGCGTTCAACACCATCATCCCGAGCCAGCTGGTGAGCAAACTGGTACACCTGGGTCTCCCCTACAGCACCTGTAGTTGGATCATGGACTTCCTGGCAGACCGCTCCCAGAGGGTGAGAGTAGGACACCAACTGTCCTCTCCACTGAGGACCAGCACAGGCTCTCCATAGCGCTGTGTGCTGAGCTCCTTGCTCTGCACCCCCACCCACCCGAGCAACACCATCATCAAGTTTGCGGATGACACCTCGTGGTGGGGATCATCTCAGGAGGGGGTGAGACACCATACAGGTAGGAGGTGAAGCGTCTGTCTGCATGGTGCATGGACAATAACCAGACCCTGAACACCTCCAAGTCAAAGGAGCTCATCGTCGACTTTCGGAGGTGTAAACAGAACAAACAGCCCATCACCATCAACGGGGACAGGGTGGAGATCGTGCCAGTCTTCAAGTTCCTGGGCACCTACATCTGACGTGGACCACTAACTCTTCGTCAATCCAGAAGAAGGCGCAGCAGAGACTCTACTTCCTGAGGATTCTCAGGAAGAACAACCTGAGACCAGAGCTGCTGATTTCCTTCCACCTCTCCTCATTGAAGTCGGTGCTGAGCTGTGGCATCTTCCTGTGGTTCTCCAGCTGCACTGCAGCAGAGAGGAAGCAGCTCCAACGCGTCATCAACACTGCCCAGAGACTAATCGACTGCCCTCTCCCCTCTCTGGAGGACAATTTCTCCAGCCGCTCCCTAAGGACAGCCGGCAGCATCATCAGAGACTGCTCACACCCCGGTCACCATCTCTTGACATGCACATTTTCTAAACTACAGATAAAATCAGTTTCAAAGGTAACAAAACAGCACCAATGTGTCTGTTAGACACAGTCCAGCTCCTACAAAATGTTTGGTTTGCAATAGATCTAGTAGTATGTTGACTTATAGACTTTTTCTAACCTGCTAAAGAACCCTGACTCAAGGGTACAAAGCTAGTGTGTTCCTTACTATAGTCAAGCCACTAGATCAGGCGAATGGGAGTAGCAGTCACTGGTAGGTGAGTCTGATATGATACCAATCTTGGGACAACATATACAGTCCAAACAGGGGTGATGACCCCATCATCAATGGAAACTATTTCTAGAAGAACATAAATTAGCCTTGGTCTGCACAAGCATCTTCTTTTTCCATTTTGTTTGGACACCTTTCGCAGTGGGTGTATCTTGCAGAAAGGCACATATGTCAGAAAAGAAGGGTGATGGGCTCTCTCTATCCATCCATCCCTTTATCAGTCTATCCATCCATCCATCCATCCATCCATCCATCCATATATTTCTGTCATGTGACCCAAAGTTTTATGGGCACAGTACCATGTCTTTCTTTGCTGTAAGGGTAATGTGTTAAATTACAATGCCGTAGATCATTAGGTATCAAAAGCTTGATCTCTCAATCCGGCAGTGAATGCATTTTCCCTAGGCGATTCTGCTCTTGTTTGAGTTTTCCAGCCAAGTCATCCAAAAGACCATCTTGTGTTAAAAGTAGTTACTAGATATCTGAGGCCAGGTTATGATTGCAATATGCCTGTCTGAGTTTTTGAGACTCCTTCATGCAATGCAACTTTCCTTAATGCACATTAAGGTTTGCAGCATGCTTCAGATCTTTTATAAGTCTGTTGTTGTGAGTATAATCACTTCTTCATTGCTCAAAAACCTGAAAAAAAAGACTGGTTCTTTTGCGGGAATGACAGTGGAACCACTCGTGCAGATAAGGATAATTACGAAATAAATACAAGTTTGGGCAACCCTGATCATCCTATTTATGGGACTTTTGTACAGCAGCAGTGTGTTTCCAATAAGACAGTTCTTTGGTTTAGCTATAATACAGAGTGCTACAGGATACACATCATGCAGAAAACCATATTATGTACTATAACTATTTGAAAAAGCTCAATGAAGAATTTCATATTTAATATATTTTTGTTAATAATAAATTAGATTTGAAGTTTAATTTAATTGAATTTGAAAATGGCTCCCAGTAGGAGTCATTCCTTTCTGGTGTGATCATAATAAAAGACAACTAATGTTTTTCAATATTAAAAATTTAATTAGTAAGCGTGGACTGTATAGGTGATTTCAGGACCCTACTCTAGTATTGTCTTAATGGGATGTTTCTAGGAAACCAACAATTCCAGCCACCCTGGGGTAATAAAAAGAGTTCAGGGTAGAGTCTGCAAAAGAAAAGTCCTCCAAACTAAAGAGTAACACCCATATTAGATTAGGGTTCTGAAACATAATGCTCAGGATCATGCATGTGTTACAAGCATTCCTGCTCCATTGTATCTAAATCAAATAGCTCAACTGCCTCCTAAGAATGAACGTGTTTTCTATAAAGTCCCTCTATAGGTCAAATTGTTCACCTTAGAAAATATTAAGATAAAACAGATGTAAATACTGTAAGAAACTAGCCTGAGAACCATGTTTCCTGTAGAGTTCAATCTTGGAACTTCAAGGTATTGGACAAGCTTAGAGCTTATACAAAAACTTGCTGAACCTTTGTGTCAAGTAATATCAGCTAACGTCAATCAGACATCTGACCATAATTGCTTCTGGATGCCTTCCTTTTCAGGTTTCTGGGCATTCTTTACTTGAGGAGACCCCAATATATTTTCTTTTTGGATTTGTAATTTTTGTGATCTGATTTTGATGGTAAATGGATTGTTCAATGTAACATACTTAATAATTTTGGTTTAAATATCAAATATGTTTCTCTGTCTCTTATTTGTTTCTGTATTTATTCTGTAATTCAAACACATGTCACATGATTTCAGTGTTTTAGATTTTAATTATTTAAAAAATATTTAGTGACAGCTGGACAGACAGGAGAAGCTAAAAATTATTAAAGAAGTATATATATTACCCATTTCTGATATGTTATGTTTGGAGCCTATCGAAGCCTAGTGCTCTTGAGTTACTGTAACCTTTTCATTTAAGTATATAATTTTAAAATATCCTTTTGAAAGTACTACACTTGCTGAAAGGTAAAGGTCCTTCAAACCTTTTTTTTTTATGTTCCACCGAGGAAAATGCTGTACAAAAACCCATGTCTGAAACATTTAAGAATAAAAGGAATGCATACACTCTGCTCTATCACAACACAGCTCCTGGGGTGAATCTGCATCACGCTTTCCCTACTCCATTGCAGGTGCCTAAAATCTCAAGGCCAGTTCCAAAAAGGAGGAGATAAAAGAAGAAAAGAAAAGCAAAGAGGAATGTCTGACTGTCAGGCCTCGCTGGTCGTTTATCCAGCAGACCAGCAGGCATGCAGCCATGAATAAGGGAACCAGGAAAATAAAAAAAAATAAAAAAAGGGAAACCGATCCAATTTCATCTCTGCAGGAACATGACAGAGGAATAAAGGCAATACTAAAGTTCAATGGGCCCTGCAGATTTCCTTCCACATGCAATTTGTCACAAGCAGAGAGGTCCATCCAGTTGCTACCAGAGTTTCACGAGAGCCGTTGTATCTGTCACAATGCTGTATTGTCAGAAGTACAACAGCCACAGCGCAGTAACCGAGTTTGGAAGCATCTTGTTATATTTTGAGAACTGGAACTTGGTAAACATCCTCTGCTTCTGTTTTTGTCGCATAAGAATACATAAGAATTAACAGGATAAACATGAGATTGCATTTACTGGGTATTGACTCCCTGCTTGGACTTTAAGCACCTCTTTTCAGCTTTTACAGCAGCACTGTTTTATTACTGATATTGTCTACTCATGTTTTGGACAGCAGGGCATTTCCCCAAGTCTACTTAGTTGGTGTCCAAACACGTTTATATTAGGAGGAATGCAATTAGGGTCTAATATTTAGTGCTCATTAAAATTGACGCATTAAATATTTCATTTCTGCCCTCTGCTCACAGAAATTTATCTAGTGTCTGATTACAGTTATTTATTTGAAATACATGAAAATAGATGATTATGAGAAAGTCAAGACAGATCATGATATGTTCTGTAAGCAGTAGTTGGATATTTCGTATTGGTTTTTAAAGATGTTTCATGATTCAACACAGCATTTATCCCCAACACTAGACATTAAATGAGCAATGCAATGTATGCACCTCCTCAGAATCAAAACAAGCCAGCTGTTGGCATCTGGTTGGGATGCCTACCAGAGAAGGTGTTTAAGAAATGCCGTGATAGGAGGATTCCCTAAGGCAGACTTCCTAAACACGTTCTTTGTAAACAACTACTTCAAATGGAAGAGCAAATATAGACAGTTATCCATAATAATTATGTATGACTCTTTATTTTGTCTAAAATAAATGTCCTAGCCTAAAAAATGTGTGTAACTGCTGCTGCTGTGACCCCCCCCCCCCAAAAAAAAAGAAAAATGTAATTAATTGAATGGTAAAGATTTTTTAAATGCACGATGATGCCAATCTTTTGTATTTTACAGATTTTCTTTTTACGCACATTTTTAGACCATTTATTACGTTGACTGACAAAAACTATGCAGGGGGCAAGAGAAAAAGCGAGAATGTAATAATTATTAATTAGTATTTTGTAGATGTGTTGTATGACAATAGGGTTGTAAAAAGAGCAGTGTTTTTTGTTTTGTTTAGTTTTTGGTTCCTATCGTATGAAGATTTCTCACTTTCAGCAAATAATGTGACAACTGCCAAGCATTAACAGGAGTGTAATGGCATGAATATGTTGTGTAGTGGGGATAATAATTAAAGGACGACTTTGATGATAAAAACTGTTTCAATTTTTTTCCAGTCTGTCAGGAAAAAAATAATCAGCTGAAACTTTAGAAGAAGATCCTCAGATCAGCCCAAAATAATAGAATATGACTCACGTAACAGTATCTGTTAAATATTGTTCAGGGAACAGTGACTGGTGTCTTTATCTGCAGTATCATTCACTCCCTTTTCTTTCTCCTCACTACAGCCTCTCTGTGTCTTTGTCTCTCTATCTATAGCCAAAGTACTGATTAACTCCCCATGAGCTTGAAGGCCTGAACAGCACTGAGAGTTTCAAATTAAAGACCTCTGTTCCTGTGCAATCAGCAGCCCCTTCCTGCTCCTCACAGTGATGCTGAGCCTCTTTTAAGCTCTGCAAGGAAATAAGCATTTACACCCCTCTTCAAAGTTTCATCTCAGACGTGAGTGAGTGACCAAGGAAATAGTGGGGCTACGAAGTAAGAAGTGCCCCCTGCAGAGGGTACAGGAACAGAAATCCTCAGTGAGATTATACAGCTTCCCGAGGATATGCTGAACTGTGATGATGTTACATCTGAGCCAAAACCAGCCTCATCCAGTTTGTAAAATCTGGGATATATCAACCTGCTGTTAAAAAACAAAAACAAAACAAAATTGTTGTTACACAATGGTATTTATGTTTAATGTATATGTTACAAAATTAATTAGCATACAATTTAACAAATTTAGATTGGTTACATGTCAGAAGAGCGTACTCAATGAAGAGCTTTTTTAGGGATATTAATCGGACATAAATGACTTAATATTGCAATGAGATGTAAGGAATGTGAATTGTGAATTCTCGTTAAGCAAACTGGAAAACGAGTAAGAATTTTTGGTGTAGCTTTTAAAGAACAATAAAACAAAATACATTATTTTCACTGGTCTTCATTACTGATTTTATCATGATATTTAGGCAATCTTAGAGTAATCTGTTAAGTTCTTTAATTTGAAAGCCTTTGCTTAATGTGTCAATTAAATTTTGCACAACTAAGACGAATGGTGCAGAGAATAGCTGCTGGACACTATATCAGTGATTTCTGATGCTTTGAACAAATCAGTATAAATTTGATTATTAACTAATGGCCAATGAAAAGTTTATTCGTTACTAACGTAAGTAAAGTAGTACTGTGATTGGGAAAAGCAAAACACCTATACAAACATGTTAGACTATTACCGAATACATCAGGTGTCATGTTTGCAGCTGCATTACTAGATGTAGGAGGAGTAGGATCTATATGACCTGTAGTGTAAAGATCATATACCATAAAACAGAGGAGGCATCCAAATTTTCCTCTTCCAAGCAGCAAAGGGAACTTACAGAAAGCTTCAAAAAGTAGTTTGATATTTCCCTAAGAAAAAGTTAAAGTAAGTCCCCCAGCTACAGTACATTCCCCTCTAAGGTTATAGATTTCACTAATCAAACAGCGCAAGTAAAAGTTAAAAATTATCTAATCATTTTCTGGTGTTTGTCTTTGTCCTGTTGGATCTTAGTGATGCATGTAACGATATCTTACATATTGTATTCTCTTATATTCCATCAATGTCATATTTGGTTCAAACATGCTGTATGGATCAAGGAAACCGAACTAGGTTAAGTAAGGTAATTCTGCCTGATAGATCCCCGTAGTTTATGTAAATTATAAATCTTCATGCACTTGAGCTATTTGTGGAGTACCACTTGATTTAGTACTTTGGCCAACTCATTCAAATATATGTTTGTTGATGAAATCCACATTGTTTTACTGTTTATATTTAGCAATATTTATCCAATAGTCTTGATTAATCACATTAATTAACTAGATGCATGTTTTGAAAACAAAAACTTGCAATTAACTTTCTGCATTTATATTTTTCATCATGACTTTGAGTTGGTTTAGGTTTTTAGATGTATTTGGCCTTTGGTATTTATAGTTTTTACTTCCTTAATTTATTAGATTAACCTTTTTTTGTTTTTGTCTTTGTTTTACTTGCTTTACTTTACTTGCAATCAGTACCTCTCCATTGGTCCAACATTCACTAAGAATGTAATCACCTGTTTTTCATTCATCCCATAACAGATTTTTCTGTTCTTTCCCAATTATTTTATGCATCCTGGTCCCTGTTTTTACCCCATTCTCCTACCTTGTTGTCTTGGTTTTGTCATTTATTTTCAGATGTTTTTAATTTGCAGCTTCAGTCAGCTCCCATCCACCTGTGCTGCCAGTATTCTCTTTCTCTCTACTTAGCTCTCTCTATCTCTCTCTCTCTCTCTCTCTCTCTCTCTCTCTCTCTGTGTGTGTGTGTGTGTGTGTGTGTGTGTGTGTGCGATTTATCAAATAGGGGGTGGGGCGGCTGTTCGATCATGTCAATCAAACTGGGACTCGAGCCGCGTGCGTGTCCACTAACAATGCAAATCAGGTCAGAGTCAGAACGGTAGGGTGAGATCATAGGATGAGACAGAGACATGGAGGACAGCAAGACTACAGTGGCCAAGAAGCGGAGATGCGGCTACAATGCAGACTGGGAAACTATCTATCCCTGGGTGAAACCAGTCAAAGTTTGCTTGAGTCAGTTTTCCGTAACACACGGAGGTGAATATGACGTGAGACAACACGGACAATGCCAGACTCACAGAAAACATATCGCTCAGTATTGTTGTTCTAGTAGAGCAAACACTTAATGTGGTTTTAGGATTTCTGTTGGGGTTATGTTGTTGCTCTAAGTTGTTGGAGAAAAGGCACATTATACTGCAATATAATTCTAGCTTTGATTGTCTTTTCTGTTTGATTGCACACTTTTAAGTGCATAAACTTGAGAGAGACTGTGAAATAGCATGAAAGCATCATGCTGACTAGGTTTTCTCAAATGAAAAAAGTTGCATTTAAATAGGATATATTTACGTTTTGTTTGCAGGTTGTACTACTGAATCAACCAAATGGCAAAGCAAAGTAATGTTTTAAGTAAAGGGCCAAAGTAGAAATGTTTTTATTTTCAAAAGCTCTATTAGACCACCTTAATGCATTGATATGTGTGTGTGTTTGCGTGCATGCGTGCGTGTGTGTGTGTGTGTGTGTGTGTGTGTGTGTGTGTGTGTGTGTGTGTGTGTGTGTGTGTGTGTCTGTCTCTCACTTAATATTATTACTATTTTCACTGCCTTCATTGGTGTCCATTTAAAAGACTAACCATGACATTTTGTTTGAAATTACAAGAAATACAGAAATTTCCATCCTTGGAAAACATTTTCAAGCACAAAGTTACAGAGGACGTAAGAGTCACTGATCTATTTCTCTGTTTAGCGTACTAATCCTATTCATTTGTTTGACTAATCTAGTTATGTATTATCAGTAATGATCTGCAGTGTAATTAATCGTGTCCCTTTGTATTTCCTCTTCTTTGTGGCTGTTAGTGAGAAGAGCTTTTTTTTTTTTAATAGCTGTTAGACCTTACTTTTACGGACCACTAGTTATACTATTTCTGTCAACAACTTCATGTTTTATTTCCTTGGATCAAGAAATACAGCCTACCAAGAAAACTGTTTCTGGCTCCTGGCCAAATGAGTAAGCCGTGACCCCAGTTTTATTCACAATTCTACAGAGGTGATTGTAATAGTTCGGGATTTATATGTTGAGGTTTTCACCTTGTGGGTTATTAATTTAATGACCGTTGCTGTGTTATTTTTGGTTGGCCCACAATTATTTATCTGTTTTTGAGCCAAGTGGCACCTGTAGTTTTGAGTTTTTGTTTCCCGCCAGTGACTAAGAAAAAAAGTGTGCTGAAGCTACTCCGGGCTGATTATTTGTCTCCTGCAAATATACCACAGTGATGTCTGGATTATTAATTTACCAAACAGAGATAAGTCTATGATTTCAGCGTTTAACAGATGTCCACTGCCGTTACCCTGAAGGAGGAGACAAAAACGGCTGCTTTGCCCAAACTGGCTGCACTTGCCAGCAGAACAAATCGAAATGCTACAGCTTGGAGCTGTTCAAGAAGGTTGCCTAATTCATCGGAGATTCCCAACGATTACTCACTTAAGAGACCTGGTCTGTCTGGAGTTTAAAATAAATCTGGAGAAACAAAACTAGTTTTTATTTGGCATTGTAGAATGAACATTGTAATATCCTAACATACTAAAATGAAATCTGTCACTGTGGTTACTAATCAGCAGAAATAATGTTTTATTTGTACTTCTGTTATTTGAACACAGACCAGTTGATCATTTTAGTCTTAAACCAGACTTAATTAGTTAAGGATAAGATGAGCTCATCTTGAAACCAACATAAAACTTAGTCGTCCGGCATACATTAATGCTTAGCTGTAATATTACCATATATAATTTTATGTGTTATTTTATGTTTGAACATTTGCGGTTCACACTGAAGTGTGACATTATTACATATTGGTTTGGCTATATGTCTTATTTCCATATTTGTACATATTTATGGTTTTTACTTTTAAAGTTTTTTGTGTGTCATTGTTTTTGCTTTTTTTAATAGTTTAGTTGAGTTTGTTGTTTAAAGTATTTGTGACTGGACGGTTAAATGCTTTTTGTTAATACACTTGTAAATTGGAGAGACATTTTCTGTTGACATTTCAATCATTTATACTAACTCCAGGGCTTAACTCATTTCCTTTTTCTGTTGTTCTTTAAATACATAAGCTTTGGCAGTAATGTATTCATCAAAAATAACTCAATCTGGACTTTTTTGTCTATTATTAACCTGATAAAGAGGTGGTGCCCATACTTGTTAATTTTAACCAACATTAATATTTGTTGTAAGTGAACAACTAAATTATTGCTGAAAGTAACATTTAGTTATTCAGACTAAAAAAATACAATGTTTCTCAACAGACTTATAAAACCTGAACAGATTATTTGGCTTGGTCTCATCCGAGCAGAAAAATGTTTGTTGATCCTTATGTCAGCTGGGACTTTTGAACTGTGACCTCATTACTGCTGCTGTTGGTGATGTTTACCTGTAAGCATCAGAGTCGGTCTTGATTCTATAGAAAGAACAAAGCTTAAAAAATAGATTTTATTGAACCAAGTACGTTCACCTGCTAACCACACACAAAGTAAGAATCCTGTAGTGTTTAATTACAGCTTCTTTCAGAGCTGTTTGTTCCAGTAAATTATATATTAGCATTAATTAGCATTAGATTTTAACGTAATCTAAATAAAATCAGAACTCTGAGCTGTAAAGGTGCATTTAAATAATGGTACTTTTTTTTTAGCTACAGCAAATCCCAGTTGTGCATCTAGGCTTATTTGTTTTGGAATCTATATTTTGATTGATTGCAAAATATTAAAAATGTTTGAATTAAGTCTCAAAAGGAGCCTTTGTCTTGATCTAGTTCAAATATCTAAATACAATATTCATTTTAACACGTTTAGGAATTACCAAACAGGAACAAAATTTTAGTATTAAATCTTAATTTACATTCTAACAAGTTTATTAAAACATTTTTTTTTCTTAATGAATGTGTTGTGAGTTGATTTTTTAAGATTGACAGTGACAGGACCTAAGGAAGCTTTTTTTGTGAACAGCTGAATCAATAGCAGGTCACCTTAGCTTTGCAAAAATTTGGCTTATGAGAAAACACATATTAAGAATTATTTAAAAACTTCTTAGAAGAAAAGGAAGAAGGGATACATTTTTGTAAGCTTGTGTGGCATAAATACAAAATATCTGTCAGTGTGAGTTTTCTTTCAGCCACTTTTCGAGTTGGCCACAGGGGATCACCAGTGCAACCTCCTCTGCTAGAGCTCCTTCCACCCCAGGAGCGCCTGGTTGGGGCTGATGAGCTAGGCCAGTATAAGAGGAGTGGTGGATCAGCTACTCTTTGCCTGACTGTTTGTTTACTCCCGGTAAAACCTAGTCTCAGTGCCTTTCCTAGTGTCTCTAGCCTTTGTAAAAGCTTCCAGTTTTTGTCTCTATGTGTTTCTCGTTTTTGTTGGATTTTGATTTGCTACTTTGTTTTTCCCACGCCTCTAACCAAAGTTGTGTTTACCTTAGGTTTCCTTCACTCCAGAACTCGCATCATCCTCTCGATCCTCTCTGGTTACCCTTGTCATCTGGTTCCCACTTCTCTTGGCTCAGCTCGGTCTACACGCTCCAGCATACCCCATGAGATGCACTACCCCTCTGGACTTTCCGTATGTGTTATTTTCCGTTGTCGTGGGACGGACATGTACGGCGGCGCGCGCACGCTCAGCAGCCAAGGGTCTTATTGACCGCATGTAATTTCGTTCGTGCTCATGTACCCCATGTGTTGCGAATGACAATAAAATGACTTCTGACTTCTGACTACAGCCTCACCGACTCTGCTGAAACAAACTCACCACTCACTCCTCCCTGACGACAACAGTTCACTCTCTCCAAGTAAGAATGTTCCCTTCATTATTACTCAACCGATTGCTGTTTCCTCACCTTACCTGTCCTCACCTTCAGAGGCTCCCGGTCTCCCACGTCGTAGACATTCCCAGCTCCTTGCCGTTTACTGCCGCCCCGCTGTTTCCCGTTCCTCGCCTCTCGTTGCTGTTTCCCGTTCCTCGCCGCTCGTTGCTGTTTGCCCGTAGCTGACCACCGCCGGATTCCCTTCTCCACCACAATCTAAATAAATTACTGTATTTTATCTCCTGAGAGTTCTCATTTAATGTGGGTCCGAAGCTTAAATAATACGACAATATCCCCACTATAATTATTTATATATATATATATATATATATATATTTCTGTGGGTTGTTTGCACTCAACCAGTTTAAAGTGTTAACTTCTGTGTTAAATAACAAACAACCAAATAGCACAATGTAGTGCATAATCATAAGTGATGCCCTCTTGCTTTTCAAGGAATCAAGGAATTTTATTTGTCATCACATCACATGTGGTACATGAGGATGGACGAAATTCTAATCCCCCGGTCCAGTTTACACCCTGATAGCAATTTTAAATTTTATAATAAAATATGAGACCTATGCGAGAATAGGATTTGAACACAGAATCTACAATATGGGACTTCGGACATAGCAGCAATGAAAATTCGGAGTGCAAATAGTATAATAAAATATAAAGAACTATACGAGACATAGGATTTCACTACACAGAATCTTCAATATGGACACATAATCTACAATATGGGACTTCGGACATACCAGCAATGAAAATTCGAAGTGAAGGTGACATATTAATTTACATTTTAAAGTGTGATATTAAAGTGAACAGTGCCGTTTAAATGAGAAAGAGTTTTTCATTTCTAACTGTCCTTGCGTGTGTTTGAGAGTCTCACAGCTTCAAGAATGAAGCTGTTTCTCAGTCTGGTGGTTTTACACTTGCTGCTCCGCAACCTCCTGCCTGAGGGGAGCGGGACAAAAAGTGAGTGTGCTGGGTGTGTGGGGTCCTTCATGATGCCGGAGGCCCTCTTCCTGCATCTGGAGGTGTAAATGTCTGTGGTGCTGGGGAGGCTGACTCCAACAGTTCTCTGTGCAGCCTTCACTACTCTCTGCAGAGCTTTCCTGTCTGCAGCAGAGCAGCTTCCATGCCACACGTTGATGCTGGAGCAAGAGATGCTCTCCACCACACATCTGTAGAAGGAGGTAATAACTGAGCTCCCGAGTCCAGCTCTTCTCAACCTCCTGAGGAAGTAGAGCCGCTGGTGCGCCTTCCTGACCAGAATGGAAGTGTTCTTGCTCCAGGTGAGGTTGTTACTCAGGTGTACACCCAAGTACCTGTAGCTGTTGACTACCTCCACCGCAGATCCTACCATGTGCAGGGGTAGGTGGGCATGCTTGCCCCTTCTGAAGTCCACAATCATCTCCTTGGTTTTCTTTACATTAATGCAGAGGTTGTTCTCTCTGCACCAACCCTCCAGGTGCTCCACCTCCTGCCTGTAGCTGGACTCATCCCTGTTTGTGATGCATCCAACCACTGCTGTGTCGTCCGCAAACTTCACAAGATCACACTCTGGGTGGATAGGCGAGCAGTCATATGTGAGCAGTGTGAACAGGAGGGGGCTCAGCACACAGCCCTGAGGGGAGCCAGTGCTGAGGGTGATGGTGGGGGAGGAGATGTTGTGAATCCTCACAGACTGCGGCCTGTGGGTCAAGAAGTCCTGGACCCAGTTGCAAATGGAAGAGCTCAGTCCAAGTGAGGAGAGTTTATTAATCAGAGTCTGAGGAATCATGGTGTTGAAGGCAGATGTGAAGTCCACAAACAGCATACGGACGTATGAATCCTTCTGCTCCAGGTGGGTGATGGACCACGGAGGAAATGGGGTCCTCTGTGGATCGATTTTTTCCTCTATGCATACTGGTGTGGATCAACAGTGACGCTGATGTTGGCTTTGATGTGAGTCTGAACCAGTCTCTCGAGGCACTTTGTGACTATCGGTGTGGGGGCTACTGGCCGATAGTCATTCAGACCTGTCACTGCGGAGCTCTTGGGGCCCGGGATGATGGTGGCGGTCTGGATGAGGGAAGCGTTGAAGATGTCCGCCAGCACGTCTGAGAGCTGGCCCGCGCACTCTCTCAGCACCCGTCCGGGGATGTTGTCTGGGCCAGCAGCTTTCCGGGGGTTGATCCTCCTCAGTGTCCTCCTTACTTCTGCTGGAGTCACACTGATGGGCTCTTCTCCTGGAGAAGTCGTGATTCTGGTACTGTGGGGGGTGTCAGGGTTCTCAAACCGGGGGTAGAATTGGTTGAGAGCTTCAGGCAGGGAGGGGTCTTTTGGGCATTGTGCCGGTTTGGATTTATAGTCTGTGATGCACTTTATGCCCTTCCACATGCTCTGTGGATCCTGGGAGGAAAAGTGTCCCTGGATTTTCTGAGCCTATGCAGCTTTTGCCCTCTTAACTCCTGCAGTCAGCTCTCTTCTTGCCCTCCTGAGCTCTTGTGAGTCAACAGACATAAATGCAGCATCCCTGGCTTTCAGCAGAAAACGTGCCTCTGCATTCAGCCAGGGTTTCTGGTTCGGGTAGCAAGTCACAGTCTTGGTGGTGACATCCTCCACGCACTTGCTGATGTACCCCAGAACCGCAGATGTGTAGTCCTCCAGGTCCAGCTCCCCCTCGTACTCAGCAGCCTCCCTGAAAACCTGCCAGTCTGTGGTATTGACATTCTTTTGACATTCTTTCAACAATGACCCATATACAGTTGAGCCCTTCGTGGCTGGGGTCTAAAAATCTATTTTTGTCTTTATACCTTGTGTATTTAGAAGCTGTACAGTACTACAATCTGATATTTGTATTTTAAGATGTGGGAAGACATCTTAAAAACGCTTTTACCAAAGGAAATACTGAAGTTACCGGGAAAACCCTGTCAATGGAAAATGTCAATGTCTGTAGAAGCAACACAATACCATTACTGAAATTTCCATAATTATTGTGGAAATTTCTGATAGGGATATTTCTAGAATGATGTTTTCTCTCTTTGTAAGCTTTGTAGTACAAGCACGCCCATATATTATTTTCATCATGTTTATAACTTTAGCTGCTGATACCGTTTTGCTTCTCTGACTCATAGCATTCGGATGCCCATAATGCTGCTGGAGATGCTGCAAAAGGTGGGGGGGGGGACTCACTTTAACATGTCTGACTGCATGTTAAACTGCCACCTACCCAAACCTCTTCACCCTCAGTGGTATTAGTGGGCATGCAGACAAATGCAATTGAGTTAGGTTGACCTCTGACCTGATCTTAAAGCTCCCTGAGCTGTGTGTGGGTTTTAGTTCAGCTGCAAAAACCCATACTTTGCTTTTTTTTTTTTTTACTCCCAAGGTCCAGCTTGACTCAGTTTGGCTCCCTGTGAAGGTTTCCAGAGCAAAAACAGTAAGCAGTCAGGAAGAGGGAGACCCGGAGGTTCTGCCAGTCTGAAGGTGGAATGCTTTCGATAATACCATCTAATCTTCGCTGCAACATGCCTGCTGGCCAGGCGGATGTGGGCGGCAGGCAGTGGCGGCGGTGAAGCTGGTTGTTGTTGTTGTTCAATGCTCCTCTCACACTTCCCTCTGACACAGGTAGGCGATTCATGCCCAGCTGGAAGAGCTCCAGGCTTGTGTGTGATTCACATCAATCCAAATTCACCTCCTTTATTTCCACCACAAACCTTTTTTTCTTTTTAAGCACCACTTCTGCTATGGAATGTAGCTCTGCTTGGCAATGAACACGGCGGCTCTAATCCCCTGCTACCCAAAGACCTTTTATTTATGTTGTATTTTGTTCCTGCAAGTAGATTTCAGCGGAAAGGGGAGCTAAGCCTTTTTTGTTTTCGTTTTTTACTGACGCCCACGACCGTGGAGGATTCGGTCCAATCTTTGTTTACAACACAGACACTGCTGACTTTTTGCTCTCTTCCAATTTTTCAATTATGTGTCCCATGGCAAACAACAATTACAATTCACTTGACGGAATATGAGCGCCATTTTCCTTCTCTGTCCCTGTAAGTGTTGGGCCTCTGTGACGTGACTACAGTGTTCAGTCCTCTGGAAATAGAAACGTATCAATAACTCTGACATAGTTATTTGTCTGACCTCACTAGCTGTGGCAGAACAGACAGCAAGGGAGAGGCCCTGTAAGGTGTGTTTGCTCAAATTTTAAAGGAAATTTCTCTAAAAAAAAAATCCTACTGCACCTTTAAACAACATCCTGGTGATGTAGATTTGTTATTGTATTACTTTTGGCAGTTTAGTGCCATCAAGACTACATGATTGACTGAGCATTTTCCTTTTTCAAGGTTCTGGTCTGACAATGACATCACCTGTCCTTTCCATATTTAAAAGCATAAAACTATGTCTCTTAACTCATTAAGTTCATTGGAATAAATATTATTCAGCATAAAAGCAGAACTATGAACTGGCTTTGGGACTGGCACTTATTTCCTTCGGGTTACCTCCTGGTACAGTCCATTACAAGGTTCAGTTCATCATCTGAAAATAAATCATAACACAACTACAAATCTACCAAGATATGCACAAAGGAGAGCATTAATCAGAGAAGCAACCATTATGTTATATTATCTAATATAAAATAAATGGTTTTTTTTTTTTGGTTTTTTTTTGCAGTTATGCAATTTGTAGGAACATAAAAGCAGTTGTCATACTTCTGCAAGGAAAATATCTACAAACGGTACACAAAAAATGGGATCAACACTTTTTTTAAAGACTATGGGGTTTATCTTGTTTGGTGGCTGGCTGACGGTGGTACGTATTGTGGAATGATAATCATTTATATTCATGTTTCTTTCAGGTATTCATGTTTCTTTTAATACTAGAAGTGTGTGCATATGACAAGAAGGTATATATTGTCTGACAAGGCCTGTTTATTCTCTCTCTGGAAGCTGGATCAATGTGGCATGAGAAGCAGGCTATCAGTCGATTTCTAGCAGTAAATCTGTCAGTTAAAGAATTTGAAACCAGCTAGCAAAGCTGGACTCGCTTTTTTCTCTCTTATTGCAGATTAATCAAGGCCAGCGAGGCGCGGGAATAACGGTTTCTGAAACAGTTTGTGTAAATCACATGTGAATGTTTTTCTGACTCTGTACATTCCCTAATTTTTAATAAAACAGCCTGATGCGGGGGCTAGAGCTCAGACCCGAGGGAACCATTGCACAGGCTGTCTCGGCTCCCTCTCCTGCAGGAGGACTCAGTTGAACCACAAGAAGTGTGGACTGAGTTTTTTTTACTTGAACATTGTGAGAACCTAAATATGCTGTCCTGAGAACAACCAACCTGGGGAAGTCAAGGTGGACTTCAACAATTTGGGGGTTCGTCCGGGATCTCAGGAGGAAAGCGAAAAATTCGGCACCTGGGCTGATCACGAACAGACAACAGACATGGCTGCGCACATTTTTAAAGGTAAGAGCGGAGCCTGTTTAAATCAAAATCTGCTATTGGCTTGAAACCAAAATAAACCGTGTTTAAAGTCTCAGTAGTGTAAGCCTGTAAATTAAAGGGTCTGGCAATGTTCGTTGTTGATGAAAGGGCGTCGTCCCTGTTGGAATTAGATTTAAAATCAGGGAGCCGTCCTTGGAATAGAATGCAGAAGGGCGCCGTCCCTTAATTAGATAAAATAGATTTAAGGACGCCGTCCTGGGAATTAGAGGAATAAAGATTCTCTGAGAGTGGCGACTCACACCGTGACTTGACGAAGCATTGGGAAAGCTGGGCAAAGGCCCGGGGAACTGGACTTCAACAGAATCGACGTAACTTCCTGTTGTTGTTCCGTCCGTCTGTTAGCCTATGTTAGCGTCTGCTAGCTCCGCCCGCTCTCCTATTACTCCGAATTCTCTGTACTGAGACGTTTTTTAACACAACTTCACGTTATTTCACATTTCTGTTGCTTCACTGAAGTTTTTACAAACCGTAATTGTAAACAACATTTTTTATGTGTCCTGAGCACTCGCTAGCTATGTTAGCTTAGCTTCTAGCGGTACTATGGCTTCTCCCTCTGCTTCTCTTCTTTCCTGCTCTGTGTCAGATGTTTAGTTATACCTCTCCCTCCTTTAGAGATAATGGTACGTGCATTAAATGAAGCCTTTCTTTAGCTTTGGAGGCGAAGGTGTGTGAATTGAAAGCTCGGCTCCGTGCTGTTGAAACACCCACAGATAGCCGAGGCCCATTAGCTAGCGTGTAGCCAACAATGACAGCTTGCCCTAGTGATCCTCCAGCAGTTCCCATGCAGCTGGGAAATCAGCCTGGCTGGGTGACTGTACGCAGAAAGCATAGTTCCAGAACCCAGCCTTTGGCTCACCACCAACCTGCTCACGTTTCAAACCGATTTTCCCCACTCACCAATACACCCGCTGAGAAACAGATTCTGGTAATTGGCAGCTCCATAGTCAGGAACGTTGCTTAAGAGAAACCAGCAACCATAGTCAAATGTTTGCCAGGGGCCAGATCAGCCGAGATAAAATCATACCTCAAACTGCTGGCTAAGGATAATCGTAAATACAGTAAGATTGTTATTCACGCTGGCGGTAATGACATCCAGTTACGTCAATCGGATTCACTAAAATTAGTGTTGCTTCGGTGTGTGAGTTTGCAAAAACGGTTTGGATTACATTGATAATTGGAAGAACGTTTGGGGAAAACCTGGTCTGATCCGGAGAGACGGCATCCATCCCACTTTGGACGGAGCAGCTCTTTCTAGAAATATGGCAGAATTTATTAACTCCCCAAATTACTGACAAACTAGGGTCCAGACCAGGAAGCAGAGTCGTAGTTTAGAACTCCTCTCTGCGGTTTCTCTACAGTTACCTACCCAACTTCCCATTGAGACGGTGTCTTGCCCACGACCAAAATCAAAAAGATTAAAGATCAATCTAAAAAGAGCTAATCCTGAAAATCTCATAAAGATAAAAACAACTCAGATGAAACACAAATGTACAACTATTAACTGTGGCTTATTGAACATCAGATCTCTATCCTCAAAGTCCTTATTAGTTAATGATTTAATTCTTGATAATCCAATTGATTTGCTTTGTCTCACAGAAACCTGGTTGCAGCCTGAGGATTATGTTAGTATCAACGAATCAACTCCCTCTAATTATTCAAACTTTCACATTCCTCGAAGTACTGGGAGAGGTGGAGGAGTGGGAATAATTTTTCAATCAGATTTATTAATTAA
This sequence comes from Orestias chungarensis, assembly GCA_032876305.1. Lineage (NCBI taxonomy): Eukaryota > Metazoa > Chordata > Actinopteri > Cyprinodontiformes > Cyprinodontidae > Orestias > Orestias chungarensis. Next base: position 1,170,786 of record JAVLVB010000433.1, on the reverse strand, counting down.
TTCCAGGCCAACTAATAGTTAAAGTTATTTTGTACATTTAACCCTTAGCCTTCCTCATCCAACCTCTAAAATAATTAAACCTCTTCTGTTTGTTATTTTGTATCGTCCGCAAGGTCCTTACTCTGAATTTATCAGATTTTTTATCTGAAATAGTGTTAAACACTGATGAAATCATTATAGTGGGAGATTTTAACATTCATTTTGACACCAAAAATGACAGTCCTTTCCTGCCATTTTAGACTCAATTGGCTTCACTCAATAAAATCCAAACACCTACTCACTCTTTTGGTCACACTTTAGACCTTGTGCTGACTTATGGCATTGAGTGTGAAAAAGTTATAGTACTGCCTCATAACCCTCTCCTTTCTGACCATTTTTTGATAACTTTTGAGTTCTTTTTCACTGAATACTTAAAATCTGAGAGAAAATGTCTTTATAGTAGGTGTCTCTCGGAAAATGCTGTTACAGCATTCAAAGAATCCATTCCACCTCTAATTTCTTCAGTATTTCAGAGAAACGCAGTGGAGGGCAACAAATTAATTTCATGCCCTACACAGATTGATGCTGTTGTTCATAGTATTACGTCCTCATTGAGTACAACATTAGACAGCGTACCCCCAATAAAAAGGAAAGTGATTACTCATAGGAGGTTGGCCCCCTGGATTAATTCAGAACTTCATACTTTGAAGGGAAACACCAGGAAATTGGAGAATAAATGGCGTTTTTTGCTTTTAAATGAGTCCTATTTATCCTGGAAAAACAGCGTGCATCTGTATGAAAGGACCCTGCGCCAAGCTAGATCTGCATATTTTACTTTACTAATAGAGGAGAATAAGAACAATCCTAGGTTTCTTTTTAATACAGTTGCTAAACTTAGGAGAAATGAAAACTCTGTTATATCACCCATTCCTCAAACTCTTAGCTGTAATGACTTTATGGAATTCTTTATTGAGAAAATTGAATATTAAAACTAAAATTGATGGCATTGTACCAAACATAACTACTACCTCAGTAAGCATTGAGGTACTGAATGTGGCTCTTGAGCCTGATCTCTGTTTGAAGTGTTTTGTTCTAGTTGAGCCTTCTGAACTTTCAAAAATATTTTCTTCATCTAAGCCTTCAAGTTGTATGTTGGATCCAATCCCGACAAAATTGTTTAAAGAAATATTTCCTATTATTACCACCATTTTGGAAATGATTAATTTGTCATTAGTGAATGGTTATGTACCAAAGGCTCTTAAGGTAGCTGTATTAAAACCCCTACTTAAGAAACCTTCTCTTGATCAATAAGACTTAATAAATTACAGACCCATATCTAATCTTCTTTTTTTATCTAAAATCCTTGAAAAAATTGTTGCTAATCAACTGACAGAGCATTTGAGGAATAATGACCTATTTGAAGAATTTCAGTCAGGTTTCAGAGCACTGAGACAGCTCTCCTTAAAGTTACAAATGATACTCTCATAGCCTCAGACAATGGGCTTGTGTCTATTCTAGTTCTGTTAGATTTCAGTTCTGCTTTTTACACAGTCAATCACAATATCCTCATTGAAAGGCTCGAACACACTGTGGGGCTCAAGGGAACAGCACTAGGCTGGTTTAAATCATATTTGTCTGATAGATCCCAGTTTGTTCATCTAAATGACAAATCTTCTCCGCATTGTAAGGTTACTTGTGGAGTACCACAGGGTTCTGTACTTGGCCCAATTCTATTTACTATATACATGCTCCCTATTGGTAAAATCATCAGACAGCATGGTTTTAATTTCCACTGTTATGCTGATGATACACAACTGTATTTATCTATAAATCCTGATGAATCCAGTCAGTTTTGGTAGATTACAGGCATGTCTAGATAGCATAAAAATGTGGATGACTTTAAACTTTCTGCTCTTGAACTCTGAAAAGACAGAAGTTATCTTCGGACCAGAACCTCTTAAAAAAAGAAATTGCTTAGTCAGCCACTTGACCTGAATAGAATCAGGTTGACATCTGGTGACAATGTAAAGAACCTTGGTGTTATTTTTTATCAAGTCCCATATAAAACAGGTCTGTAAGATTTCCTTCTTTCACCTTAGGAATATAGCAAAACTTTGAAATATTCTCTCTAGGACAGATGCTGAAAAGCTAGTCCATGCATTTGCTACATCAAGGCTAGACTATTGTAACTCTTTATTAGCAGGAAGTTTACAAAATGCAATTAAAATCTACAGTTGGTCCAAAATGCTGCAGCAAGAGTTGTGATGAAACTTAAAAAGAGAGATCATATCTCCCCAAATTTAGCTTCCCTTCATTGGCTCACTGCCAAATTTAGAATATATTTTAAGATTCTTCTTTTGACATATAAAGCCCTCACTAAAAAAGCTCCATCATATATCAGAGATCTGATTACTCCTTATGTCCCTAACAGAGCACTTCGCTCTCAGACTGCATGTTTACTGGTGGTTCCTAGAATGTCTAAAAGCACAATGGGAGGCAGATATTTTAGTTATCAGGCTCCTCTCCTGTGGAAGCAGATTCCAGCTTTAGTCCGTGAGGCAAACACCCTGTCTAGTTTCAAATCTAGGCTCAAAACCTTCCTGTTTGGTAAAGTTTATAGTTGGGAAGAGGTGGAGAAGACAGCGTAATCCGGTTGGGGAGGAACTCAGTCTTGACAGACGGTTCTCCTTTCATCTACCTTCTTCATGTCTCACTCTATAGGGTTAAGTTATTTAAGTTTTTCTATAGTTATGCTGCTATAGGCTTAGATCGCTGGAGGACAATCTGACCACTTCTGTCTCTGCTGCTTTCTTCCTTTGTCCAATCTACTTAGTTACCGTTATTTCAAGCTTGTTAACCTTTTGTTTTCTCTTAGTGTTCTTCTCTCCATAGTAACCACACCTGGGCTGGCGTTATGTTAGCTGAGACAGCTTCTTGGATGACTGGATGGGCTGAGATGCTTCCAGTGAAACTCTACAACTGCTGCTATAAACTCTAATACTTCAGTATCCTGTGCTTCTAATTTAGTTTTCTGTATTTTCAAACCCCCAGTCAGTCATGGCAGATGGCTGCTTGTACTGAGCCAGGTTCTGCTCGAGGTTTCTTCCTGTTAAAGGGGAGTTTTTCCTCTCCACTGTCGCTACATGCATGCTCAGTATGAGGGATTGCTGTAAAGTGATGTGTTGCTTGCAGGAAGAAGGGTTTGGATTTTCATTCAGGGCCTGGTGTCTTTCTACATTAAATTTCGCTTTTATCACTTTGCATTTTCTCTAGGTTCTACTCTTACAGTCCATAAACATGACTGTTAAGTTAATTGCTTGCTATAAATTTATGAAATTATTTGTTCTTGTTGTCACTATGTTGCCTCAAGGTCAGTGACATGTCCTGAATGTACCCAACTTCTCGCCTATTGGCTGCTGTAGATAAGCATAAGCCCAAAATACCCTCAAGGATAAGCAGGTATAGACAATGGATAGGACTGGGTATATATTATACCACCTTCTGCACAATGATTGGGTCTAAGCTTCCAAAGCTTAAGTCTAGCTTAATTTATTCTGGCATCTGAGGCTCGTTTAGGTTTGTTAGTAAAGGTCCTTTGGTTCCTGATTCCCTCCTGTCTTTTTTTTTTCTGCCTTACACCCTCCCCCATCTCTGAATACCAAGGACCGTGAGAGATCTGCCCTATTATTTTAACATATGAAGGAATTTTTACTTCCAATCTAGACAGACCTATTTTTGTCAGAGGGAAAAAAATAACCTTTATACAACATCTCAGCTGTATAGTTGAATATAATAATTTTAATATTTGTTATTTTTTTCTTGATCAAAGTTGGATTTGTGGACATCTTCATGGTCTAAATAATCTGATCATTACATGTTATTTATGAGTTATTGTCATATATATTCATCCACTTCACAGTTTTTTTAATTTCATTTATTTATTTTTTAAAGTCAAGGTAATAAAGTTAAAGAAAAAAAGAAAAGCCTGAAGGGTAACTGTTATAAGACTTTTCCCAGTTAGTTTCACTTTGTTTTCTTTTTTCAATGTAAAACTGGTCAATTCTGAGCCTAAGTAGTTGTCACACATTCTGTTCTAAGACAACAGATGGATGGTTTTATGTTTAAAATCTTCATCTTTGCAAGTTAAAATTGTAAATAAAAGTAATCTTTATTGTGTAGCAGAACTTCTAAGCTCTTCATTACAGTATTTCACAGCGGTATGTTAATGTTTTTTAAGACTTTGGATGCTCACTTTATATCACTCTGTGTAACTTTTGGGATGGATCTAGTTCTAACTTAAAAAGATAAATTCTTTCTTAAATTAAGCAGGACAGATAACAGCATATTTGGGTTAAAACGGAGCAGGTGGGTTCCTATTAGTATATTTCTAATATAAGCTGTTCGAATGTAAAAAAAAAAGAAAAAAAAATCCTACTGTGTTGATTGTAATGGAGAAGGTTGTAGGCAGTCACCTGTTCGGATAATTTCAGCCATGACTGTCAGTATCTAACAGAGAGCAGAAAGACACTTAAGATAATTGGCTTCCATCCCTCCCACTGTCACCTGCGGTAAGGAATTAAAATAAGAAATGGGGGGAAATGATTCTAAGCTCTCGCAGCTAGGCGCTGAATCATAAATCAGCCGTCAGTCATCACTGGTCGTAAGCAGCACCAATGAATCATCTCCTGTCACCTTCCCCATTCCTTTTTTAAAGGCTCAGCCATCTCAGTCATTAGCTCCTCTGGCCTATGAGAGATATTAAAGTCTGTATGTGAGCGGGGATAGGGGCAGTGGGATGTTTGGACAGGTGTAGCAGAAAGAACACATGCCAAGATGATCCTTATCTGTAATAGATGTCAGAAGATGACTTGGACTGTGACCACTGCCGAGCAGCCGAGGTACAAATGACATCTTGACTGATGGTGAGGGGGGGGTTGTCTTCTAGGGTCTGTGGTGATGGCTAATATGCTGATAGTGTAGCTGATGGGTGGAGGGGTGGAACATCAACCCTGTGGTGCAGAAGGGTGATGACATGTATGGTGTGTTTGCTCATTCATCTCAAGGAGAAACCCTCCAGTTAATACTTCTGAAGTCATGTTGTAAAAATTTCAATGACTTTCAGGGGGAAAAAAAAGGTAATCTGTACACAGTAAGACAGCGGAAAAAGATGACCATATTAATAGTATTTAAAAATCCTATTTTTATCGGAAACCTCGAAAGATTAAGGGCGGCAAGTGTTAGCATTACCCCTAAGTTTACCCCGCTTGCACTTCCAAAGCCAAGTTGTTTTACGCTTTAAATAAGTGGTTTATTTGAATAGAAATTTTTGTACAGACTGAGTAACACAATACACGAAGATTTTAAATTAGAAATACAAAAACAAAACAGAACCGTTGAAGAAAACATACGAAACCGCATCCTACCCAAAGAACTCTTAAATAACCATGGCCAATATAAGCCAATATGACAGTTACTATTTATTCATACAAACATGTTTACTGCATTTGGAAGTTATACTAATGTATTGGAGTCCCCTAGTCATAGTCGACTAGAATCTGATAGTGTGTGCAAGAACTTATAATTATTGTAAGATCATGTCATCGGGTTCCAACCTCATCACATTGATGTAAATAACTTTTTAAACACCACATAAGGACTAAATGGGATTTGGGGGATTTTGAGCATGTTATGGTTTTTGATGCATGACAAACTCAACGAAAACCCAGTGTTTCAGAAAATGAAGAGAGAAAATTCAACTGAATCACAGTTGTTGGAGAGAGAACATCTTGTTTAGTACAGATATCAGAAGAGAACAGGAAAGATTGGTTCAATATGAATGATACTTAACAATGCCCCTAATGGCTACTTGTATGAAACCTATGTATGATGAATAAAACTTTAGAATTCATATCTCAGAAAGTGAAGAGCACTGATTAATTCAGGAGAAGAAGAGCTTTGCTGTTACTTCTCAACAGCCACAAACAGGAAATAAGTCATTTTAATAACCTCCACACTCACCAGATTTCCCGTAAATCTGAAGCAACTTTAATTCTATCCGGTAAGTATTTCCCAAAACCTCTTAAGAACAGTTTCTGACAAAAGCTTCCATATATTCCAATAATAATAATAATTAAAAGGAAACTATGAAGGTAAAATGCAGTCCAATGTGTTAGTAGCAAAGTAAGCAAACAGGAAAACCAATAATAAAATAAATAAATAAACAGTCAGTGGATGTTATGTTTTAGCACTTTTCAAGGCTACTTTCATGGTAATACTTTGAAAGTTTTCATTGTTCAATCCTTCCTTCCTACCTGTGGTCTTTGAACCAACCTCCAACTCACCTGCACACCTGTCTGGGGTTTTAATCTGAATCACACCTGCCTCATCCATTCCATAATCACCTCATTCAACAAACCATCTGTTTTCCTCACTATTAAACATGTTGTCGTATTACTTAAATAAAATCGCAATACACTTTTAAATATAACATGTAAAAAGAATGTATATTCTATATTCGCTTTAGATTTTAAATTGCAACATCCCCGAATCAACAGCTAAAGTTGTGCACTAAAGCAGCAAGCTTAGTTTTTGAGCAAAACATCTTGTCAATAAAGATTAATTGAATTGGACTTAGCAACCGAATGAGCGAGCGGACAGCGGTGCTCTGTCTGTGCAATGCCTCTCATTCAGCCTTCTTTGACCTTCCGCTTTTATGTAAGTGCCGAAAGAGGCAATTTGACTGCAGTCCACCTCTGTTACCATCTCGATGCGCCATCTGAAGTAATCTGCCATTTCAGTCCCATTTTTACTTGATTGTTTTGTCAGGGACAGAACGACACCGAGGTCACATGCTCAGATTGGAATGTAGATGTGACACAGACACTCACAGGTTGAAAATGAGGAACAGACTCAGGAGAAACAAACAAGAAAGAAAACATTTCTGACACTTCTAACCTATGGCGAGGCTGCTAAAACCATTTGAGGGAGCATTGGCGGACTACACAAAACACAGTGTAAATTTGCACATTAGGATACAAGGTCTACTGCCTCATTTATGTGCCTTGCTACTTTGTCAGGATACTAAGTGTAAAACTCAATCTGCGTGTTAAGTAAAATGTTTCCAAATCCATTTTCAAGCAAAAATAGTACCAGCTATTCAGCTGACCATATGTTCATTGCATTTAAACAGCCAAGAAAAATGTAAAAATATTTGTATCGAAATTCAATGCAAAGTCCTACATTTAATACCTACAGGAGTCTAAAAATGATTAATGTCCTAAAAAGGAAGTTTCTTTAAAATAGTTTATGTTTGCAAATCAGTGTGTTCTCAGGGACATTGGCTGCAGTCGAGCTTCATTAGTCATGTTAAACAACTGGACTCATATTTGTAGATGAATTTTAAAAGTATGGATAAATAAAGAAAATGGTTTTACAAGATTAGATATTCAAGAAGAGTTCGGTTATTGTGAGCCATATTCAGTAGTTAGGATGCAATAACCTTAGGCTGCAGGATTTCAAGCTAACCACTTTCCCTCATACTGGTACTTTCTTCTTCTACTATCCAAATTGCATTAGTTGCATTTATTTCAACTGGTGCATCTTTTGTTTTTCTCACAGTGCTCAATAGAAACTACACCTGGTGTGGGCGCTCAGTTAGATGTGACACCTTCCTCCAGGGGGACGTCAGTTTTAGGGCAAGGCAAGGCAAGTTTATTTGTATAGCACATTTTCGTGTACAAGACAATTCAAAGTGCTTCACATAAGAAAAAAGATTAGAAAATGAAACAATAAAATCAGCTTTGAATATAAAATAAATAAAATTAAAATAAAATAATAATAGTAGTACTCAGTTGCAATATGCACAGTTAGATAAGGCTGTTTTCAGCCTGGATTTAAACAACGGCAGAGTTGAAACCTGTCTCACCTCTTCAGGAAGACTGTTCCAGAATTTAGGAGCATAAAACTGGAATGAAGCCTCCCCTTGTTTTACTTTGTCGTACGCTTACATTTGTAGTATGGCTAAATCAGTACTACTTATTGTGTTTACTTTCTTCTTCAATCCCCATTTAGTCATGACAGATGACCATCTGATGCTGGATAAGGACAAAGATGGGCTTCCTCCTCAATGTTGCTATATGCATACTCAGTATGAGGGATTAGTGTAAAGTCAGCAACACAAAACAAGCTATCATCTACTGTCTCGGCATGCTGGCCCATGGGAAGTGAATGACTCAATGTAATCTGCTGGGTTTCCTTAAATTGAAAACTTTGGGGGATTTTTTGTTTTTCAATATTCAGACCCAATTATGAAAGCCAGTGATGGAGCATGTTAGGTATGTTTTTGCTTTTTTAGAAGCTATAGCTCTCACTTGATGAACTTTGGGCATTTGGCTATTTATTTATTTTATTTTTGAGTATTTATCATCCATTCTGTCAAGTAGTTTAGAATGTCCATCTGTTTTTATTTTATTTTGGTTTAGAAAACTTTCCGGCAAGATGACGTTGATAACTGCAGAGACATTGCTGAATAATATATATGGTGTGTCATGTTCTGCTCACCTTACAGGAAGCGTAAAGGATCCTGCACGCATATATTTTTAAAAACTTAATTACATATTACCATGGAAATACAGTAGTTCAGGAAACAGAGCCAAGAGATAGCTACCAAGTTACATCCAGTAGATGAAAATAGGCTTTTCAAAATGAAAAAAGAGAGGTAACATCAAGTATAAACGTAAAAAAAAAAAAAGAACATTAGGAATATTAATTACATGTAAATGTGTGTATATATATATAAACAGAGTTATGGTGTGGTACTGAGAGTATGCCTATTATGTTTTATTGCAGAATAGCTGCATGTGCTGTATATAAATGCTATTTAAATCAGTACAAATTGTTTGTGTGACACTAAATTGGATACAATGAACATAGTAGAATTACTCTGTAAGAGCAGCAGTTGTGTAATTGGTGTAGCAGTGACTTATGCCGTAGAATATTTGGAAATGTTAAAAATAATTTAAAGCAGTCTTGTCTAACAAGTAATGAACTAAGGAGTCAATAGAGCAATTTTATCATATGCTCATTAAGCAATTGTATCATATACTTAACTGATATATGTTTGACCAAGCCCTCCTGTTTAAGGGTGACTGTAGCACTGTGTAAACTCCATATGTTAGGGATGTATTTCAAATCCGCTTTCAGTAGTTGTATCTGAAGTTCTTAAAAGTCTTTTTAGCACTTGCTTCATCAAGTGACTTTGATTAAGTAGTTATGAAAAAACACATTTTTTTGTGTTGATGATTTTTAAGATTAATAGCTCATCCTTATCTGTTATATTTAACATAAAGTCGTGTAATCTCATTATTTTCAAGGTTAGAAAATAAAACAAGATTTAAATTGCATCTACGCTTACATCGGGTTATGTATTTTTTATTTTTTTTTAGATCAGTTGCTGTAACTGAAAAAGCAGGCATGATGTTTTCTAACAATCCTAGATTACAACAGTAACTAATGCAGTTTAAGATATAGCAGTAGATATATACAAAAGTTGTTATTGTTGTTTGTTTTAGGTTTAATGAGGATGCAGTTATATACGTATAGGTAGAGAATTAACGTGCAGCAAAATTGCTGCAAGGTGAGGTCTTTCAGAGGCAGCTTCCTCTGAAAATTACTGGGTATCTGTTCAACAACGCAAACCTAACGATTGAGGGTTTTCCCAGAGTGAAAACTTTTCACTGTAAACAAACCCTGACCTGAGTAAACTCTGAAATCAGAGGCACTGCTGCTGGCTAACCTCTATCCGTTGTTCTCTTCTGAACTCTAAACAAATGTCCCTTACTCACCCTAATGTCCCTAGGCGAAGCAGCCAACCAATCTCGAGTCTCAGGGTTTCGGCCTTTCTGTACCAAACCCTCTACAGGTACGAAACAGGTTCCTGTGGTTGTCTGCTTGCACTCAAAAGAGCCCATGGTGACCACATAGCAGTCCAGTCGGACTAATGAGGTCCCTGGATACTCACAGCCAGCAGGACAGTACTCAGCTCGCTGACTCAGTCCCGTCCCTCCTGTAATGTGCTGTAAGATCCTCTTCATCATGATGCAACTGTCAATTTCAGAAGCAGCACAGCACTAAAGTGTGTTTTACAGACTGAGAATCATTTTGATAATGCCATGTTGATCAATCTGAAATTGTCATAATTTTTACATGACAACAAAGAGCTGTTTGAAAAAAACAAAAAAACAATCATAGAGTATTACATCTGGGTTTTTTTCCATATTACATAAAGGAAAAAAGAAAGGAAAAAAATACACAAGGCTAAAACTAAAATGTTCTTAAAAATAAAGAAATTTCACCAAACTTCTTAGGAGGCTAATTGAAATGTTGGATTTTCAACTATAGGAAGATGCTGTTGGTACAAAACAGAAGACAAAACCTACACAAACATAAAAAATTCTAATAATACAAACAAAATGACTGAAAACTGCTAGAACTACCTGGTGGTGTGCATAGAAAAAAAACAAAAATAACAGAAAGGTAAGGGTTAACAATGTACAATGTAACTTATCAGTATTTAATTGGACCCAATTGTTCAGAAATACCATCATTCCTAACAGTATCAGCTTGACACATTTCAGAAGCATTCTTAAAAGTTGTTGGTCCATATTGACACAATGGCAACAAAACTGTCCCTAGAGAACTTTTGGATGCCATTTAATAAAAGTTGAGAACCGGTGAATGCTGAGGGACATATACTACAGTAAACCCAAAGTTCATTGTGTTCAAAAATGTTAAAATCAACTTTGAAACTTGGGTCATTGTACTGCTGTAAGTAAGCAACTGAAGATGGGTATGCTATTAAGTGTAAAAAATATGTGCCACACCAATACAGATTCAGTAGCATGTGGGATCCCTGCTTTTTTATCCTAAATTGTAATCCTCACATCTCAATGTCAAAAAACGAAATAAAACTAGTTGGAACATTTTCCAGTCAAGTATTGTCTAGTTTTGATAAATTGTAACAGGAATTTCCTTTTTTTTTTTTTTATTAGGACTTGCATCTGTAAAAAAATGTGCTGCTGTAGCTGAGGTGGTTATCGGATTGATAGGCTGCAAAGAGTTACTTACCAATATATTCACACACACACACACACACACACACACACACACACACACACACACACACACACACACACACACACACACACACACACACACACATATATATATATATATATTCAACAAAAAACAAATGCAATATTTGACACTGATATTCAATGTATGACTTTATTGCTGTTTTAAGGACTTTCATCTTATAATGACATTTTTATGTATTGAAATATAACTGATCAAACAGCGCTTTTAATGTTTGTTTCTTATAAAAAAGTTAATGAAATCAAGTGAAGCCTGGAAAAGGTTGCCTCCAGATGGATGAGCGGAAGAAAGACCCTGAAGACAAACCTACAGCAGCTCTTTTCTGATCAGCTTATATCTTAATGTCAACCATTTTCCAAAAAGCCTTTTTCAACAGGGATTTCAAACCACATAAATGTCAGCCTGTGACACAAAATGATGACTTTGCCTGCTTGCACTCTGAATTTTAGCTCCTGAAGCTGTCTGTTTTGTCCCCTGATTCTCAGCAGTTTTGATTTTCGGAATTGAGACAGGCAGCGGTAAGGGAGGGTCAGCATGAACACAAAGGTCAGCGCCTCACCTCTAGCCCCACGGCAAAATGTGTCAAAAAACAACAACATGTTGACACTGCTGTCATTAATTCCCATGGAAATCATAGGTTGGCAGGAAGGCTACCACGGCTGCCTACCCCGCCCCCTCACCCACAGACAATTACAGGTCACTCATGCCCGCTGCTGTTGTCTGTGGAAATGGCAAGCTGCTGTTTAAGAGCCCAGGAGAGTGACTTTAATTAAAGGCTGTAGTGACCGACTGCTGCTGGTAATCAGCAGCAGTCTGCTTTACCTGCTGCTCTGTCTGTCTTACTGCTTCCCGTTCTCTCCACTCCCTAAGGCATCTCTCGACTTCTGATCTGCTCTTCTTTTCTGTCCTCTGCTTCGGCACAGCAACCATTACTTTTACTGAGACTATTGCAGGCCTCTTCCAGCAGTTAGCAGCAGCTAAACCTGCCAAGTTTACTTGTCAGTTGGTTTTTTTTAAGATTAAAACATTTCTATGAAATCAAATAAGGGTCAGAAAGAATTTGTACTTGAAAAAAAAAAATCCAACCTTACTACCACTAGCCAACCAGCTATCCAATCAAGGAGCAGCAATTTCTGCCAGTTCGACAACAACACTCAGAGCCCAGTACTGATACAGGGAAAGGCATAGACATTATATCTAGGCAGACATCAAACGTGGCTGCCTGTATACGTTTTTTGACGAGACGTGGGGCCACTATCTTGGACCGGTCACTTGGACCAATACCCAACTTTAAACAAATTCAACGTTTAATTTCACCGTGCGCTTGACCTCATCCTCCTTCTGTTACTGGGCTCTGAGTGTTGTTGTCGCGCTAGCAGAAATTGCTGCTTCTTGATTGATAGCTGATTGGCTAGTGGGTCGGCACCGGGTTTGTGGAAAAGTCAATAAGCAACGTGCTAATTGGCTATTCACTCAGGCGTCAAAAAAAGGTCAAAATTCGTACTTGTACTTTAAGATTTGTACACTTGTAATTTCAGATTTGCACACTTTTAATTTCAGATTTGCAAACCTGTAATTTGAGATTTGTAAACTTTGAGGTTGGAATTCTTTTTTTTTAAAGTACAAATCTTTTTTACAGATACCATTTTTTTATTTACAAGTACAAGTATTTTTTTTAGTAGTACAAATATTTATTACAAGTGCAAATCTTTTTTACAAGTACAAATTCTTTCTGACCCTTATTTGATTCCATACATTTTTCAGTGTGGTGGATATCCCTAGCTTATTCTGGCGTTCACAATTTTATGCAGACAATACCAAGATCTTATAGATATCCTGGAGACATCCATGCTGGAAAAGGTCTATAAAGTTTATTTACAACCTCACCCAGAAACTACCGGCAGGATTTTTGCTTTTTCTATTTAAATCTTATCATCATAGTTTCCTTTATTAAATGTAAGTTCTTTTGTCCTCTGGTAACAAGGTTTAATCTGCACAGAAATTCTGCTTTTCTAGGACAAAATAAGCACTAACGTTTAACATTTAATTGTAGCAATATACTGTGTAAAATTTACTGTACACAATAATCTGAGGGTGTAGAGGACCATTCCTAACTCCTATCACAGAGGCAGGGCTGTGGATTGGGGTCAAACTGGGTTATACTTTGGAAATGCAACCAAAAAGCAAATACCTGGGTTGGACCCCATGTTCTGTCAGAACTGCTTCATCTCCTTATGGCATAGATTTTACAACATTCTTATGTTAGAACCAAGTTGACATGATAAAATAATATAGTTGCTGTTTTTTTTGTTTTTTTATCAGTTGCTGCTGAACTTCATCATTTCACTTTCAGTATTCCACTCTAACACTCTTTACCAAAGCCTGAACATCCTATATCAAGATTATCAGCTAATAACTCTGCGATGGACTGGGAACCTATCCATGGTCTTCCAGCGCTTTTCTCCCGATGCCAACTGGAGATAGGCACCAGCAAACCCCCCGCAACCCCACAAGGATAAGCGGGTAGGAGAATGGATGGACGAATAGCTAATAATCACATCACATTTGCATGCTGGTTTTTTTCCCTAGGTCAACTCTGGAGTTCCTTATTATTAGGGCTTTGCAGTGTACATAACTCCGTGGATGAAACTGTTGAAGGCCCTGACTGATGGCGATGAATTTTCAGTTTTATTTATCAGCAATAACTCCTGCTAGCACCTCCATTTTCACCCAGTTGTGTCATTTTTCTGTCATGTCTTTTCTTGCTGGGATTGTCAGTGTTGTGTCTCTGAAACATTCCCATATAAACTCTATCTTCTTTTTGGCCACATCTCTCATTTTCTCCCCCTCACTCCCCATCTGCTGGATTGACTTTACCATGGGTTACATATTCTGCCCACATTTATGTTCTCCGCTGCTCGCCTCTCTTTCACATTCGTCCAGAGTGCTGGCCAACCGTGGGCTATTACTGTCTCATTAAAGGGAGGCTGGGGAGATGCAGCCCTGATAAATCAATCAAACTTCCTCTTGCTGTGCCAGAGGGGGAGATGGATCGAAATGGATTTTGTCCCAGCGAGAAAGTATCCCAGGGTGCACATCTTGCAAAGGGTGTCAGAGGATGTATATGCTGAGGTAGCGTGTTGCCTCAACAATAGCTGAGCTTCTATTTTCATATATTTAGCGGGATTACACTGGCAGGAGAAGGACAGTATGTGCTTTCTGTCTGTTGTATCACACACATACAGTGTGCATCACAGTCAGCGAATTCCTGGTAATTTCAAAGAAATCAAGACTATCATGTGAAAGGAGGTGACACTGGTCCACCTCTATACGTTTTTATTTTTCTTTGTTTGCACTCTATTTTATATTTAAAGATATTATGTTGGCATAGTAAAGTAGGGATCATATAAAATGTTTAAGACATTTTACCTTAAAATAAATAAAGGAAAATGGAATTGTTAAATGTTTTCAATTAGCAAAAAACATTACTGATCAGGACACTTAATAATTTTTCTTTCTAACGAACCCAGAAGTTAAAAGAGTAATATGTGTTTTTCTATAATAATAATAATAATAATAATAATAATAATAATAAAAGATAAAAATTTGTAAAAAACAAAGGAACAGTAAAACATGCATCATCAATATAATTTGTAAAACTTTATTCAATGTATAGATCAAGCTTTTTTGTAGCTTTATAAGGAGCTAACTAAATGGCCATTCCAAAACTAGTAGATAGCCAAGGCTACTAGCCATCATATGGATAAAAAAAGCTGTCTTTTAGCAGAAGCCATGCAGTAGCTTAGCTGAGTGAAGGTCCATAGAGGGCGTAGCCCCAGAACCCAGCACATGGGTTGCCACCCACCCATCCACAATTCTAACAGATTACCCAGCTCAGTGACATGCCTGCTGAGGACCTCGCTTTGGTAATTGTCTGCTTCATAGTCAAAAATGTGGCAAATCAGAAACCTAACAGTCATAGGTAAACGTTTCCCCAGAGTTCAACATGGGTGATTTAAGACACTGGAAAGACACTTCTCCTTGTCGCTGGCTTCCTCATACCTCATCCTAAAGGGTTATCTTACCCTGAACTATTTCAGCAGTTATTCTGCTATAGACATGGGCTGCCCGAGAACAATCTGAACAACTTTACCTACTCTGTGGCTTTCTTCTTGTATCCAACCTGCAGTAGTTGATGCTATTTGAAATGCTAACTTTATCTTTTTGCTAAGTTTTTTTAATCCATAGAAGCTACACCTGGTCTGCTGTTCTCTCTTGGAGAGGGGCATCCGGTAAGATGGTGCTGCCCTCAACTACATTTTTACCTAACCTGCTATTAACTTTTACTTTTCACTTAGAAAGTATACCTAACTCAGTTCCTCTGGCTCTTTCTAGTGTTTTCTATCTTTCCAGACCTTCTTATGAAAGCTGGCAGTAACGCTGCAAAAAAGGATACTCAATTTAAAAAAATTTACTTAGATGTGTCAATAAAACAAATAGGGTATAGCAGAAAATAAATTACCAATGAACAATGAGCCTTTTAGATATTTCATGAACATCGATTAGTATCGATCTATGTGAACTGCAAGGTCCGCGACCCTTAGTGGGTCCGCAGAGGTACTGCATGGGGGTCAAGAAATACTTTTTTTTTTATACCCCCCCCTGCATTTTTTTTCCACAAATTGAAATGTCTCTATATACACATTAACATGAATTCAATACACTGTAGTAAACAGATTAATGGATGTCTTCTTTCACTTATCAATGCACATATTCAGCAACACACAAGAGCTCTTTCAAGCTGGGCACCGTTTCATTCACATCACCTGTCCCATCAACGAGGAGTCAGAATCAGAATCAGAAAAACTTTAATAATCCCACTGCGAAATTACTTTTGTTACATTACTCCATATGTAATAGATATTACATATATATGAATATATATATATATATATATATATATATATATATATATATATATATATATATATATATATATATATATATATATATATATATATATATATATATATATATATATATATATATATATATAT
>JAVLVB010000433.1:1135231-1150769 GCA_032876305.1 Orestias chungarensis | reverse complement strand
GATGATTGTGGACTTCAGAAGGGGCAAGCATGCCCAACTCCCCCTGCACATGGGAGGATCTGCGGTGGAAGTGGTCAACAGCTACAGGTACTTGGGTGTACACCTGAGTAACAACCTCACCTGGAGCAACAACACTTCCATTCTGGTCAGGAAGGCGCACCAGCGGCTCTACTTCCTCAGGAGGCTGAGAAGAGCTGGAATCGGGAGCTCAGTTCTCACCTCCTTCTACAGATGTGTGGTGGAGAGCGTCTTGTGCTCCAGCATCAAAGTGTGGCATGGAAGCTGCTCTTCTGCAGACAGGAAAGCTCTGCAGAGAGTGGTGAAGGCTGCACAGAGGACTGTTTGAGTCAGCCTCCCCAGCACCACAGACATTTACACCTCCAGATGCAGGAAAAGGGCCTCCGGCATCATGAAGGACCCCACACACCCAGCACACTCACTTTTTGTCCCGCTCCCCTTGGTCAGGAGGCTGCGGAGCATCAAGTGTAAAACAACCAGACTGAGAAACAGCTTCATTCCTGAAGCTGAGACTCTCAAACACACGCAATGACAATCAGAACTGAAAAAAACTTTATCATTTAACCGGCACTGTTCACTTTACTATCACACTTCAAAATGTCACTTTAAAATGTCACTGTTATGGTTAACTTTAATGTTTCACTTTAAAATGTCAATTAATATGTCACTTGCACTCCGAATTTTGATTGCTGTTATGTCCGAAGTACTATATTGTAGATTCTGTGTCAATATTGTATATTCTGTGGAGTCAAATCACATTTCTCGTATAGATCTTTATAATTTATAATGTATTATATATTTGCATTCCGATCCTCAATGCTGCTATGTCCGAAGTCCCATATTGTAGATTCTGTGTCCATATTGTAGATTTTGTGTAGCTCAAATCCTAGTGTCGCATAGTTATTATATTCTTATATTTTATTACATTTTTTAAAATTGCTATCAGGGTGTAAACTGGACCGGGGGATTAGAATTTCGTCCCACCTCATGTACCACATGTGATGTGATGACAAATAAAGATTCCTTGAATCCTTGATTCCTTGGTCAATATTATACTTTCTGAGTGTGCTACTAGTTTTTCTGTGTTTAAGTTCAGAAGTGACCTCTGTATTATTTTAGTTTATGTAATAATGCTGTTTGCAGTATTTTTATTTATTTATTTATTTTATCTCAAGTCATTCAACGGTTGGGTTTTGAGCTTTAAGAATTTTGTGTTATAAACCTGTTTTTTTGTTTTTGGGGATTTTGTTTTTATTGTGTTTGTTTTTTAATGTTGTTCAAAAAGCAAAACTGAACAATAAATTATTTAGCTTTTATACCTTTGAAACCTGGGCTTCAAATGTTACTTTCCCTTTCAAAACAACCTGGTATACACTTAGACTATGGCACTCCTAACCATATCTGCTGGGCTAAACCAAGAAACTGTACAGGTGAAACCAGTTTTACCAACCTGTATCCAAGGATAACAGGTAAGGTTTAGATGGTAGACGAACCTATAATTTAAGTGTTTCACCTTGATGTCGATGTTCTAATTAGAACAAATGCGGCCCTATGCTTGATCATGCTCATTAAACAGGCAGTTCATGCTTTTTGTTAGAGTAAGCTAGTGCCAAGTCACACTGGAAAATAACATAAGCATCTCCATAATGCTTTTCAGCATTGGAAGGCGTGACGTTTGCTATTATAGATAGAATACAACTGCTTCGATTTAGGACACGGTAAAACATATAAAAATCATCCCAAACTAAAAAAAAAAAAAAAAAAACGTGTTGCGTGCTTATGTTGTTTTCTACTGTCGTTTTTTTGTACTTTTTCTTTTGGATTAAAAGCAGATTCCTCTTGTTTTTATATTTTATATATTGTCCTTCCGATCTTTTGTTCCCAATTCTATTCATTTCCCAACCTTTTTTCTTGTTTTTATTTATATTTTTAGTTGCGAGTCCATCCCCTTGTCTCTTACCCTAACAATTAAAAACAAAACAATTACTTTACTGTGCTAAAATATGTTTCCTTTTGAGTTTCTTTTACAGTGAAAACCTTAATTCTCCACTTGCGAAAAATAAAACTTGATGTTTTTTTTTGTCACTACAACAAGAATCTGAATTGCTATAAAACTGAACAGGAAACAGTAACCAAGGGTAGTATTTCAGAGATTTGAAAGCAAAGTGCTTGGTTTTATTCCTATTTTCCTCATGTATTTTCAGCATCATTTAACAGTGAGAGTTTGATCCTGGGTTGAGTTACACACAAACGCTGTGATGTGTGACAAATGTAAGGTCAGAAAATGAAAAACAGGTCTAATGTAGCTAATTTTTAACAAATAATAATAAAATGCTCTTTCGTCACATAAGCAAGCCTGAGCGGCTTTAATTAGCCAGCGTTGATCCGAAAGCCAACCCTCATACTGTTATTGATCGGACTAGAATCACACGTGGCCCTCGCTTAATGACCTTCGACAGCAGGGACAAGGCTGCACCTAAGCACTAACTGCCTCTGGATCACTACAGCTGGGACAGCTTCATGATGCATATTCTGTTTGTGTGTGTGCCTGTTTACAGCTTAAAACAAAAGGAAGTTCAGCTCAAAGGCACCATTTAGTTTTCTTTCCAATTATTCTGCAAGGAAGCACAGAGCAGCCGGTGCTTTGTTGGATGTCTTTCTCCTGCAAGAACAGAGCAGTTAAGCTCCAAGCTTTACCTCGCCTGCTGCTAATTCAAGAGAAATTCTGATGTCTCCCATCCCTCTCAAACCCCAATTTATCTTCTTTTTGTTCTTCACTGTTTGACTGTTAAAATATGCTGATGAAAGGAGGCAGAGCTTTTGCAGGAAAACAAGAATAAACCCATGTTTTTATACCCAGAGGAAACTGGCCTTCTTGTTAGACTGCTTTTCTGCCTGACTTGACACTTTTTGTCAGATCAAACATCTAGTCACAAATGCAATGAAACAAAAGTGCTTACCCATAATCCATCAGTGCAGGTATGTGAAGTGCACGGTTCTAAAATGAACACTCGAGCTTGTCGTTAATCCTGAAGCCAAGCTTCCCTCTAATTAACAAAACCGACATTTCAGCAGCAAAAGAGACAATTAATAGTGTTTTCTTAACAAAATGTATTTTTGCTCATCTCCTACAGTCTCTGTGGGTTTTTTGCAGATTGGAGGAGAAGCTGAATCCATCAAAGTCAAGAGGGCTTTAAAGCTGCTTCTGGCACAGGAACCCAAAGGCACAGGAAAAGTTTGGTCAACCAACCTATTAGGGCTTTTGTAATGTAATTCGTGTTACTTTTATCAACCGGTTTAGTCATGCAAGTCCAGAAGGATAAAGTATATGTAATTCCTTGGTTTTAGAAAGCTCAAAGTGTGGTTTATAAATTCCAGATATACAATAAATACTTCTCGGAGATGTCGTTTCAACCCAACAGGAAGTTTGCAGCTTAAAATTAAAGAGAAATTTTCAGACAGGAAAAAATTTGTGACAAAAATTGCACATGTCTGATGAATGGTTGGTCCACAAATAAAGTAATAATAAGTTTGGCTTGGTTTGTAACACTTACTTAAATACTTGCATTAGAGACTATCTTTGTTTAGTTATCTAATTTAAAATGGAATTAAATGAGGGGCATTCCTTAAGAAGCCTACAACTACTTTGAGAATGTCTTTTTACTTATGTCCTCATGGATCAAGCATACTACTTTTTTTTTGATTATTTCTGAACAATTTATATAATTCCTAGATTAGGGTATCATAATTTTTTTTTTATTTAAAAAACAAGAAGCCCATTCTCAAGTGGAGGTCTAGTTTTACCTTTAACCTCAATTTAGCTCATGTCACTCTGCTTCCACCTGTGTGAAAGCTGATTCCCAGCAACTCTTAAAGGAGTGGGGCCCCTACTGTTACCAACTGTTAAAGTCAGTTAGTCTAACTTTTTTGTGAATAAACCAAACCGGTCAACGCCCCTCGACTGGAAAGATTGACAGTGTGACGCTGCCTCTGGGTTCCCTACAGACTCAACCTTAAATGTCTGCTGTGAACGTTCCAAAAAATTATAAAATTCATAATAATGACATTTTCGACCAGTGAGATTTACTTTAACTGCACTTGAATGGCACTTGAATTGTACAGTTTAATTTATTGGGAGCGAAAAATCCTTTCACTCCTTCCTGGAGATGTGGAAGAACTTCCTTTGCTACCCATAATGATGCCATCAGGGTTTTGAAGTTGAATATTGATGTTTCCAAATAATACAGAAGAGGTTGAGGGCACTCAGAAATGTACATCTAGAAAGGATGGACATGTAACACAAACAGCTAACATTCACCTGATTGTTAGCCCGTGGCTTAGAGTCTGGATTCTGCTGTGGAAAAAGAAAGGGCAGGAGGAGGCAGCGACAACCCGCTCTCGCCTGTTAACACTCGTAGAAACAGCCTGAGCTACTATTAATGGCCTTGCCAAAACTCCTCATTTTATAATTGTCAGCCAGCCACAGTGAGATTGACAAATGAGTGTCAGCCATCAGCAATTCCTCAAGCCAGGGATGCGGGAGACGGAGAGCGGAAATAATTAAAATAAATAGGGTGCCAAGTGATGGCGGTGCTCCCTCCAACATGGCAGATATGAGCTGCCAGCGAGAAGTAGAAGCTAGAAAGGTTCAAGTGTCAGTCTTCACCTCCTCCCCGAGACCTCTTACCACTAAACCGTTATTACTGACAAAAACATGCCAGCTTTTTAGCCGTCTGTGTGTACTGCTGCACATATCTGTTGTGCACTAATAGAGAAACGATAATACTGATAATAAGGAGTTTACACTTCATGACGAGTTCCTTTTCATCTCCTGTGTTTTCTTTCTACTCACCAAAAAACTGAGACATGATCAGCAAAACTGAAATGCAACAAACACAAACCAGCTGCTAGTGTGAAGCAACAATGTTCTTCTGTACACCGGAGTTAAGACCTGGTCTTACCTCTGCTGCATATTGATTATGTTGAATTTTAAATGTGCATTTTTTTTCCTTGTCAAGTTCAGCATCATGGCAAGTAGAATGGGTTCCTGGCTGCCATAGTTGTGCTTGACAGATTTGCTTTTACAAGTGAGGCTTTAAAAATATAGAGCCTCCTTTGCTTCCCATGCCTTAATCGTTTATTGACTTCTGAGGTTTTATATACATTCCAAAGCTAAACATGACTGAGGGTTGGGGGAGTGTAAGGGAACGTATACACAGATCAAAATCAATAATAAAATAAAAACAGGCAAACAAAAAAACAATAACAAAAACAAACAAAACAACAGAGCCCAAAAACTAGCTGCAACCAGATTCCTACTGAAGCATCCGTGGGAAACTGCGAAGAGGCAATGAATTATACCTGTGCAGATATAAATAGCAGAGAGCAGAAAGAAGACACCCACCCACCCAGAGGACCCCAGACAGAGTCCGGGGCAGGGCCCCCGTGGTCGCGGAGTAGAGACCCAAAGGTATCAGGAGCTGCACCCTACTCGTCCCACCAGGCCCCGGTCTTCCAAAGCAGGGGCCAGGGTCGGGATCCAGGGTTCAAATGCCCGAGAGCCCCCAGTGCCTAGCAGAGAGCCCGGCCGACACGCAAGAGAGACAGGCGAACCCAGACACCAAGCCGGAGTGGATGATACACGCCCCAGAGCCCCCAGCATTGCCACCCAGGTCCCAGTCTGGCGGCAAGTGAGTGCAGCAGCGAGCAGTGAGGAAGCGCAAGAAGGGGGCAAGGCACGCGTTCTGTGAAGAAGCCCACAGACCAACACCCAATAACCCCCCTCCCCCAAACCCCATGTAGCCCCCAGGGAACAGGGGCACGGGAAGACCCCTCCCCACCCGCCTCTTGCCCCAAAGTGTTGATAACTAGGATGTAATTAAAATGGTAGGGTAGGGGGATGCATGCCACTGTTTGAAGACAGCGGAGCTCCTCGCCAGCACCGCCCCAACCACGGACCCTCAGTGTCAGGACATGCCAGGAGCCTGGAGCCGCGCAGAAACGGCAAAGTGAAGTGTAAAGAGAAAAAAGAAAAGACAGTAAAAAACATTAAAAAAACAATCCAAAAATATTATTACTGGTGTTTCAGTTGTGAGACGGACAGTAATTTAAACAGTTACTTTTAAATCATTGCCTGTAGAAATTCTACTTTTACTATGACAATGCACTTTCAAAGTAAAAGAAATGTTTTTCTACTTTACATGATGTATTAAATTAATAACAATGTTTTATTTCCTTACCTCATCATCTAGCCAGGAGTTTCATGTTTCATGAAATATTTTTACTTTATTGTAGGATAATTTTACTGAGTTTTAAAAGTAGGGTTGGGCAGTTAGTTTTATTTCATTTTATTGTTTAAAGCACTTTGCAAATGTTTTAAGTATGCTCAGGCTTTCAACAGTTACATTTTTACTGGGCGGAGTCCCCATTCCAGAACCAACACCTTACCGCCCACCTAATTAGCATTTTGTCCAACTGGTGGTACTGGTTAAATTTTTTGGTATACTAGTAAACAAGTAAGCTAGAAATGTGTTCTTTTTACTTGTATAAATTATAGTTTTTGTCGATGTAACTACTCAAAAAGTACTACCCTGTCTAGCATTGAAACATAACTTGTTAACTAGTGGAGATTTTGGTCAGGACTGAATGACTCGTAGACATTTCTGTATTTACTAGTGAGCTGTTTACTCTTTTTATTTAACTAGCACTAAATATATGCTACTTGTCAACTAGTAAGCAGAAATATGATATGTGTTGACTAGTTAGCATGTCAGATATTTTATAGCCCCCTAGTAAACTAATAAAATGTAAAAGTTTGACCTAGAAGCATATTAGTGTGTAAAAATGATGACAGGCTTAGACTTTGATGTTACTAGTCAGAGGCATGGCTTTACTTGTAAAGCATCTGCTCAAACTAGGACAAAAGTGCTACTAGTTGCTTGAAAAGTGTGACTAGTGCAACCTCTTGATATATTAGTGCAAAAAAATGCGTAATTAGTGCTAAAAATGTTCAACTAGTATGGTCAAAGCGTGAACTAGTAAAGAACACTGAGAGCTGAGATGAAGTATATGTATAAATACTCAAACAACTTGCCATATACTGCTGCTTTCAGTCTTGTATTCATGACTCATTTCTCAATTTTATTCCCTTATCTCTCATTTTCTTTGCATCTATCTAATGGAGCTGTGCTGTGATGTGTGATGCTACGTGAGATGGCAGCAGAGCAGACAGGTGAAAGCCACTTTGTCATCACTGGAAACCACCTGCAACCCTCCAACATGCTCATTAGCACCTTTTTCCCTTGCTCTGATCACTCTCCTCACTATATTTTTCTGTCACTATACCCCTGCTGTTGCCAGGCTTTGTTCTGAAATGTCAAACCGGGCGCTTACAACACTGACGCTGATTACAGACAGAATGCCTGGACAAATAGCTCAGGATGGGGAGATCAAGAGAATGATGCAAAGACAGAATAAATAAAAGTCTTCTCAGCTTCTCAGTCTATCACTCTGACCTGTTATTACCAATCACATAGTGCCAAATTGAACTCCTACATTTCAGGCCTTTATCCCAATCGAAATAATCAAAACGATGAGTATTTGCCTCAATGTTACATTCACCACCTGCTGCAATACAGACCCTTTAAATAGCAGGTGGAGATCTGTACAATATTATGAGCCTCATTACCCCTTACTGCTCAAAGTACTGATGGAAGGTAAAGGTGTTTTCTATTATTGATTGGTTTCCTTTGGTTTGTTAGCAGCTTTAAGTTTAATTTGTAATGTAATCAATCTTAAGTTGTTCAAGCAAAAGTATTCATAAAGATATAATGGAGGACAGAAATGTTTTCATTGATTAATCATATGTTCTATTCATACCATTCCATATAGAGTCAAAGATAATCTAAACCAGTGATTCAACTTTCACATATGGTCATTAGATATATATAATAGCCAAAAACTTTTATTCAACAATAAAAAATGAAACCAACTGCATCACATTAAACTAAAGATATGCATCATTCTTATTGTACACCATATTTTAATATTAACCTTGTATCTAACTTTGTTTGTATATATATATTAATTTGTATGTATATATATATATTAATTTTAACTTTGGGCTGCACAGTGGTGCAGTGGATAGCAGTGTTGCCATGCAGCAAGAAGGCTCTGGGTTTGATTCCACCTTGGGTCTTGGGTCTTTCTGCAAGGAGTTTGCATGTTCTCCCTGTGCATGCGTGGGTTTCCTCCGGGTACTCTGGCTTCCTCCCCCAGTCCAATAACATGACTGTTAGGCTGATTGGGCACTCTGAATTGTCCTTAGTTGTGACCTTCGAGACACTTGATGTGTGAGAGTTCAACATATCATCAACATTAAAACACAGAGCAATTTCAAACCTAATCATTTTTAAAAACTGCCTCCCTGTTTTGTCATCAATAAGTCTTCCCTGAGTAACTGTAGGGCCAGCTGTTGGCTTAGGTGTAACATAAAGGTCAAACAAAACACAAAAATTATCAGACAAAGTGACATCCACAACACCCACACTTAAAATAACATCACACTTTGAGAAGCACATCTACCCTGTTGTGTGTAGACTTGTTCACATGCTGAGTTGACCAAACATCTCAAGGACAGCAGTGAGTTTTTTACACTGTTTATCTTTGGCTGCATCCATGTGCAAATTTAGGTACCCTGTTATGACCAAACAGTTAAAATAAGTGCATACAATTGAAAGTAGTTCAGTAAAATCAACAATACAACTGTTCCTTGGTGGTTTGTAGATGGTAATATAAAGAATTGAAGATGTTCTTTGTATCCATTTTGAATACGTACTCAAATGATGATAAAACCCCAAATGCTAATTTATGGATGGGTATATTGTCCCTGAATATGGCCCGAAACCCCCAGCCCTCTGGTTTCGACGTGTTTCAGATAAAAATTTGAAGTGAGGTGGACTAGCTTCAATCAGGACTGTATCAGCTGTGTTTTTATCAAGCCATGTCTTGGTTAAAAACATAAAATCAAGGTTAGGAGAACAACCTGCTAAACCTCTCATCTCCTCTCATTGGTGGTAGAGGGCCACTGATGAACACGACAGCATCAAAATTATTAACTGTATGTGATAGCTTCTTGAAGTCCTGTTTCAGCACCTCAGACTGCTTTTTCACCGTGTCGTTAGATCCCAGGTGTAGAACAAGGGTCTTAACAGTTGGATGTTCAGCCAGAATTTGCACAATATTGTCTCTCACATCTGATACCATGTCCTTTGGAAAGTACAGTATTTTTTTTATGTTTCCCATACACAAGTCTTACATCATCCACCGCGGCATCACCAACAATCAGAGTCTCAGGACCCGGCATTAGCTTCCCTCTTTGCCTTTTATTTTCTGATTAGCTTTTTCGGTTTCTCTTGCTGTGTGAAGACTGGTGATCAAGTGGAGAACTATATTTCTGTAGCGGTGCAAATTTGTTCTGTAGTGGGATAGTTGTTTGAGGAGGAGGACGTTTCATTTATGGTTTTCCACTGACAGCTGTCCAAGTCTGTGTCCTGGGAACGACTGGAGACGAGGAGGATGTAGGTCTCGTCCGTAGTGCAGGCCACCCGGTCGCATTGCAGATATCACCAGTTCTCTGTTCTTCCTCTAAGATGACTTACTCTTTGGTTTAGCGCCGAGTACATTCCAGACATTACTTGTCTTGTTATTCAAAGCAACATCCTCTTGTTTCTGGTTGTCCTTGCCCATGCTGATTAGCTGACAGGTAGCAGCATCATGTCCAGTAAGAGGTAGAGTTGTATCGTAATCGGCATTTATTTTCCGCATTTACTTCTGGTCGGATATTGGTTTCCAGCATGTTAGGTTTCCGAAGGAGATTAGCGTAGTAATCCTCAGAAAAAGAAAAAGGAGGCATCTTGCTAAGAAAAGAAAGGAATGCAAAACAATGAAAGACCACAAAACGCAGAGCTGAAGCAGGACAGATAAGGCGAGAGCAAAGCAAGTATACTTAGTGGTTGTACAGGAGATGTAAAAACCCAAAGGGCCTCAATCTCGCAGCATCTGTAACTACCTGCTGGATTTTATGTATCAATGTTCCATTTACTGTATCTGTTCATACCTGATAAATGTGAGCTTTTAGGTCTTAGCAAACTTCATTATACCTTGACCTTTCGGGCATAGAGAACCTAACACAATAAGCAGATGCGCAGACCTGCTGTCTCCGGGTTTAATTGCATGAAGCTGAAGGGACACATAAACTATCTCTAAATTAACGCTTGGTGTACTTTCATTTTTACATGAAACCATCCATTTCTGAGTTGTAAAGTTTTTATTTTGTGCAGAAGTAGATGGTAGCAACAAGCAACAAATGTACTGTGTTTCTGCAAAAAGAGCATTCAGAAGGGAGCTCAAATACCCTCTATTTTAGTTCCTTAGATATGAGTCTAAATAAGGTCAGAGAATAACCTTTGAAGTAGTGCACTATAAACCACACAAGGGCTGCCTAAGAGACAGAGAGAGTGTGTGTGCAAGCATGTTTGTGTGTGTGTGACAGAAAGAGAGTGCACAGTGACATTTCCTCCAATCCTCTAATTTCAAGGCAATCCACTTTAAAGATGTTGGAGGTGGAGGGACTCCAGTGTTTCAGTGATTTAGAAGAGTTTATCATCTGTTGACCTTCTCAGCCACAAAAGCTACTAACAGAAGAGAAAGACAGGAACAGATAAAAAAAGAAAGAGAGCACCCTCTGCTTTCATTTGTGTTCAACAAAGATGTTTGTCTGTGTCACACAACAGCTTGTGATCAAAGCCAGCAAAGGAAACAGGCCTGCATCCTGTGAAAACAGGTCCATATAAGCATTCATTTAATGAGATTTACCAGACATTGATAGGGTAATGTTTTATTTCAAGAAAGGGCGTGGTTCCAACCAGTGCAATCAGTCAACAGGTCCTAGTAAATTTTGGGGGATTTTAAGTAAATGTTTTCTTACTATGTGCAGTGACCGCATATCGGTTTTACTGAAAAATAGACTATTAGTATGGCTTTTTTTTATGCTTGATAAAGATAACACAAACAAAACATGCCTTTAATTGTGAGTATTTTGCCAGACCATGCCATACATCTACTGATAAATATCTGTTTTTGAATGGCTTACAGCACCTACACATTTTAACGTTAGTTTAAAAGAAATGAAATACCCCAAACCTTCCTGCAAAATATAGTAGTAGACAAACAGAGAAAACAGAATTAATACAATCATTCTTAAAAGAAAGTATATCATATCACATCATCACACACACACAATTATTTCATCAATGGGTTTAAATTGGGAAAATTTTCACCTTAGTGTGTTTGACAAAAATGAAAGAAAATGCCTGCATCAAACTCAAGTCACTGATACTAGCCTAAAAAGTGCTTAAGGTTACAACTCCCATCTACCTGAATACTCTTGCAAAGGCTTATGTCACAATTCGGTCACTTCGATCATCAATGGATTGTCGTCTAGCAGTGCCTACACCAAGACTAAAACAATCCACACTGTTTCCTTATGTTGTTCCAAGATGGGATGACCAAACAAGCACCACAAAAACAGCAGCCTCCTTGTCCATCTTCAAGAAACTCTTGAAGACCCATCTCTTCAAAGAACATCTCCTATTGTAACTCTTACCCATACCCCTATACCCGCTCTACTACTCTTTCTATACTTCCCTCTATCTCTTTGCTGTCACCACTGACTCTGAAAGGGATTTTCCTCTAGATAGCTTATGGTCAGATTAATAACTGTAACATTGTGTCTATCTTGTAAATTGCTTTGGATAAAATCATTTGCTTAATGCATAAACACAAACATATAATAAACATCACATTTAATCAGTAAAAAAAAAATGAAGCTACAATTCTAACATTTTGCAGGTAAAACTAAGTACACCCCAAAATTCAGCATTTTTTCCTTTTTTAAGGCATTCTGTTGGCAATACGATCTAGTTTTTGTCTAGCATCAGCTGCTAGACAGATGGGTTTGAAAGTCACTCTACAATACTTTGGTAGAAAAAGAAGGTGTTCAGCTGAATATCAGTGTGATTGATACCCTGCTGGTGTGGCTACAACACAGGCCTGGAGCCTTGGCATTCTGTTTCCATGTTTCTGGGAAAATTCTGCATTTGGAATTCTCCAAATATTGTGCATCTTACCAAAAAAGGCATATTTGCTTGGTTTTCTTCTAATTTTCAAGTGATGAACTTTAATATTTAGCATGTAATCTTACAAATGGGATACATTAACATATAAGTTTAAAGTCCCTTTTATTCAATTAGAATTGTATTTGTTTTAAATTTTTGCAAGGATCAAAATACAATGTAATACTTGTTAATGCATGGTGAAAAAGAAAGGTACCATAAATTGTTTAGAAATAGTTTCAGTATTCTGCATTCTCACACTAACTGATCTTTAGTTTAAAGTTAAAGCTAGAACATAACTGGTAGTATATAGGTATAGCAACACCTCCTGTAGTAATAAACCACCACAATATTTCTTCTTTAAGTGACATTCACCTAACTGCTAATGTATAATGTGAATTCCTCTGGTGAAATAAATTTCAGCTATTATGCTTGGCCCGGAAAAGAAAGGTTGGTTATTTAAGTGTGCTTGTTTCAGATCCCTGTTCTGAAGCATAAAATTAGGGATCGATTTTTTTCTTTTTGTTGTGTGAATTATATTATGCATTTTAAGGCACATAGGGATATTTCATAGCACAATTAAGTAATATTTTTACTGTTAGTTTTCATGAAAAAGCTGTAAATACCAAAAAACAACTACACTGTAAACCCGAATAAGTAAGCAGAACTTAAAAAAGGTAAGGCAATCAATTGCCTCACGTTGTTTGAGTTCATAAACTAAAACATTTGAGTATATCATTGCATATATATTTTGAGTTCATGTTAAGCGTAATTTTAAATTATCATTAAATTAGATTTACTAATTCAGCCAAATAAATTTTTTTATGTTTCTGCTTCTCGGAATATTTTATTCATCTGTCTCATTGCAATAACTCAAGAAAACGTAGTAATTTCCGACATGAAAAGTCGAGATATTTGTGTTTCAAGAACTTAACATCGGTTTCTGCTTCTCGGAATATTTTATTCATCTGTCTCATTGCAATAACTCAAGAAAACGTAGTAATTTCCAGCATGAAAAGTCGAGTTATTTGTGTTTCAAGAACTTAACATTGATTAGTTTCTCAAATCAATTGTTTAATCCCCCACAACTCAAAAACATAGACCAGTTACAGCTCAAAATCATTAACTGCCAAAACAAAAAATTTTCTGACAACTTTGAAAATAATAAGTACTCTTGATTTGCAAAAACATAAAATTAAAAGTATACATAATTTTTTTTTGTATTCAAACATTTAGTACAAACATGTCTTTTAGCAAACAAATATCTAAAATAAAAAAAAATAAAAAACACAAATAAATAAACAAACAATTAACAAGTTTACTTCCGGACATTTTTTTTATACTGGTTCTTCATGTCCCAAACAGCTTATAAAAAGTTAATACAACATTACCTGGGGTGCATAAGTAAGTCTTGGGTCCTGAACACAAATTTGACTTTAGAGAGATTTGCTCAGTCCTGTACCTTTCAGCACAAAAATGAAACAAACAAAAATAATATTGTTAAATTCAGTTTAACAATTAAAAAAAATAAGACAACAAATAGAAAGACAGTGTGCTATTTGGCTGAAAACCCATGTGGAATATGCTCTAACAGAGTGAGCCATCAGAATCCTCCACTCCTTTTTAGATCTTGAGTAAGACTCACAACATAAGATCATTTTTAAACGTCTGCAGTTTGGGTGAAAGTTTAGAGTCATCAAGACATCAAGATTTTTGGGATAGCTGAGATGTAGTGCGTAGATTAGGACAAAGATTACCACAAAGGCATCAGCAAGCCTGAGGAGATTGACGACCACATCACCCTCTAAGATGACAAGAGACTCTTGCTGAGTGGTAGTGAAGAGGGCTTTTGGCATCATCACTGACGGCTGTAAGGAGGACTACTGCATCCTTAGGTCTGGCTCATCCTTAGCATCCTTAAAAATTGAAAGGGTGATCATACTTATTACATTTACAGAAACTGGCTGTGGCAATTTTGATTACAGTTGGACTTCACATAGATAACAATAATACCCAAGTCTGAAAAACTCCTGTTAATTCTGCTGTGTTGTACTCTAGTTGCTGAGAAAGTTAGATGACTTTAATGTATTTCACAGGCTAATGACACCCCACTTGATTTTATTTGCACTTCCTTTTTTTGATGCCTTAATGGGCTCAAAATTACAATTCACAGTTAGAAACCTCGCCAGAGATTTTTAGTTGAAACACTGGTACATACATACAGACATTCCAGTGTGTTGAAAATAGAATTAAAATATGAATTGGTGACTTACCACAAATGTTCTTAAACATCCAGACACTTCCTCACATAGATACACAGGAAGGGCATGAAGAACAGTGGTACACCATGTGTGGACATCATGTAATTCCTAAAAGGATTCAAATAGTGACAATAGTGACAAGTTTACTAATCAAACCCAATGCCAAACTGTCCCAAGTAATTATAAATAAATTAATTACCAATATCTGCACATAAACCCATTAATAACCAGCTGACTTTCCATTGCATGTACCTGCATTGAAGAAAGGACACTAACAGCAATAATTTATTTCAAGATGAATGAAATTAGGCAATACTACACACAATGTGCCAGGCAACAACAAAGATATAAACAGAAAAATAAAAAAGTAACCTAAATTAATTTATTTATTAAATTTGATTAGCAAGGATAAAAGCAGAATGCGTTTACTATTCTTACCTCAGACTGCATATCAAGAGACTTGAGCAAAGTTAGGCAGAAAGTTAATCTCTGCACACATCAGCTTGTTGATGTTGTGGTGTGAAGGTTCATTCTCTGTTTTTTTTCCAACTTCCTTTCCCAGCATTTGCAGCGACCTCCTGACATCCAGCCCTCCTCATCTTGGTCGTGTAATTGCCCATTTTAAACTTGATGCTGTTCTTCAAACCTTTCCACCCATTGTCAGATCGAGCTTGTTTTGTCTGAAATGTGCAAATGCAATCATCATGAAGGCATGGCGGAGGGCTAATTTAAAAAAAGTGGCTGTTCTGCAGTCGGCAATGTTTAAATAAATGTTCTAGTGGTAAAAGCTGTACACACCTTACAGTGCCAAGTCATACTTGTTCCAACAATCTGAAAACACACAAAGAATATTGTATTACAGGACACGTGTCATGATTTCAAACGATCATACCCATCATACTAACAGTGTACAACAATACACTCAAACAGAAAGTACATGTGCAGTATGTCTGTTAGACTATTCAAAGCATTTTATTTCACAAATAAATAAAAGTTGGGTAAAGTTGGGTTTGTAGCATTCATTAATTCTTATCAAAGCAATAATTAAACAAACAAAATGATATGATATGACAGGTGCAAGAGACT
>JAVLVB010000433.1:1097931-1108384 GCA_032876305.1 Orestias chungarensis | reverse complement strand
TGTGTGTGTGTGTGTGTGTGTGTGTGTGTGTGTGTGTGTGTGTGTGTGTGTGTGTGTGTGTGTGTGTGTGTGTGTGTGTGTGTGTGTGTGGGTGTGTGTGAGTGTGTGTGTGTACATAGGATCCCCTGAGATCTGCGGTGGGGGCCACCTGATTCTATTCCAGATGAAATGGGAACGCAACACAATTATCTCAAGTACAATTCTTAGAAACCTATTGAGCCTGAGCAAAGGATTAATGTGTCTGAGTGGTTTAGAAGGGAGGGATGAGGGTAGCAGTGGAGAGCTGTTTCTTCATCCCTCTGGTGAAAAGACTCTAACCTTTAAACACCAGGGAGATGGAGAAAAGGAATCCAAAGAATCAGATGTGGAATTGCAGCAAGAGAAAAAAACAAACGAGCGACCGGCTTCCACCAACAACAGCAGCAAAGGAGTTAGGAGCACAAAGACAATAGAACAAAGACACCTTATTTACACTGTCAGCTGTAATATGCGTAACCACCACAAGTATTAGAGCCCACCCAGAAATAAGCATGGAGGCAAAGATTGAGAAATGAAGAGAATCAAAGGCTGTCCCAGCTATCACCACAGCAACAGATGGGCAAAAACCTGTCTCGCTCTACCAGGACAATTGGCTTCCCTCATCTGCTATAATTTACCATCCAATGATGAAATGACAAGTAAGAGTCCAAATTTCAGGCTAAGGACAGTTCAGCTTTCACTGAGCTGGAGCATCGGCCACTTCTGGAGCATAACTAACAATCACAGGAGTTATGCTGCTGGGGGCAGCACTTCCATCTAAGAGATAATAGTGGTAGAAGTTCAGGTAATTTTTAGGTGTGACATTAGCAGAAAATCTCTTTTTTAAACAGCAACTGGAAATCAACTGTTCAGGTGATAGATGCACGCTTTTATTTTTGTGTAAAAAAGTAAAGGTGGCATGGGCAAAAATGTTACCAGCTTTAACAGAAATTGAACCTACTGTGAAAACTGTGTGCAGAAGCTATTTTCAATTTCAAAAGCATATAAATAAAAGTCATTACTGTTAATGTTTGTAATGTAGAGTAGTGGATATATAAATTATAGACTTATATATAATGTAATAAAGTGCTGTAGATTTTGTTGTAAGACCGCAACAGAATTTGTCCACTTTAGTCCACAAGTTTGCTGCCATTAGTTTAAAACTAGAATCAACAATCAGTTTATTTATATAGCGCTAATTTAAAACAGATGCCGTCTCTAGGCACTTTACAATAACTTAAAATCATAGATACATCATGACAAATCCGTTTGAAAAATATTCCAAATCTAAAAGCTCACAGAACATTTACCAGTGGCAACGTAAGTGAGGTAACATACACCTAAGGTTTGTCTTGTTAGCCCTGGATTGGATTGAATTAAGCTTCACGAAGACCTGAATTATTCTCTTAGCTGTCTAAAACAATTCTTAATCCATGCTAACAAGACAGTGTCAAGAAGCTGCAGCAGATTTATTTATTCTGCAAAACCCTTGTTTTAAATCTCATCGTGTGCCAAAACTTGCATGAAAATCGTGTCACTGAATTACATTAACCTCATTGCTATGTTAAAGAGAGATATTAGACAAGTTGGACTTTTTGAGCTTCATCCTTTAATTTTTTTGTGGTATTTAGGATGTCTGAACTCCTGTTCCTGCAATAGTGTCCCTCTGTTCGATATTACTTTGGCTTGTTAGATCTGCTTTTTATCTTGAGTAGAAGGACTATGCTAAAATCAAATCAAGTTTATTCATAAAACAAAAACAAAAAAACTTTTAGGTCAGTAAGTAAAATCTTTACCCAAAATCCATTTAGACAAACATACAAAACATCACAGATAAAAGCTTAGATGCAATGCAATGTAACAAGAAGAAACTATTAAAATAACTGTAACATGCAATTAAAAGTTCAGGATGTACTGAGCCAAATGTTTGAAACTATTTGTTTACCTCTTTGTTTTTTACAGTGATGCATTCATCTGTGATTTGTAAACACACATGCCTCCGGTAAAGAAAGTAAACCTCCCGTCACATGATCAATTACAGATTTTAGACATTGATGGAACCACCTGCAAAAAGTTAGAAAAAAATGTCCCTGCCTGCAGTCAATGCTCTGAAAAAAACCTGAACCCAAATACATATTTTACTTGAAACAGGAGTATGGTTTTTGTTCAGTGTTTGCAGGAAAAAAACGTATTCTCTGAAAATCAATCACAGCAGCTCCACTCCTCCCAGGCTAAAAACAAAAAAGGAAACTTTTACATCCACACTTTTTCATCGGTTGTGACGCCCTCGGGCTGTTGTAACTCTGCTGGTTTGATATTTTTTAGACTGCACAACAACGATAACAACTTGCTTCTCTGCTGAATCGAGTCCACAATGCACCTGCTGAAAGTCAGCACATTCGCAGCGTCAACCCTGGGGGGAGGTGACATTTTGTTCCCGTACACTAACCGAGGGAAAAAAAATAAAATAAAACACAATAAATCAAACATGATGATGATGAGGAGAATCATTGTACTAAGACTCTTCTAATTATGAAACATCACAGTGACCTGCTGGCTCATGAATTAGACATAATAACAGAACACACAGAGGCAGATAAGCCCATGTAATACTGCTCTCAGTGGGATGCAAACATGATGTCGATGTGGTGTTAATAGAAAAAAATGCTGCATTCTTGTGCACACTACAAAAAATTTCAGAAATATATTATTAAATTATATTGAATTTGTCTATCCCACTAATGTACAAATATACTTGCAAAAGACACCAAGAAACTTTTATTTTTAGCCTTCTATTTAAAACTCTTAAATGTCTTAATTGAAATATTAAAATTGATTTAACAATTGGTGAATGCAGTCATATAAAAAAAAAGCATTTCTTTTCTCTTACAATTGCAAGATTCCAGGTACTATATACTTGCTTATACTCCTCAACTGAAGTTCTGTCTCCATTAAAAGACCAAAATATAACCAAGGTTTTGGCATGTTGCTGCACTTGTTATGATACTCAGACAAAAACAGGTAAATATTTGTACAAAAGTACTGTAGCACTGGGGAGAATCAAACAAACCAACAAAACAAAAAAATCTCCGAACCACCAACAACAGGGAGCCACACCTCTCATTTTGCCAAATCACAGGCCATCTTTCAATTACAGCTGATTTAATCATATGACA
Source organism: Orestias chungarensis (assembly GCA_032876305.1). Lineage (NCBI taxonomy): Eukaryota > Metazoa > Chordata > Actinopteri > Cyprinodontiformes > Cyprinodontidae > Orestias > Orestias chungarensis. Next base: position 1,105,190 of record JAVLVB010000433.1, on the reverse strand, counting down.
ACAACACACATAACATCAAACAACATGCAAAACAAACACCGGAACACTTATTCAAGTACACTAAAAACATTTCACAGAATATGGTACCATGGGAGAGGAGATACTCTTAAGATAACTCCAAACCAGTCAGTACATAAATCAGTGAGTAAGGAGATCTTCTTAATGAAACAGAAGACGTAAGTTCAAGCCTGAAAACCTAGAACTAACTGTTAAACACAGGCTTTCAAACACTTAAACCACATCGCATGTCATTAATATGATTTGCCCAAAATAATATTTTAACTCCAAATTTTCCTTAAATATACTTTAAACATTAATAGTATCCCTCCAATCTTTGAAATAGAAGACAAGGGGCAACATTTACACACAAACCCTCATCAAACCACACAGGTGAAACATGACTTTGAATCTAAAGGCAAGGGACTGCATTCAGCCACCAGGGGGTTAGTTCTCACCAATGTTACAACAGAAACTAACCAGAGTAGAGACCCTTAAACAGGATCCCTACATCCAAAATCTAACCAAGGAATTATTCCCAACCCTAAAACTAGGGATGGAGCGATACCACTTTTTTTAAAAATGAGTAGTGTACGAGTACTTGCATTTGAGTGCTCACCGATACCGAGTTTTTACGCCATTACACATATAGTTACTTTGGATTTTTCTTAGTTTTCCACGGATATTGTTATTTGAACAACATTCCCTATTATGTGCAAACATACAGTAAAAACGCAAATTTAACAAATTTGTCAAATACTGAAATGCTTTTTTGCGGTACTGAGGACAGCGACTCAGTGTGGCGTGCTTTTTGTGCCACCAGGTATTGCGGGCCCGGAGCTGTCTGGGGGAGCAATGGTTGTGGGCGTGTGTGTGTGTGAATCTCACGCTCACTCATGGGTTCCTTGGGTCCGAGCGCGAGCGGAATGAGCTGAGCGAGCGGGCAGTTTGTCGGAGTTGAGCGCGTGTCCCGACACCTTTGAGCGGGCGCGCTTACCTGCTATTCATAAGCACACGCTTGCGGTTGTTGCTCTATCAGGTGGCTCTGTGCCTGAGGACCTGGTGGAACAAAGATCACGCTATAAGGGCCACCCAGGCCCAATAGTAGCGCCGCGGGTAGTATCGATGTTGTGGTATCGGTGGCAATTTTATGAGTAAAAGTAGAGTTCTTATGCGCGATATCCGACAGATACCGGATACCAGTGTCGGTATCGGTGCTTCCCTACCACAACCTTAGTTATTATACACATGGAGAAGTGATTTACTCCTAATACTACAATCCTGGATAAGCAACACACTATTTGGTACATGGAGAATACTCACCTAGCCTACAGACTAAATCCTAATTCAAAAATAACTCCAAATCTAGATGGTTGGACACTTAAAACAATATCCACACATGTATTTCTAAATTACTAAACGTAAGTACAGCGAGTTTCAGCGTGTTACTGTTGTTTGCTGACTGTGGCTGACGAGTAGTGAACACAAGATTTGAAATGCGTTCAGACTATTTTGGACAGTTTTGATGGTTGACTAATCGTTCTCTGTTAGGTATTACTACAGGGATGAAGGAAGGCCCCGGCTTATCCTGGAATGAGCCATGGGTACATGCAGTACTCCTGCCTGGACCCGGTGCATATCATTCATCTAGCAGTTCCAAAACAGTCAGACGATGCAAGACTCTCTTACACTGGAGATGGAGTTGACATAAGGAGTTTGTGTTGGGGGGGGGGGGTCCTCATTCCTGCCTTTTAGTGGAGGCGGTTTCTCAGAGAGCTCCAGGAAGACGTCATCTGCAGGCGCAGGTGGGGGCTGGGGTGCCACCGTCTCCGGGTAATCTCTGAGCTGCGTCACATCCTTATCCTTATCTTCATGTTTTTGCTTCATTTTGTCCTCGGCCGCTGGAGCAGAATGGGAACTCAAAACATAGAACAGATTAGCTGCAAACAGCCTGACTCCAGATCTATTGAGGCAGAGACCATCTGCCTTAAAATAATGTCTGCGGTCCCAGAAAAAAACTGAAATTGTCAATATAACTAAAGGTGTAAGTGGCACACACACCTGACAGCCATTTGTTCAGGCTGAACAGCCTGCTAAACCTCTCATCTCCTCTCATTGGTGGTAGAGGGCCACTGATGAAAACGTCAGCATCCAAATTATTAACTGCATCTGATATCTTCTTGAAGTCCTTTTTCAGCACCTCGGACTGCCGTTTCACAGTGTCGTTAGATCCCAGGTGTAGAACAAGGGTCTTAACAGTTGGATGTTGGATGACTTACTCTTCGGTTTAGCGCCGAGCACATTCCAGACATTACTTGTCTTGTTATTCAAAGCAACATCCTCTTGTTTTTGGTTCTCCTTGCGTGTGCTAATTAGCTGATGGGTAGCAGCATCATGTCCAGCAAGAGGTAAAGTTGTATCGTTACCGCCATTTATTTCCACATTTACTTCTAGTCGTTGGATTTTGGTTTCCAGCATGTTGAGTTTCTGAAGGAGATTACCGTAGTCATCCTCAGAAAAAGCAAAAGGAGGCATCTTTCTGAAGGATTTTTTGGTTTTTGAAAGATATGCAGAGAGAAGCTCCAAAAAGAATTAAAAAATAAATAAATAAAAAATAACAAAGAATGGAAATACACAAAACGCAGAGCAGAAGCAGGACAGATAAGGGAAAGGTCAGGAGACTATATAATGTATAGTGCTGATTAACAATAACCATTAAAAGTATGGAAAATCTTGCAAATATGTTTATGACGTATGGATTAATGGATATTTTATTAGATTACATTCTCCACCTTCAATGCATCAGTATCTTATTAGACTATGCCAAGACAAATACTGAGAGGACAATTACTTAAAAATCTACATATTTTAAATGTTTTTAAAGAAAAACAAAAAAATTATATTAAGATATTCACTAATTGGGAAAAAAAGTCATATGTATATTATAATCTTAGAACAAACAGCTGTTTTAAGAAACGTATCAAGGTGATGAATGGAAATTATTTCGGTTACATGGGCACTTTATATATGAAAAAATATGTTTGTTTTAACTGATCTCCAAGGCTTCAAAATTGTCAGTTTACTGGAAAACCTGTTAAGTTTATTTTGAATGAGAAACTGACTTCAAACTCTGACAATAAGGACATCTCAACAAAGAGCAAAGAGTGAGTTTGAATCTTCATGAGTTACTTTCATGGGCTTCTTGAATAGCCATCCCACATAAAAGTCCAACTCCCCCATCATTAGAGATTTCCTACCAACCACAAGAGAGCAAGAATAAGGAAATATCCGTCTCTAGTTCTATCTATCTGAAGTTCTAATGAGCAAAAAATCCACAATCAGAGAAGGCTCTATTGAAGCATGAAAAATATGGATTGGTTCTGGAAGACCATAACTAATGACAGTGAGGTTGTCAGACTTTAAATCTCTTTTCCTCGCCAGGCGAATACTTGTTCAGGGTTCTTTGACTGTACAATATTTCTCTAGTCGGGGGTCCTTGTGCTATGCAGTGCCTTCTTTTGAAAAAATATTATGAATAGTTCCATAACTTAGACAGAAAATGCCTTAGTGCTGTTTCAATGTCAGTGTCACCTCACCACACTGCATTGTAAATGCTTCTTTTGAAACATGGCTGAAAAAACTTTTAAGTAATGCTGGAGCTGAAGAGTGTGAATAGGAGACAAAATCAACGGAGTCAGAACACAAAACCTGAGGATTAAAAGGCTGACAGCTGATGTCTGTAAGTGCTTTGAAAATTAACAACTCTTTTATGCAACTGCTTCATAATTACTTATTTTTCAGACATGTGAACTACTTTTTATCTTTTAATTAAATCTACTCCATTTAACTGACGCATTTGAGACCATTATTGTAATATGTGAATTGTGTATATGCATATTCAAAAACATGAACTTTAACTCATATTGTTTTTTTTTAATCACACTATAATATACACATTCATCTTAAAAATATGTGTAAATAAAAAAAAGCAAACCAAAAAAATACATTCACAATCATCATTTGTTCTTTATGCTGCTGATAAAGAGTTGGTACATTTGTACAGGCCATATAGTGATGTTTTAAACGCAAATATAAATATTTTTTGATAATCTTTAATGTAAGTAACATAACACAAAAACAACATCTAATTTGAGTGTATTTATTCAAACTCCTAACTGAATGATATTAATGAATGAGTAAAACTATGCCATTAGTACCACTGGCAGCGAAACACTTTAGTGTTCGCAATTCAAACCCAGAGGGTGGAAATAAAAGTTCATTACCGCAGCTTAGGAAGCCATAGGCATAATTAAACTTTCAAGCAAATATTGCTTGAAAAGTTCATAGCGTGTTTAAGTTAATTACAAAAGTAGTAAAGTAGCTCACACAAGTAGAGATGGGAAAATAATATTACAGACATATAATCACTACACTGATAATTAAACACTTTCTCTAATATAAGTAATTTAACCTATTCTAACTCACAAGTGTAACAGGGAGGGATGTGGCAGCTCGATGCAAACAGAACTATTGTATCATTCTCAAAAAAGGCAGACTCACCACGACTGGCATGCATATATAGGGGTATGCTCTGTTTAGTCTTTGTGCATTTTTAGATAAAAACATTTAAAACGATATTCTTTGAAATTATACGAAATGGTTAGAAATTCGTACTACTGGCAGGAGAGTACATGGCATTTTGAAATTATCAAATACTAGATTGTCTCTAGGGCAAACTATGTTTTTAGCGTTTCGCTTGAGGGATAAAAAGGCTTTTATTTACATACCATCTTGCTCAGCTGTTTGATTTTTTCTAATTTTGTTCTGCTTTGAAATTAACCTGTTTTTCTTGCAAGAATTTGAAATCAAACCAGAGGTCTTTAATATGCTAAAATAATCTCTATGCTTGAAATGTATGTTGCAGCTGCACTGGGGATGGGGTTTAGTTAATAGAAAACTTCCTGGAAAACCTAAAAATCTAACGTCAGGGGGGATTTACTGAATTGACCCCCCAGAGGATATAAAATGTCCTGATTAATAGATTTTACAGGCATCTATGAAACTTTTTAAAAACCAAAAAAAAGAAAAGAGATCCATAAAATTTAGGATTCTCCACTACATTTAATAATGTGTCTGAAGTCTTATTTTGGGTATTTAGCATATTTTTCATCATACCCTCTTCAAGTGTTTGTTGCTAAAAAGGTCAGTGTTGGTCTCATCTGACCAACGTTAAGAGTTTTCTCAAAGGTTTAGTTAATCCTGTTTGTTTATGCTTGTAATGTTTGGACAAATAATAGATCTCTTCTGGTATGTCTCTTAAGTATAAAGTCCTTCCTATCCACCTCAAACCGCATGACAGACGTGTCATTCAACAAGCTGTAGGTTGAAGTATAATCATAAAAGTTATGAAAATATTTCATGAAGGTTGAAAAATTACTTAGTGTTGCTTTAAGTACATTCTTAATCAGTGTTTAAATAATTTGACTAACATTGATTTCTGTTTTCATGTCTTTGTTTTTTTTTTGTTTTTTTGGCTCATTGTTCTTTTTCCTCTCTACTGTATTGTATTTTAATTGATATTTATGATTTGTGGTATCATTTGTAATTGTCTGATCTGTGCTGCCATTCTTGGCCAGATCTCTCTTTGAAATGACATTTTTATTTCATAATGAGGTAGACTAGGATAGATAAAGCTTACAAAAAGACAAGATACATATAATCAAAAAGTATCTAGATTGAATCATGTGATTCCAGAAATTGGATCATAATATTCCATCATAGGTTTTTCAAGAGCATTGAAGAAGCTATGATGCTTTGATCAGTTACTTAAATCACAGATTTCATCGCCTAACACTGAAAAATAAAACTTAAGGGTAAGGTTAAATAGAAACAAAAACAGCTCCCACGTTCCAATATGCTGCTGATAATGTGTATAAATTAGTTTTACAATGATCAAAGTACACTTTCTATTTACAGCATATAGAGTAAATGCTGAACATGTCATCTTTATTGCAAATTAGCCATAGATTAACAAATTGACACAGGGAAACTGTTTTTACAAATCACTCTGCTAACAGTTTAATTTATTATCTGTGTTTCCTAATGCACAAGGCTCCCCATCATGTTGTTTTAATCTGCATGAACGCAGTTCGACTTCACTGCTTCTGTTTTAATTGCTGGCATGCTTAGGGGTGCAGATGAAGTCGAGAATATCAGTCTGAATGTTTGTTTACATCATTAAAGACAAGATAAAACCGAATAAGCTTGAGACAAGGCCAGATATCGTTCATTCCTCTCCCCTGGAAAGAAAAGATAAAAACATCTCTTAATCCAAAGACTCAAAGGCATCTTAAATAAAATGGGAGTTCAAGCTTTAAAGGTATAAAAAAAACACCAAAAGAAAAAAAAAAATTTGTTTCTATAATAATCCATTCTACGTGTGCACAAGTCACAATAGTTTGAGACTTCAACCACATCCTAACTTAATTTGTTTGTCAGTGAACATTTGGCTTAATAAGGTGCCTAGTGGGTTTATTTAAAACCTTGTCTTTTATCCGTATACATTTCCATCATTTTTTACGTATAAAGTTGATCCCAAAATGTTCTAGTTTTGTATTTTTTTCTTTGGTATACATGTGACTTTCAACCAGAATGGATGGGGACCATCTATATGTCCAAACTCCATGTACTTTTGGGAACATTAAGGAAGTTTTATGTAGTTTGACAAGAGGTTTTGCTCTGTTATCCATGATGGATCTTCACAAAATCTTACACAGCAAATAATTTAAAAACTTTAATATTTTCATTTTTATTGTATAATCCAAACCAAACTAGCTACTAATCCGGTTGCAGGAGTTTTTACTTGACCACTCTACCTTGTAAATGTTTTTTTTATTTCTTTTTTTTTATTATTGATCATCATCACTTAGATGTTGTTCTATTTTAGTTTGTTTCTTAATTTTCTATTAGATTTGTTTCTACACTCAGCTTGGCCATGCCTAAACGTTGTATAATTTCTATATTTTTTTAATCTAAACTTCTTGCCAGGTAGTGGTATCAGCAGTGGGCAGGGCGAAGCCAGAGGAAACTCTGGTGGAGGCCCGTAGCGGTCCTGACGTGCAAATCGGTCGTCCGACCTGGGTATAGGGGCGAAAGACTAATCGAACCATCTAGTAGCTGGTTCCCTCCGAAGTTTCCCTCAGGATAGCTGGCGCTCAGCCTCGCAGTTTTATCTGGTAAAGCGAATGATTAGAGGTCTTGGG
>JAVLVB010000433.1:1086870-1097831 GCA_032876305.1 Orestias chungarensis | reverse complement strand
AGAACGTGGTGCTAAATGACTTGCAGACGACCTGATTCTGGGTCAGGGTTTCGTACGTAGCAGAGCAGCTCCCTCGTTGCGATCTATTGAAAGTCAGCCCTCGATCCAAGTTTTTGTCGGCCGACCTCCGGGGCCTCCCTCCCTCCCTCCCCATCTGGTTCTCAGCCTTACCAGAGGCACAGAGTTTTTGAAAAATAAAAATAAAAATGTGACAGAGTCCCGACCTCCAGGCTGGCTGCCCCTGACTCCCGTGGCCGAGTGTGCGGCCCTGGAGCTGGGATGTGAGTGTGAGCTGGCTCCCTGAGTGCGCTGGTTCTCAGCCGTACCAGAGGCACAGAGTTTAAAAAAAATAAAAATATGACAGAGTCCCATCCTCCAGGCTGGAGGCGGGCCGCCCATGGCCGAGTGTGCGGCCCTGGAGCTGGGATGCGAGTGTGAGCTGGCTCCCTGAGTGCGCTCAACTTAAGAGTGAGCTGCAACAAAGTGTAACAGCTTTTGTATGGAAAAAAGAAAGAAAAGGCGTCTAGGAAAGGGGAGAAACAGCAGCGAGGAGATGAGTGATTGAGCACCTAATTGTGTCCTGGGAGATAAAGACGTCGGCTAAAGAGAGAAGTAGAAACTCCTTGCTTATCAGCCTTCCTCTAAGATGGCTGGTTTGCAGCGTCTAGTCTGGGGAAAAGAAAGCTTGTTAAAAAGAAATATAAAAGGTGCGAGGAGGCACAAAAGACGCTTATCCACCTTTGTGTGAGCCAACAAAAGAAAAAAATCTCAGCCCTGGCTAATTACAGCCCAGCTGATGAAAAAGACGGAAGGAGAAAGTGAAGAAAGAAAATCCCTCACCTGATACAGGATGAAAGGGGCAACATTGTGCTGGTTGTCATTGTTTCCCTTCAGCAGAGCTAAACTAAAACTAGCATGTAATACAATTTAAGCAAAACCCATTCTTAATTTATCCTGGGAAGGTGGATGAAGGTTGGAGCAGATCCAGCTCTAACTTTCTACAACCACAGCAACTAGGAATGAGTCCAAATATCTGATATCTTTATGCCTCAGCATGATGGCTGTGCTCTGTGACTAATTTTTTAGTATGCATGTGAGCGTGTTTTTTGTGAGTGTGTGTGTGTGTGTGCATGTGAGTGTGTGCTACTACACAACCTCATTTTTGTTCTAATAAACTGGTGTCATTGTATAAAATACATTTTAATACAATTACTGTTCAAGTTCAATATAACAGTATTAATGGGTTAGTCCGAGCAAAGTCAGATTGCACAGATGTGATCATTTGTTTTCAACAATAATAGGTTTTAGGAGATCTCCTATTAAAACCAATGTATAAGCCTTAATGTTCAGAGTATGTTTCTTTACTACATGTTTTTCTACCAACAATGTTGGAAAACTCATGACAGCTGACGGCGTATTATGACTTTGTATTATGAGCAGCTACACGTAATTTTTTCTTTGCAGAAAATACAAAAAAAAAAAGATTCCTTAGCTTTAATTGTATTTTGGTAAATGTGGAAACAATGTAATTGTCCTTGGAGCTCCACAGCTCTGCTGTACTTTACAATAGAAATGCTGATCAAAGTTTAAACCACTTAGGTAAGGATGGATTTCATTTGACTGAATAGGCCTTTGGATTACATTTATGTTTCAGTAAATTTCAGGATTTTTGTGAAGTTCACATGTAGGTAAGAATGTCAAAGTCAGATCAGCAATGACAGACGTTTTCAGGAGATAAAGTTTGAAACTAAAGACTTTAAATGTTTGAAAGTTTATAATACACAAATCTTTTAGAAGGGCAGAATACCAAAGGTAATCTGAGAGCAGCGATTTTCTCAATGTTTTGTAGAAAAACACTAGAAAAAAAACATCAACTTTGAATTACTCCTTGAAAACTTTCCCCCATTTTAAGAGTCAATACCTTATACCTCAAGGTTAAACTTGAAACATGTTGACTTTGTCAGAGCCTGTAGTGGCTCTACATGGTCTCAGATAAGGGGCTCTTCAATGCAAACTTTTTAGTCAATCACCTGAAGTTCACTCAGACTTTTATTTTCCCTTCTTTTTGACTGAGAGACAGCAGTTCTCCTTTGTTTATCCAACTATTTGATTTTTAAGAGGAACAAAATATCAATTTATAAGCACAATGAGTCCAATAGGTTTCCTATTTTGTTTGTCATATACTAGTAATTCAAGGACTTGTTGTGACTGTAATGTCAGCTTTGCCTTTGTCCCTTTTCCAAATGTCTGTTTTATGTGTTTAGCTTTTCCTCACTTCTCACAATTTATATCAAATTTTATTTAAAATTTGCTAAATTGTGCAAATTATCTTAATGTTTAAAATAACAGCTAAATTTTTTGCAGATTATAAGTAGTTGTAAGTATAGGCTGTAAGTAGCCTTTTGCTGCAGAATTCCTAAATATAGCTTTTCCCTGTACATATTGCAGCGGTGCCAAACTGCTTGCAGTATTCTGACTGTAATTAACTGTGTATAAAAGATCACCAAACTAGTTCAAAAACTAGAAACTAATTATATTTATCAACAGATTTTATCAATTGTCACAGGTTTAAGTTCTACTTCAGCACATTATTTAATAAAATCTTTACCTCTGTCTTTTATTACTAGTTATCTGAAAACATATCCATTGCTATTTCTATTTAAGTTTTAAACTAATCATAATTGATTTAAAGTGAATTTCATAGAGGCTCAATTTAAGTAAATATTTCACTTTAACTGCTACTAGATTTAGTTAGTCAGCACAGCAAGTTTTCAGCTTTTGTTTGATCTTTCAGTGTGTCTATGAGTTTTGTCAAAAAGTCATTTGTGTACCCTTAAGTATAGTAGAATTAAACCATATCTAATTAAAAGTTAAAGGGACAATGTTTCTTTGCTGGCCTGGGAAAGGCTGGAGGCTGTCAAAAGTGGCTAGGGAGAGGGAAGCTTCTTTGTCTGGGCAATTGCATCTGAAATTCAACCTGGGATAAGGTGAAGAAAATAATAATGAATACAACATGTTAGGAAAAGTTTTGATACTCTGAAACTCTCCCGATTAAAACCTAAAAAGTGTTCTTACAGACATGAATTCCTGTGATCATATATTAATGGTCCTGCTATGTCCACTTTTTACTTGTATCTTTCAGAGGTATCTTTCTGATAGGTTTCAAGTTGCCATGTGTTTCATAGAGTACCTCATAGGCCAAAACTGATAACAAAATAAATAATGCCCGATGTTGTTCAGCTGTGACTTTCCCCCAAACCCCAAAATAACTTGGGTTTACTGAAAACAAGGTTTATCATATAAAAAAAACTACAGAACTTATTTTTCGGTGTTTGTGATCCAGCAACCTGTTCCTATTTTTTCCCATGGCATGTAGCATTTACCATTTTCTGGGCAGTTTTGTACTTTTATTTTACTTATTTTGTTGTTTCTGTGTATTTCTACAGAATTTTTTTGTTGCAACCAAACAGTGATATCATTATTATTATTCTTTGGTTGTCTCATTTAATTTTTCCATGTTGGTAAATTTTTACTGTTTTCCTTTTTTGTAGTTTGTTAAGTTTTAGTATTTTTTTCCTATTTTTACTTAATAGTTAGATGTTGCTAGATTTGTGAAACCACAATAACTAAAAGGTTGAATTATCATTGGTTAATACACAACTCACATATCACAGTTCTTATATATTTAATGCCTTCTAAAATATCAGACATATCACTTGATTTCTATTTCTCTTTAATGTCTAACCCTTATCAGCAAGTATTTATAAGCAATAACATAGACTGAGTTGTTTGGAAATTATTTTTTATGATAATCAGGTGGTGCATAAACAAGGTAATTGTGTCCCAAATTACAAGTTTTGATAGTAATTGCCCTCAGCAATTATTAATCCATCCCTCCTTTTTCCAACCTGCTTATCCTTGCAGGGTCGCAGAGATCTGGTGCCTATCTCCACACAGGTCGCCAGTCCATCACCGAGTAACAAAGAGACAAACATGACAAACAACGATCGCCCTCAGCCATTATTTTATTATTTTTATAGGTATTCATAGCTTAAAAACCTAATTGTTACCTTTGTGTGACAATAAAATGTAACCATCTGACATATTTAAGTAAAACAGAAGAGAACTGTAAATTAAACTGGCAAATAGTCTTCCCAGCATTGCATTTAGCTTCTTCCAAAGGTTTATGCTCTGTCCAGGATCTCCACTCAAACTTACATGCTCAGTAAACTTCCAAATAGAAGATGAAATACTTGTCAGATACCAAACCACATCGGTGGGCTGCATTCAATGTGAAGCAGCAGCAGCTCTACTACGAGCTCTTCCGTTTGATAGTAGAGTTCCTCAACTTATCTGTTAAGCAGAGCCTTACAACATCACTTGTTAAGTCTAGCATCAGTGCCATATCCTTAGGTTTCTGATCCTCGCTAAAGCTTGAAATCAGGATTCACCCATGATTAAAGTTGTTAATTGCTTTGTATATTTTTATTTCCAATTTCCGGTCTTGTGGTCAAAAATTTGCAGGTGTATTGTTGGCTTTGGTGTTAAAACTGAATGTGCTAAGCTTAAACGGATTTTATGATCAACAGCGATTATAATGAATAAATATTCCTATTTTTAGCACTATTGAAAACAAGAGCGTTATAGGTAAAGTGAGTTAGGCTATGATTATTTTATCATTATTTTCAATACCAAAACCGTGTGAAGCTGTAGCATTTTTAGGTTGTCACACTTTCAGTTTTGGACCAAAAAGACAAAAAAACATAACTACTTTTATTTGTACAGCCGTGCTCCTACCAAGGCTAACATTTCTTTATGTGCTCTGAGTGTCACATATCCTGCCAAGAAACCTGAATTAAGCGGTACCACATAGTGGAGCCCTCAGTCTCAAACTCCAGCCTGCAGCCACACATTCAAAGGTCAGACTCAACAACATGCACTTCAATGCTCTTCTGAAGCTCATGGACTATTGTTTTGTTGCTGTTTGGTTTCTTTTTCTCTTGCTCTGTTCTGCTGTTGAAAGGAGCTGCTGCAGGTGATGTCACGTGACTTGGTAACAAAGTCTCGAAACACATACAATCACACACAACTATCGATGTTCCATTTTGTCACTTTCATTGATGTGCCAGGTGAGGTGTGATGTCCACTGAGATTTAAATCCTGGGACAGCCAATCAGCATGTCGGCTGTTAATTTAATTAATAACTCTTCTGTCTAATTATCAGGCGACTGGCTGGGATGGAAAAACAGCTGCAGTCACCTGGGCTTCTCAAAACTGCTTCGATCCTTGCAAAGTTGGAAACGACAGGATGAGTCTCAGGGGTGGGGTGGTGTGTGGGGGGTGTGCTCATAGTGCCTATTGTGTATGTGTGCAGAGTATGTGGAGGTGCTGATCAGCTGTAAGTCCTAAGGGTGGAATGCGTGTTTGCTAACAGTAGGAAAGCCACTGCTGTATTATCGGCCAGAGGTTTAAAAAAGCAAGAGCTGCTGGGATTACAGCTGGGATTTTACTCACCAGTCACAGAACGACAGTGGGAACGATAGTGAGGCTTGTCAGCCCTTGCCGTCTGCTTGTTCGACTAATTAAAAGTGATTGAATCGGCCTTCTCACATTTAGAAGCAATAATGCAATCAGGCTCGGGTACTGCAAACATCTATTGATAATATTTTCCAACCCGCGCAGAATAAAAAGTACACACACATGCTTAAATAATATAGTTTACTGGCAAATCATTCATAAACGTTAAAGTAATATGTTTGTTTTATCCAAAATTGTTTGTCTGACTGGAGGTTGTTTTAATCTTTTGTATTGGCCCACCCACAGTTTCCCAAATCTTTTTCAGTTCACCACTTAATATATTTTTCTTTTAAATACCAGTGAATTTATGTTAAAAGCTTCTCAGTAATTACAGTAATTCTTTTAATGCTGTAAGTCTAAAATATTTATTTTTTTCATCATTACTTGTTTACTTTACTATTACTTACTTGTCTTTATGTTTCCTTTCTGCTTCTTTTTTTGTTGAAATGGATACAAATCATTTTATCTTTAAGTCCTGGAGATACTTTTACATTCATTTGATAAAATCCTGAGGTCTAACACTGAAAAACCTCCACACTCTACATCATCCTTTTTTCCATTATTTTGAACACCAAAACATTTCTATTATCTTGGACCATATTCTGATTACATTACTTAATCTGTATTCTTCGTTTGAAAAGCATTCATATGCCAAGCAAAACTTTGAATCTTAATCTGCCAGCAGCTTGATTAACTTTAAGTCTAAATTAATATACAACCCTGCAGATTATTAGCCAAATCTCTACAAGCAAATTGCAAATAAAATGTATACTAAACCAAACAGCCCTACATGATTAGACCCCCACCACCATGTTGAGATACAGTTTTCTCATGTTTTACAGCCTTTACAAAATATAGTTTTCTTATCATGACAAAAAATGTTATTTTTTGTCTCTTCTGACCATAAAACAATTTCAATTGAACATGTGGGTTGTTTTTATTTAAGTTGAGCTTAAAAGTGCTGATTTTGAAATAGGGTCATAGCAGGCTGGAACCTAAATTTTCCTAACAACCCATTGACATCTGAATAAACCTGGCATTGCTTTGATCTTCTTCCACATTTAGGCAATGAAGCATTCAAAGTCAAGACGAGTTAAGGCCAGGTTGTTGATGTAATCTTAAATACCGTAAATTAATGCTTTTATTGTGATGTGACTTCACAGTTGAATTGTGTGTAAACCTGGACCCAATTTGGTTACAGCACTGAAATGCCTGTCTCTTAAAAGCACAGAAAACCATTTATGTTGCTGCTCTAAGATGAGGAAAGATGCACTTAAATTTTTTTTCATGATTATGTGAAGAAAGGAGGCATTTTTCTTCAAACAAGACATTGTTTGAGTTTATTTTAGAAGAAAAAACAACAACATGGTGTGATCAATGAGGTATTCAAAATTTTGTTGAAAGGAAATGCACCATAATAAACAAGGATTTATTCTTGCAGGAACAGCTGTGTTTGCTTCTCAGTTTGAAAAGTAAAGGAAAAAAAAAAAACACTATGATTTATGACAGATTGTTGATAAATATGAGAATGTGTAAACGTCTCCTAATGTGTAGTCAGCATAACTGGCTTTGAATTATTCGTTCTTTCATTTCGCTAATGGCTCAGCAGAAGGCGGCAGAGTTGATGCAGAGACTGAAAGGGAGGAAAAAATGATTATTTTCAGCTAGCTCTCGGATACAGGTGGGAAAAGGGCAAACTCTCAGCTGGTGACGTTCATCAACGGCCGCTGGAAAGGTCACACCATGTCTCTTGACGTGCACCCACACCCGTAGGCGTGTTTATCCCAGCTGGATGCTCTCCCCTCCCCTCAACTTCTCCCGCACAACTAAACACCCCCCAACAAAGCTTTTATTAACCCCCATAGGAGAGGCAGCTGCAAACCGTGTAAACACTCAGTGCTCCTTTAATGTTCTCATTCAGAGACTATTGTTGTTGAATCTGCGCCGGTTTATGTCCGACTGTGATTTGTTTCATTTGACTCATTCTTCTGTTCAAACTCTGGTTCCCTTTTTGAGGAGCTGAAAGAAATATAATTTTTAATGCTTATGAGAAATATCTTCAGTTTCTCTGTGTTTTATTTTGATCCACATTGTGATGCACAACAGCCTATTCAACTATAAGGTAATAGAAAAATTGACTTCAGATGGACCTAAAGAAAAAAATGTTTTACTCCCATCTTCAAGGTGAAAAGGGTTTTAATGTTTGTTAACTATTGGTGTGAATCACATGTCTGAAAAACCTTTTCGGAGAAAGTGTTATGGTCTGATAGAACCAATGCTTAAAAGTGGGTGTTGGTACCATCATAATTTGGGTTGTCTTTCTTTTGACTTAATATTGCTCAAAGCAGATGGGAATTATAAAAAAAGTTCTAACAGACAAATCAGTTTTGATCTGAGTCAGTTGGTGGAAATTCTTACAGGTGTCAGGTTGAGCTTTTCAGCACTTCTCTAGGTTGTCCACTGGGGGTCGCCAGAGCCCTTGTCTGTTAGAGCGCCTCTCCCTACCCCTGAGCAGCCTGCGAAGGTGCCTCTTGTTGACCCTGATGAGCTGAGCAGTATAAGAGGATCGGTGGACGAGCTACTTGTCGCGAGAGTGTTTGCTACTCCTGGTAACGTCTCTAGTCCTCAGTGCCTGATCTATAGACTCTAGTCTTTGCTCTAGTCTCTAGCGTTAATTCCAGTCCCTAGCTTTGTCTCTAGTGTTTCAGTGTTCATTTCTCCAAGTCTGTAATTTATTTATTTGTAGTTTATGATTCACCAGTTCTTTGTTACTTTCCTGATTTTTTTCATTTTGTCACCAGTAACATTATCTGTGCTCAAACCCCAGGTTCTCATCATGCTCAAACCTCATTTTAGCTCGGTCTGCTCGCTGCAGCTTCCATTCCGCCCGCCGCCCACCCCCTGGACAACCATCTCTCTGGACTCCTCGCTGGAAAATCTCAACCACTCACTCCTCCCTGGTGTGAACCATTCCATTACCTCCAAGTAAGATCCAAACAGTTAGTTACCTCCCGTCCTCTGCAACAACTCACTTGCTCTGTCTTTATCTCCAGAAGTCTCCGGTATCCAGGGTTGTTCCTGCCATTCCCTGCGTCCCCTCCGTTCCCTGCCGTGTCTGCTGTCTCTAGTTCCAAGAGCATCCTACAAACCCTTCAATAAACTGTTAATAATGTACTCCTGAGAGTCCTCTGTTTTATGTGGGTCTGAAGCTTAAAAACTATGACAACAGGGAGAAATGTTTTATGTTTTTTTTTAGCAATCCTGTAAGTCCAAATCCATAAAAGAGTGGCTTGGCGTAACAAACATCCGTGGACTGACCTAAAAAGGTGAATGGGGTAGCAAATTACTCTAAGTTAAATTGTGACCAATAAAGATAGGTGAATGCAAAAATTTAATCCAAATACACTTCAGCAAGGCAAAGTAGTACTTTAAAGATGTGTAAATAAAAGTATACATTATGCTTTATTTTTTGTTTGGTTCTATAGTCTTGCCCAACAAAAAAGTCTCAGAACCCAGGATAAACTTCATACAGACTACCTACAACTTCCACTACTGCTTATTATGTAACAGTCGGCAGGAATGTTACTAGTCTGTGTAAGGTCTTCATAGTCTTCAAGGGCATTAATGGGCTTCTTTTATATTTTACCTTAGCATCTTTGTAGTGCTGTGCTTTATGGGTAAATCTAATGTGTTGCATGTTTTCTGCATTATCAGAATCCTTTAATTTACAAAAACCAAGGGGCAATACTAAGAATACATGTCTATATTTTCTTGGTCATCACTAATTAGCATTGGACATTTTTTAGAGTCTAATGTTTCATTGCATACTTTGTTGACTTCTGTCATCTTAAGACATATGACCATTTCCTTGTTTGTAATAAATTCTACACTTGTTGTTGTACATCTGTCAAAGTGTGAATTTAAGTAAATCCATAGTTGCATTTGTGGAATCTTATTCTATAGGTGTTTTCAGAGTACCCGAAGATAGACCTGGTCTGTTAGCGACCTTGATAACCAGGTGTTTCAGAAGCCACCTTGGCCCCACTGCAGCTCTCATTATATTTTTAAAATGTAGGTTGCACACCTTCTGTGCAATGATCCCTGTGGCGATTAAGCAAACAAGTGTTATTGGGACCTGAGAGGGGGATAGAATGGGGGTTGGGGTGTACTGTACTTTTAACCTACTTTATCACCATTCATTTCAAAGCCTGCTGCTGCTCAGTCAGCAGATTCAGATAAAGGCAGCTGAGTTGTGTTCTCCTCAGTTGGCCTCCATTTCTTGCCACCTCAGCAGTGTAGCCCTGCCCTCACCACTTCCCGAATGTCTCTGTGAAACTTAGAAAGTACTGCAGGCCAACAACAAATTTTCCACTTTCTGTGCTTGTTGAGGCCAGAAGTGGCTGGCATGTCTGACGTGGTGGAGCACTAAATGTTTTGCTTTTATTTTCTGCTCTTGTCTGCGTCTGCACTTTGTTCCAGTCACTGTTTGTCAGGTGGTGAAGCAGAACTGATTACTGTGTCCGGCCAAGAACATCCATCGTTGTCTACCCCCAGGAGGCACATCGTTTGTCACGCTGCAGAGATTATTGACAGAAGCGGCAACTCAGACTAACTGAGTACGCTCTTAGAAGAGAAACATGACATGGATCATTTCATATTATAAATGAAAAATCTTCCTCACTGTGGGAAACATGGGAAACTTATGGATATTTGAACTGAAAAACACATTAGGAAGCTGAGGCAGAGTTCTTTATCAGCCTCAATGCTCAAGGACACTTAAGAAATGTCCTAGAATGGGTTACATGTTCCCCTAAAATATGTTTAATAAGTATCTTTATTAGAGAACAATCTGGTCCAATAATAACAATATACTTCAGATCAGAAGAACATGTTGAAGGGTAAGTTAACATTAATTTACTTCTAACTACAAGACTTGAAAATAACAAGTAAGTAACATAAAGACAAGTAAGTAATAGAAAATGATAATACTTGGTACTTGATTTTAATCAAACTTTAGCTGTAAAATATTATTAGTAGCTATTATCTGAATTGCAGTAATCCAGTGATAACATTTTTGCCTTGTGTAATGTAGATTTGCTGTTTCTCGGATAGTTGTTCTTAACCTGTATTTTTTAACAGTTGGACTTGACACACACACACAGATATAAACACACAAACATACATACATACATATACATACATATATATATATATATATATATATATATATATATATATATATATATATATATATATATATATATATATATATATATATATATATATATATATATATATATATATATATATATATATATATATATATATATATATATATATATATATATATATATATATATATATATATATATATATATATATAT
>JAVLVB010000433.1:1065815-1086770 GCA_032876305.1 Orestias chungarensis | reverse complement strand
GGACCCTGATGGACAATATGACCAAATTTGGCCTGAACACATTATTCTAATTCTTTTTTCCTCCTCAAATTCAAGACTTTTGTCATTTTGCCTTCTGTCAAACATATAGGAAAGGAAAACTGTGTTAATTAGCTCTTATAAGATGCATATATATAACCCTGAAAACTCTTACCAGCAGCTATTTTATCCAAACTATAGGCAACTAGGAAGTGGAACAGAAAAGTGAAAGAAAAGGTTTCTATTAAGACCAAATGTTTACTTCCGTCTACATAAAAATGAGTTACTGGGGTCTGTTTACACCTCAGGTGGTATCAAGCAACATAACGTAGGAGGTAAGTGGTGTGCACTTTACCATTCCCCCCTCACACAAATTTAACAATTTGTTTTTTTTTGTTTTTTTTAATCACAGATATCTAAATGTTGCGTCAAAGCTGTGCCGTTTGAATATCTTTCGTTGCACATTTTCGTATTTTTCCTGTAACTCATCTCAGAAAAATCTGGCACTTACGTATCTTACACAATTTGGGTTATAAGTGTGAATAATTTGACACACTGGTGGCATATCATGTAGCACATGTAAAATTCAGCTGAAACATTGACCTTTTATCTGGCGCGATTGTTATATTTAAATCTAACGTGTTTGCAGTAATGCGTTTCAAAATGGCTTCACAAGCATGACATTTACACTTTTTAGAACATAAAGCTTTTCTTTTCAGATAAAGTCTGACTGAAGTAATTATTTAATTATTCTAATTTGATTGTATTAACATTATTTTGGCCTTACAGAAAGGTATGCATACTAGTTAAGAAATGCAATTAACTGCTAAGAGAAAAGGCTAGAAGACATTCAAAGCAAAAAAACAAAAACAAACTTAAAAACTCCTTAATAAAAACATCAAATGCAATTACCATGAAAAAAAGAAGATTGTTGTAAAGCTTTTAAAACCCCAAACGAAGGCCATAGAATAGTTATGATGTGTTTATTCATATTAATTCCAAACAAAGTTATATCTAATCCCAACGTAAATTGTCTGACCCTTGTAGTCGTTACAGTCGTTGCAGAGATACAGACAAATATTTATTTCTGTATAAAACCGTCTTTGCTGCAGTTGCAAGTCCAAGTCCTTTGCTCTGTCTTCACCATATTTACATAGAGATGGACATGTTTGCACATAGTTCTGTGTCATATAAGTCAAGCTCAATCAAACTGAACTCATATTTTTTAGGTTTTGTCACAGTTTTTCATCTGTGTTTAGATCTTGACTTGTAATTGGTTTCTCTAAAACTTAAATAAATGTTTATCTGAAACATATAATTGTAATTAATTGGTAACTGTAGGGTGTTTGTTTAGCATTGTTAACATGATGAAAGGTAAATCTCCACCTCAATGCAAAGTCTTTGCAGTCTTTCTGATAGTTTTAGAATTTGTTTCCTCTCTCTTTATACAGTATGAGCAGTTAAGAAACAGCAAACCTACAGCCACCACCATGTTTTACCTTGAGTATGGTGTGCTCAGGGTAATAAGTAATATTAGGTTTTCTTCACACATAAAACAAATTGGATTTTAGATGACAAAGTTGTATTTGGCTTTATCTAAACAGAGAACCATTTCTTGTCCACAGTAAAACTATAATGTTTAAGGTGAATAAAAGTGGCTCAGTTGTGCCTAAAATTTGGTTCTTTTGGATTTTATTTCCAGCTGTTTTTTTATTTTGTTATTTGTTATTTTTATACAATAAAGCTATTAATCTATGAATCAATAGACCTATCTATACAAAAATAATATCCGTGTTTCTACAAAAAAAGTTTGTTTTTGCTGAAGTTTTCCGACAAACCGTTGAAAGAATTTTTTTAATTCATGTTTTTATTAATGTTTGGGGTATCAGAGTAGAGGAAACAAATAAATATATTTATTATTATCATAAATGTTATTAATATAATTAGTAGTAGCAGTCTTTTTATATTATTAAAAAGTTAAATCTATTTATAATTTTTATTCTGCTTTACATTTAGATTTTAGATTGTTTTAGATCTTTCTGTCAGTCACATGATGTTTATGAAATATTCGGCAAGGCACTGTAAATAAAGCAGCTACTCATCGTAATGTGTTTATGACTTGCTAAATCCTCTATGAGGGTATGGTTCATATTTTCATATACATATTTCTTTTAATAGTAAATATGTTTATTTTCTTATGTTGTTAGTTTTATTATTTAACTTTTTTCATGACTAAAGACTGGTAACCAAACTGTACCACAGAAAAAAATATAAAAAATAGAAATCAAGCATTGAAACAGATTTGTTAGTCCAACATACCATGATCTGTTTTTTGGTATGTTGCTTCGTTAAACAAATCCCTGCCAGCCTCTTTACACTTTGTATATAAACAGGAGGTCCAATCTCACTGTGCACACACACACACACACACACACACACACACACACACACACACACACGCACACATGTCCACATCTTCCACTGAGCTGAAACCATGTTGTCATGCATCTGTGACGGGCAGGTCAGCTACAGCAGCCGCAATATAGGACAAGATCATTAAGCTTGATATCAGTTGTGACTAAAGCAACCAGCCTGTCCACTCTCATCAGGGTAATGCATTGGAGGTGACTGCAAAGAGAATATTTTAACTGTATCTAAACACAACTACCGTCATGCAAATGCACATACCTCTTATTATGTTTGTGTACAATGTCTCTCCTTGCATTGAGGATGTAGATGAGTAGTTTTTAAAGTGAGAGCTTGTACGCTGTTTGTTGTATTGAGTGCTCAAACACAGAGTATTTCGTTTGAGATCACTACTGGTAGCTTTAGATGGTTGAGTATTTACATGGTGCATTCAGAGGGAAAGAAGATCTGACTAATAGAGGAAATTAAAATGTCCCAGGGTGTGAATTTGTTAATTATTCAGACTGTGATGTAAAAAAAAAAAACAATGTGAAATGATCTTTTAATGCTCCTCTAAAGAGAACAACATACTTAATCAATCAGTTTAGACCAGCGGAATACATAATCAACACCTTCCAGCTTGACTGAAATTTGCAGCTGCTAATGTGGAAAAGCCATTCCAATTATACAAAGGTTTTTTAGTCAAACCAAAATTGAGCAATTTTTTTGCCCACTGCAACAGTGTTAATATATATATATATATATATATATATATATATATATATATATATATATATATATATATATATATATATATATATATATATATATATTTTTTTTATTTTATTTTTTATTTATTTATTCTGAACAACATTGTAAATGTTCAATTTCACGAAATGTAGGACCGACGTAAATCACACTCATATCAGTCCCTTAATTTGTGTGTCAGTTAGTATTTTTCCCAATAAGTTCCACTAACAGTTGTTTAAGAGGCAGGTTACATTTGCTGCCTCCTGCTTTTATGAGAACCCAAAACTATGTTAACTCGATTTTCGTTTACAATTTCAGTTTGACTTTGAAGGTTTGGGTCTGAGTCCATGAAAATAACTACTATAACTTTGTTGAATGTTATTACATCAAATTAAAACAATGTTCTGTCTTACAAACTGGTGGTTAATGTTACCCATTGCGACGAAACAAATTACATTTCCTAGTGTGTCGTTAAACACTTTGACCTGAAACATTGTAAAATATCTGTAATAAAATGTTAGAGAGACCAACTTTACGTAAAACTTAGCTCACTGTGATGAGTGAATTACTTCAGCATTGTGCTTACTAAAACAGATAATTCCAGTTGTTGTCTCATCTGCATATGAGAATGCCTGACTGCTGCTTGGACCACCGACAATGATCCTTTTTTACCCGAGCTGGCTGTAAAAATAGGCATAACATCGGCAGTGTTTGTGAAGATTGCATGGCTTTATGTAAAAAGGGAAAAAAAGCGCACCATTATTTCACCGGCCTTCAAAAACAAAGGGATAAATATGTTCATTTTCCCAACTTTAGTCCCATTTCATGCTGTTCTCCTGCTTTTCATTTCACGCTCCGCTTCAACATATTTATAGACGAGGCGGAGGAGAGAGACAGAAGGCCATTACTGACGACTAACCTGTGTATGTGTCTGTGTGTATATATGGCTCCTGTTATACATCCAGTGGGCATTATGTGGAACTGTCGGCATTTTCCAATGAAAATCTAATGTTACATAAATATGGCCAAGCAAACCCGTGGAAGACTCAAATCATTTGGGGAAAAGTTTACGTGGAGAAAATGAAACCACTTTTATTTAAGTTCAGAACAAAAGATAAACAATGACTTTGCTTGTGGGAATGAAAAGCGACAGACAGGGTTAACATAATGTTTTTGTGTGTATGCTGTTTGGATTGTTGATTGGTATTAATGTATTGTAATTTGCCTTGTTTGTTTTATATGCACTTTGTTTTTATTTGCTGACCTAACGGTTCAAGCTTCATTCCATATTCTGCAATTATAACAAGCTTAATTTCCGAAACCAACACTAGACACAAGAACATCTAATTAAATTAGAATATCATTTGCGAAAATTAAAGATAATGTCTCATGTTTCTTAGCTTCCATTCATTTATTCACTGTCCATCCAGGGAATAAATTCCTTTTTAAGATTGCCGTTTTACCTAAAAATACTTAATCAAGCACCATCATACATAAGAGTCCTGATTTTTCCTTATGTTCCTAGTAGAGTACCTTCCTTTCAGACAACATTTTTTATTTTGGATACTACATTTTTTTTAAAACAGAATGGGAGACAGATATTTTAGTCATCAGACTACTCTCCTGTACAACCAGCTTCCAGTTTTTTGTTTTGTTTTAAAGCTTATAGTAAGGGGGCAGTACAGCGTACAACCTTATCTGGCAGAGAGGATGTCGGGGGATGTTTGCCTCTCTCATGTCTCATTATAAAGGGTGAGTTTCTCCCGAGCTGTCTCTATAATTCTGCTGCTATAGGCTTAGGCTCCTGAGGGACAATATGACCAAAATCGGATGACTTTATACATTCTCTCCTTTTTTCCTTTCCAAAAAATCTGAACCTGGTTTGGCTTTCTCTTAGCTGAGAAACCTTTCATAGCAGTAGCTGAGATTGGCTGCTAGCAATTCAAATTTCTCCTGGATCAGCTCCTCAGCTTCTTTTTGTGTCGGCCGTCGCAGATGGCATCTTGTCACAAATGGCATCTCGTTCTAGTCTTTGGAGGAGAACATGGGCCGATATGCTGTCAGCGACGTTCTACAGTTGTTGCTGTAAACTCCTCTGCATCTATTTTAGTTTTCAGTCTCTAGAAGTCACTCAGTCATGGAAGACGGCTGCTTGTACTGAGCCAGGTTCTGCTGGAGGTTTCTTCCTGTTAAAGGGGAGTCTTTCCTCTCCACTTTCGCTTCATGCATGCTCAGTATGAGGGATTGCAAGCCAGTATTCAGTCTGCTGATTCCGGAGGAGTGAATGCTGAAAGTCAATGACCCAATGCAATCTGCTGGATTTCCTTAGAATATAAACTTTTTCAAACTGATTTGTAATGATGTATCTATGATTTGAATAGATTTTCTTGTAAACAGCCTTGAGACGACATGTGTTGTAAATATATAAATAAACTCATTATTGATTCTTCTTTAGATTAGACTGACACTTCATGTCAGCTCATTAAAAGGGAATGCTGCAAAGCACAACAACAACAGCACAAGACAAGGTTTTGTTTACTGTCGATGCATGCTGGCCCAGGAGGAATAAAAAACGCAAATCAAAGACTCAATGCAATCTGGTGGGTTTCCATAAATTCAAAACGTTTTAAATTAATTTGAATGATAAACTGAAATTAAGATTTGATTGTTTGATCTATCGTTCACTTTGGACAAAATACACCATTACCGTGTATGTTTATGCATTTAGCAGATGCTTTTATCCAAAGCGACTTACAAGGTAGAGACAATGTCACTCTTATCAATCTGACAATAAATTATGTAGAGAAAAATCCTAAGCCACAGTCAGTGGTGACAGTGAAGCGATAGACGGGAGTACAGAGAGAGTAGTAGAGGGGGTATAGAGGTATGGGTAAGAGTTAAGATAGGAGATGCTCTTTGTAGAGGTGGGTATTCAACAGTTTCTTGAAGATAGACATGGACGATGCTGTTCTTGCGGTGCTTGGTGGGTGATTCCACCATCTTGGCACAACACAAGAAAACAGTATGGATTGTCTTAAGCATGGTGAAGGCACTTCTAGATGACAATTTATTGATGACCCAAGCGACAAAGCAGTGACATAAGCCTTTGCAAGAGTACTAAAGTAGAAGGGAGCCATACCCTTAAGCACTTGGACATGAATTTGATGCGGGCAGCAAGGAATAACCAATGAAGCTCAATGAAGAGAGGGGTAACATGAGACTTTTTATGCTGATTGAAGACCAGACGAGCTGGATCATTTGTAAGGATTTTACTGTACAAGCTGGAGTGCATTGCAATAGTCGAGGCAGGAGATAACCACAGACTGAACCAGGTGCTGGGTAGCATCTTGGCTAAGGTATGTTTATATCTTTCGTATGCTTAGTAATACAACGGAGGCAACATGATCTTTAAAGGTCAGCTGGTCATCATGCATGAAACCCACGTTTCTTGCTTTCTTTGATGCAGTTTGAGACAGAGATCCAGTCTGAACGTGAATATTGTGGTATATGGTTGGTTTGGCTGGAAAAACAAGCAGTTCAGTTTTTGAGAGATTCAGTTGGAGGTCATTGCCTTTTAATCCATTTTGATATGTCAGACAGACAGTCTGAAACACGTGCTGAGACTGTGTGGTCATGAGGTGGAAATGACAGACTTAAATAGGTATCCTCATCATTACAGTGGTATGAGAAACCATGCGATTAAATGATCAAGCCCAGAGTGGAGGTGTATATGGCAAAGAGAAGGGGTCCCAGTACTTAACCTTAAAAATCCCCTGTGATGAGGTGGTGCATCGCAGAAGTGTTACCAAGCCAGGATACTTTGACTGATTGACCGGTGAGGTACGATTCAAACTAGAAGTGCACTCTCCCTGTGATGCCAGTGCTCATGAGCGTAGACAGGAGGATGTAATGATTTACAGCGTCAAATGCAGCCAATAAGTCAAGAAAGATAAGTAGAGTACTCTGCAGTTGCTCTTGCTTCTTTTAAGGCTTCCGTCACAGACAGCCGAGCTGTTTCAGTGGAGTGGCCACTTTTAAACCCAGATTGGTTTGTATCAAGGAGGTTGTTTTGTGAAAGGTATTCTGTGATCTGCTGAAAGACTGCCCTTTCAATGGTCTTAGACAGAAATGGGAGGAGAGACACCAACCGATAGTTCTCCACCTAAGTTGGTGGGAGAATGTAAAGAAAGTCTAAAGAAGTAAAATGCAATATATTCTTTGGCCACAGACATAATTTAAATGGCTAGATACAACATGCATTTTGAAGCTTTAAACATGTTACTGTGCCAGTATCGATAAAGGCTAGTTTTACATGTTTTATAGCAATAATTACCTTGTGTGTTTCTAAATAATCAGAGAGCACCGAATTAACATTTAAAAATACCTACAACCTATAGGTGATGTATTTGTTTAATGCTTTGAAACTGGAACATGACTTGCTATTCAAAGTTTTGTCATGCTATAGTTTGTCTGCTAGACACCCAGGTAAAAAGGCACCTTAAAAGTATTGGAATCCCTAAAATGGTAGACCCGGATAGAAGAGTAGAAGAGCTACTAAAATTGGATTCAGCATTCATTTCAGCCTCGCTTGGACAGATGGAGATCACACCGTCAGAGCTAATAAAATCCTAGCTGCGCTTCAGAAACTTCTGTGCAAAGGAATATTATTATAACCCTCTAATTCAGCCACATTAACTTTGATATTTTACTGGAGTTGTTTTTCCGTTTTAAATTAAATCTGGCTAAAAGCTGTGGGTGGTGGATATTTTTACTCACAGTTTAAGAACCGCCGCTCTTACTTCCTATTACACTTACAAATATTGAGCACATGCATAATTTAACCTCCCGCCCACATCCAAAATGCTGCAATCAGCTTCATTATTTATTTTAACGGCACTTGAATAATTTATGGCTGTGTGTGTGTGAGAGAGCGACATCAGAACAGACTCCTGCTCACTTCATTAGCAGAGCTGCCAGCTTGCTGAAGTTCTCTGGTATTAAATGAGTATTGGCTGGGATTAGACCAGACACACACACATGCATGCACATGCACACTCCTTCACACATGTGTTGCTTTCTAATGACCAAGGAGTTTACCACACCAACTCTGCCCTGTGATTTTTATATTTTTTTGATAGAGAGCAGATGCAAACCTTGTCAGTTAGTATCCTGGGTATCAAGGCTGGATTGGATGGGATGACCAATGCACACGCACAGATCAATACTTGATTAAGCTGTTATGTCCACTTAGAGCTGATATAATAGGAATAATGGATTCCAGTGAGAGAGCGCGCTCTGATGCACTCTTATTCCAGTTGATTTATTGCTGCTGCTACTTTAAACAGGCCGCTTAAAAAATGAGACTTTTTATAACAAATGTTTTCCAGAGTGCTGCGAATCAATTGTACCCAGACAATGATAAAGATAGATGCTTTTTTTATTTGAGAGTGACTCAATGCTGCAGACGTATGTACTTTGCCATCATTGCTGCCTGGAAAAAGGGGCTTTATGAAGGAGATGGATTAAGTGGCTTTTATTTTGAGTGTTACTTAGAGACATAAAGAAAATAAAGAAAAAGCAAGTGGCTTTGACTCTGGCTGTTTGGCATGTCTGAAGAACAATAAGATTAATATAACCCCATGAGAAAAAGACGGAAATTAAATAAATGGTTCTTTCCTAGGCTTCCATTGGAATGAAGGTCCCAGTTTTGCAAACTGCTGGCATAAACACAAACACTCCCGCAGACAAGTTCACAGATATCTACCATGAAATCTGCCAATTAAAAAATATGATTTATGATTTATGATATGAAACATTTGATGTTTTATTTTTTGTCAGGTTAAAATAAAAATGTGGTTTTAAAAGGTTGAGTTTTTAATTTGTAAAGCTACACTGGACCAGCTCCACACCATAAGCCATGATGCGGTTCTATTGGCTTCATCAAATTGTAATCTTCAGTTTGCTGGAGTTCCTCTACAAGTTTTTAGGACCATCTACAATTTTGAGACTATTTTGAGCTGAAAATGGATAGAAGGCCTTCTTTGGGTCAAGGACTAAGCTTTCCCCAAGTGGGGGCAAATAAGCATCTCTGGGTGTTATTCCTGAATGAGAGAAAAAAATGGAGTGGGAGATCAATAGAAGATTGTCCCAGTGTCTAAAGTGATCTGAGCAGTTTGCTGGTTTGTCATAGTGAAAAAAGAGGCTAATATATCAGCCTATGTTTTTACATTCATATTCGGTCATAAGCTTAGTACGGTGAAGGAAAGAATGGGATATATTCAGAGGACCTGGTCAAAATAGCTGAAATGAAGGAAGTCTGCAATTCCGTGCTTAGGCATCTGCCCCACGATTTTATAAGGTATGGAGAGATGGATGGATGGATGAACGGACGGATGGATGGATAGCTATTGTTTCTGCATGCTGATCCCAGAGGAGTGAATGCTGGAAGTCAATGACTAAATGCAACTTGCTGTGTTATAAAGTAAAGTGGTTTTAAATGACGTGTTTTAGATTGGTGCTCTATAAAGAAATGGAATTGAACTAATTTGAATCCGGGCTGCACAGAGTCGCAGTGGGTAGCAATGTGGCCATGCAGCAAGAAGGCTCTGGGTTCAATACCACCTTGGGTCTTTTGCATAGAGTGTGCATGCATGCGTGGGTAATCCTTCATCCATCTTATTTGTGAGTACTTGGTACTAACATGAAATGCAGATGTGCTGCTTTACTTCTCCTCTGCATGACAATGGGTCAACAAAGATGACTAGGCCTGCTAGTTGTCTCTCATTGGAGGTTTCCTTCTCCTATTTGATAGAAGTGTTTTAGTAGATGCAAGAATTCAAAAGTGCTTTTGACACACATATTTGAAAAAGTAAACGCAGATTCAGGTTTATGTAGATTCAGTTAATGCATTCTTACCTACTTGAAATATTCTAGTCTTTCAAAATAATATATTTCAAATATAGCAGCCAGTGACAGTGGTTAGCCAAAATCTTCTTTTAAGAAACCTCAAGCAGCCATCTCTCCATCTAGCAGCAGATGGAATTTATTAGACATTATCAAGCTGAAAATCCTAGTACTGAATGGGAAATAACAGGTGTCCCTTTTTCTCAGTGCAGAGCCAGAATGAACCAGACTTGTCTGATAAGAATAGCTGTGACTCTCTCTCTGCTGCAACAAAACAACAGTATTTTCATTTAGGAACAATGTATTTTTGCATTTATTTCCTTTGTCAGTCAGGGAGTGGATGAAAGGTTCAGGTTTCTAAGATCTTGATGGTAAAACATGTTGAAGAAGTTCAAATTAAGAAAGGCATCACTCTCTCTGCCTAAGCTTTTTTTAAATATAATTTCCCCTGCAAATTCTCTGTAACAAAAGATTCCCTGCAGCAAAAATGAGATGGCAAGCAACAGGGACTGAATTATATTGATAACTTGGAGAAAAAAGCAATTCCCTTTTTATCATAGTTTCAGACTGCACCCTGTGCAATGGCCCATGAGGTAAATTTACTCTCGAGCACTTCTCTGCAATCTACTGTCCTCCACTCCCTTCTCCCTCTATGAGGCTGCCATATTTGCTCTCTAAAACCAGTCCTAATGTATCAATTGTTCTGATCTGAGTCTACTGAAGTGTGAACAAAAAAATTAGATTGTGCCCCCATCGTACAAATAGCTCTCCACCGCCAACCACAACCACAAGCCTGATCCGCCTTCACCTGGCCCAGGGAGGCTGTTCACCACATATTTCCAAGAAACATCTCAATACAGACGATTGCTCTCCAACTCAGATGCACAACCTGCTAGACCTTTAAAGCATTTCCCAAGGTGAGAACAAATGGCCAGTCTGTAGTGGCATATAATGATAAAAGCACTCAAAGCGGCAGCTGCTAAAGTGCCTTTCAAAAAAGACAAAATGGCCTCTCCATCCCTGCTGCGTGTCACTCCCTCAGTCTGCAGGGAGGTAGCACAGAGACAGAGATGCTGCAGACCAAGCCGAGCTGTTTCATAAGATTCCCAGGCTTTTATCTCAACACAATGAGCCACTGCCATACAGGATAAAAGCATTCAGTCAGTGGGGTCTTCTACTTTTTTTTAAACTTGTTCTCTCTCTGAAGTATCTGAAAGCAAACGTGCGTTCATTAAATTCCATCAGGAAGAAAGTCCAGGACATAAGCTCTTCAGGATCCAATATGAGGCAAACCTTTGCCTTAAACAGCTGCTCCCAAAAAGAACAAATAGAAAAAATGCTCCTGTTATGTTATAGCTGATCTCAGACAGAAAATGTTTTAGAAGCTATAGTTGATGCTTAAGAAGCAGTTCAAGGTTTGATAAAAAGAGATGGGAATAAATAACTAAAAAGGAAAACATTCAACGTGATCACCTCCACAACTCATGGACTTAAAACCAACAAGCTCTTTGCAACCTACTAAATAATAGGCAGACTTGAAAGAGAAACTATGTCAAGAAACTGGATTTCTAAATATGTAGATGCACCGCTGCCTTCAGTGATGTTAGAATGCCTTGTTTGTGTCATGGTCTGTGTTGTTTGCAACATATCTCCTACTTCTTCATTTGGGTCCAAAACATTACACCGCTTTGTGAAAGTTTGTAAATTATTTACAAACATTTTCATTTTTACTGTGGCAAAAAATTTCCACAATTAATCTAAAAGCTTTTTTAATTGCATGGAAATGTAAAAAGTTAAAGCTGGATATGTGAACAGATTTTTTAGTTATGACTTCATAGCACCTTAGGATTTGTCTGAAATTTCTGCTTTTGCCTTCTTTTCCTAGAGCTAAAGATGAAATGGATGATCTTTTCACATTTCTCAAGAGAAAGGTTAACAATTATATTGTATTGAATTGTCACTTCCAAGCACTTTAATGGAAAGAATCACATAGATATCAAACCATTAGACATCTAAAAGAAAGGTTAAGGCGCTAAATGGATTCCATCATGGTACCATGATTTTATACTACCAATGTAATAATACCAGTCATGAAATTTGGGCACTACTAATTTTATTTCTATAAAATGTAACAATTTAAAACAAATTGGGAAATAATGCAGTTTGCTCATCTAGTAAGTAAACAATGAAAATCCCAGACCAGGGTAATTCAGTGAAGAGTTAAATACTGCCTACCAACACAGTTTATGTGGCTGTTATGTTTTTAGTCAGTGTTACTGTTCTGTGTTTTTTTCTGTGGCTCCTGTGTTTTCTCTCTCTCTTTCCTTCAGTCTACTTCCCCCATAATCCCACATACCTGTAGTCATTTCTGCAATTAGGCAATTTCCTTCGTTCTACCTTTCACACTCCCAGTATATAAATATTGTTCTTTTCTCTTCTCACTTCTCGATTTTTCCAATGTGTTCCTTCCTTGCTGCGCCTGCTCTGTCTCATTGCTGATCTCCACGTCATCTAATTCCTGTTTGTCTTCCAGTGTTCATTTCAAGTACTTAAATTCCTTGTTGTGTCTACTGCCTGCCGGTCTTTTCTGCTGTCTCCCCATGCCTCACCATATCCTCTCCTTGTGCTCTGTTGATATGCTGGTTTTTATCCATATTCAAATATACAATAAATCATAATTGTCATCCAATTACGTCTACACTTCTGCTTTTGGGTCCTGATAGTAACACTTTAGATTTGATCAAGAAAAGTAGATAAAATGTCCATGGAATGAGTTTGAATAACCAAGCAAATTAATTTTGTAATGCAGGTT
Source organism: Orestias chungarensis (assembly GCA_032876305.1). Classification (NCBI taxonomy): domain Eukaryota; kingdom Metazoa; phylum Chordata; class Actinopteri; order Cyprinodontiformes; family Cyprinodontidae; genus Orestias; species Orestias chungarensis. The sequence goes on along the minus strand of JAVLVB010000433.1, from coordinate 1,073,902 downwards.
TATCTGTCTATCAGATGATGGTAAGCCAACTTTAACATAAAAATAGATGAATAGCATAGATGCCAATGGCCTGATGATTTTCTACGTCTAAAGCAAAAGCTTACAAAACCTGGGTTACATTAAAACATACCTGTATGTTTCAAATCAGCAAACTAGAAAAAAAATACCGGGTTTTATAGATGATCTTACAGTTGATAATTAAATATTCATGAGGGTGTGCTTTCATGTCACAATTACCATGTGTTAGTATCAAGTGTATAGCTGAAATGGACGTATAGCTAAAACTGTATAAAGTTCTGTTAATCAGATATTTTCCGAGCGTCTAAACGAGTTTGTGTTGATAGTCAAGGGTTTGAAAAGTATTTTTCAGTCTCACCTAATTGCAAGCATTTTGCACTGCTTTTGAGAAATTACATGTATTTTCAGCTCCAACATGCTCACTGGGTAGTTTTGAAATAATAAAAACACAAAAGCTCTCAAAAGAAAACCTTGTTTTTTAAGCAAGAACATTGCAAGCTTTGAGAATTTTTAATTAAACTTCAGAAAGAACACATTTGAAATTCAGTCCCAGTGTCACTGTTGTAATACTCACTTATCTCGACTGAAAACACTAATTTAGTTGAATTTAGTGTACAAGATATACGACTGGGCCGTGAACCAGATGAAGTCTCAACTGGTTGTTGACAAGTGAAAACATCTAAGTTCATCATCTCTGTTTGTTGAAGTGGAAGCAGCAGAGGACCGTTACTTGCCACCTCATAACTATCAGTGGGGGACCTGGTCCGATGGTAAACACCAAATAATAACTTCCATTGATCCGTTCAAGAACTCCTTTCTCTCCACTACATACACACACCACTCCCCCATTTTGCTCTCTGCTGCCTCTGTCAATTCTTCTTCTTTTCTTTCTTCTGAAGAAGTCATCAGAGAGGCTGATCTTCTACTAGCCAGGCCAGCTGCTGTGTCACAACCCTAATGTAATTGTGGACATTTAAAGATCCACATTAAGAAGGTCAATGAGGCTTGGCGTAACAATTCTCTTCACAAGCTTCCTGAATCATAACTTACCGGAAAAGCCTCCTTTTCTGATTAAAGCAATTCATCATGTAGGCCATTATTAAAAGGCATCCTGTGACACGGCGAGTTATCTCGCATCGTTGCACTAACACATGGAGCTCAGAGGGTGCTAGAAACTCAGTTTTTTCACATCAGTTCTGTCCTTTATTTGGACTGTTTTCGGAGAGAATTTCATATATTCTAGAATAAATGTATTCATATTTCGGGGTATGAGAGTTGTATCAACAGATACTAACAAAAAAATATTGTTTAGTTTTATTATGTTTCAAAGAATAATAAAAATTATTGGTTCTTTTTACAAATGTAAAAATTATTCAAAATTAACAGCAAGTAAAGACAAAAAGGAGAGACTCTACGTGCATAACTAACTGCACATTTAAGAGTGAGTCAAATGGTGTTCACCATGGGAACCATATAGAGCTGTAGTAACATAGCACATATGTAGAAGGACAACACCAATAATGCACCTAGAGAAGAAACCTTTGCCTTCAAAACCATTTAAAGTAACATGAGAGAAATATTATTTGTCACTGAATGGTAATATGACTCGAGCAAAGGTGGAATGCTAGAAGAAATAATGATTTTATTGTAGAATGAATAATGAACAGAACACGAACTGAGACTGATGACAGAGGTGGAAAACACGGGGCGAGAACAGGAATGAAAACAACTGTGAGGGGCGCGAGAAAAACTAAAGTCAACGAAGAAAAAAACAATTGAAGAATAAACTAATGGAGGAGTACAGAGGACAGGAAAGGGGAGAGAGACCAGCACAGAGAACCAGGAGAGCAGATAGGAGCAACTTACTGGGAAGAAAGGAGAACAGAGAAACAACAAGAAGCGAGGTAAAGCAATGTAACATCCAGCAAGTACTGAATGAGAAAACCAGGCTTTTGTACTGAGGAGATGGCGGTGGAGCAATGGACAGGATTAACATATAATCAATAACAGGTGTGAGTGATAATGAGACTCAGGCTGAGGGAAACCACAGAGCAGGGGACCTGGAGGGGAAACCAGGTCCAAAGAAAAAAATAACTCAAAAAACTAAACAACTTAAACAAACCAAACAGAGATCATGACATTACAAGAAAACTCACAACCATCCCAGGATTTTACATTCTTGCAACTTTACCTCACATCCATACATCCAGAATGTCTAGATTTCAACCTCAGTGAGATATTGTCTAGTGTTAGTCAAGAAATTAAATACATTTATGTGGTCATTCTAAGAAACCTGTTTAGGTGAATTCTATTGAAAGATAGATGTAGTTTCATACGATGTACAGAAATAAAGATTTATGCTGTAAAGTTGACTTCAGCAATACACATCTCCTTAACTACCAACGTGTTGCAGCCACAGGGTACAATTGCTTATTTCATGTTGTGTTGAATTTATGCAAACAATCAATAAACAAAAAGCTGGCACCATTCAAGTCTTTAAAAATACACAGTCTTCAAGATGTTTCTTATGTAATTACAGAGTTATAAGGCAGTTTTCTTATGAACCATGTCAAACATGAGGTTTCTGTTGGTTCATTCCCTAGCAATCCCCTTGATGAGGGTCTGCTTTAAATTTTCCAAGAATGCCATTTTGAAACTATGGTGGACACAATGAATTTACTCTTAATGCTAGCATCCTTCATTGTCAAACTGTGAACAAGAACATGGTAACTGACAGCTGTGTATATTTCATTTAAATTACTGTTCTTACTCTACCTTTCTGATTCTTTATGTTTAAAGTTAATGTTAAACAACCTCCTGGACCTGCTTACTTTGGTTTGTTCACATCATTAGCCACAAGTGTAATTAGTTTTGATTTGGTGTATTAAGTGTAGACACAAGTGCTCCAAGGTTCTGCCAAATGAATACCCATTTACTGTAAATAACTAAGTTCAAGACAATGAGTATTAGGTTTAGACACAAGTGGTTAGTTTTCACATTTTAGAACAACTAAAACAGGTAAGTATAATTACATACCTGGAAAACCTAAATAAACAAATTCAACCTTTTCTGATAGAAAACCAAAGCAACAACAACAAAAAGACATAAACCTTTTTCATACAAAAATTGTAATTCTGTAAGATGTCTTTGAAAGAGTCCTAAAATTACCTTCAGTAAAATATGTGCACCCAGTAAACATTTAATATGTTTTCTTAAGCTGTTGTTAAAGCAGCCAGTGAGGCCTGAGCCAACAGTTGGCGTGACTTTGAACGGTTTCATCATATTTTTCAGCAAGGAAGAGGAAGTGGACTTGGAGATTGTTTACCAAGCTGCCCAAAATATTTTCACATAAATCAACACATTAATGTTCTTTAAACAGCTCGGTGGGGTCGGGAAGAAATCTATGACCCGCCTGTTAACTTAGGCTGAAATCAACACTTGAATCTTACATCAGTGTTGCATTCATTCCAATGTGAAATGCTCAATTTCACCTGTTACTGTGTGTCTCTACAAATAAGAGCAATTACTGTTAACCGCACATACTGAGGTATGGAGAGAAGCACGGGTGGCGTCATCCAATCTCGCTCTCTTGGCACATTGAAACTCGACATGCGGGCACTTTGCAATCCAAAACCGAATCTTAGATTGGACGATGAACGATAAGTCGTTTGCCAGCCGACAGACACACGGACACAGTTGGGATCTGGACAAGCTGTCAAGACGTTGGTGCTTCTTTATACAAGGAAATAGTTAATTTGACCCAGGAGAGAGAAGAAAAATTGATTTTAACTCTGTTAAATTAAGTCTACAGAGGGACTCGGGGGGACGAGTCTCATGGGTTCATTTTATCCCAATGTGAAGATGATGAGCAGCTGCGCTGCCAAAGGCAACTTTGTCAGGAGGCTTCTGACAAGCTTTTTTTCCACACTTTTTTGCTCTCTTTCTTGCACACATATGTGCAAAAACGGCACACGCTGAGTTACAGTAAGGTCTGAGCCTTACTGTAACTCAGAAACATTCCAACCTAAAATAGAAACCAGCAACTGAGAGCAGAAAAGTATAAAATAATAATAATATTAATAATAATAATAATAATAATAAGTCTCATTTCAACAAGAAAATTTTACCAAAAAACAAATAAATTAAAAGTTTAAACATACAATATGTGAATAAGATGTGTAGTATTTGCACACAAAAAAGCTGCAACTTTGAGGTATAGTTGGGTTAAAAGGGTAACAAAGAAGCAATAACTGCAGTCTGATTTAAATTAATTTTAAAGATTGTTTAAGAGTTAATATTTTGGAAAGATGTAAAACAAAAACAAATCTAAGGAAAAATACTTGAGCAAAGAAAAAAAAAGTACAAGGACAATTCCTTCCTGGTAACAAGGATTCACAAAGCTATACCATGTGTTCTTTTTAAAATAGTTCAGTTCAGCCAACATTAGGCAGCTTTGGGGCTGATAAATCTTCTGTCCCCAAAATACTCTACTTTTAACCATTGCTCTATTTCTTAAGCAATGGTTTCGAAAGCAAGGGTCAGGATTGTATAATGGATCATAAATTAACAAAGGCAGCTTTGTGGTAGGCTGCATTTTCTGGATTAGCAGTTAGCCCAGCTGTTTTACTACAATTAATTCTTCAGCTCTGGTTAGACAAGATTTGTATAGACAAATATAAGACAAAACTATCGAGCACAAAGTATTTTTAGAAAGCACCTTAAAAATATTACAAGTTAAAAAATTAATATATGTTTACATACATATAGGATTTATTCCAAAATGGCGACTTACAACTTGGATGGAAAAGCAAGGAACATGAAGAAAAATAAGTGAACGGAAAGAAATTTACAGAGTGAATAGAAGTTAGCAGGAAGATTTTGACAGCAGAGAACCAGATTATATACACAGAGGAAGAGTGGAGTGTGGCTTTAAATCAGAGGAGTACATGCAGTTGGGGGAGAGAACAGGCAAGGGGCAAATGAGTAATGACGAACACCACAACAGCAGAAAAGCATGCTGAGTGAAACATATTTTTCTTTCACTTCGTTACTATGCGCTACTTTGTCCTATTTAATTAAATTTTAGTTTATTTATATAGCACCAATTTAAAACATCTCAAGTCACTTCAAAAGAAAAAAAATCATGTCAATGCAAATATACATACATTCCAATTTTAAACAGTGCATCACGTTCAGTGTAGCACTTAAATTAGTTTCAAAAGTTTTCAGTCGAATAGAAGCTTATTCCGTTGAGTCATTGACTTGCAGAATTCACTTCTCTTACTTTGTGCCTTTGACTTTAAGACAAAACCTCATACTTAGCATGCACGTAGTGATAGTGGACGGAATAACTCCGCTTTAACAGGAAGAAACCTAGAGCAGAATCGGGCTCTGTACGAGTGGACATCTGACATTTCCAACTAGGATGTTTGAGAAGACGGAAAACACAAAAAGTAGCAGAGAAACTAATGCAGATGATGGAGAACATTCATCTCAGCTAATGCCAGATCCCAGGAAGTTACCACAGCTAACAGAACGTCAGACCAGGTTTAGCTTCTACATAAAATGTAATAGTATACATTAATGTTGAGGGTTGTGATGTAACAAAGTGAAAATGTTTTAGGTATACTTTTGCAAGTGACTGTAGGGGCCTGTTGAAGTAATAAATATGTGACCAGGGCAACCACGATATTAAAACAGTAAGACGAAAAGAAAAGAAAAAGCCTTACCTAGTGATTTTACTGAAGTTCTAAATTGGTTGAAAATAGATCTAGTGAGTTTATTACTGTTTTTGAAAGAAAGGAGAGAAGGACAATAAGGAGGAGGCGACTCCCTAAGGAGAAGCAGCCCGGCTCCAAATCAGCTGATTGGCATCGACAGCACAATCCCCACATATGCTCAACTAATGGGGCCAATCAGTGCTTAGCAAGAAGGCAAAAACAACCTCATGTGAAGGACAGACTGCAGGCCTTTATCAACAGGGTGAGATGAAAATGATGTCCAAGAAGTAGTCGGCTCATTGCTGTCACTTAACATCGTGGATTTTAAACCAGGATGTTTTATTTAACAAACAAGACATCACAACGTTTTTCTGTTGAACGTGTTAAATGTTCTGAGTGGTGACCTCAAGCCTCTGCAGCTGACCTAAATCAGAGGCTGTTTGTCTTTACAGATGTCTAAGAGCGGATCAAATTAAACGTATCACATGGTAAAACATGCAAAGGACACACCAGCATCAACACCTGTCTGCTCTGATTTATTTTCACTTTTATTTGACCTTTTCGGTGGAAGGAAGGTCTCTTGAAATTAGAGTTGCGTTTGAGAAATTACAGCGACATCAGAATTCTGCCTCAAATCATTCACTGGGAGATAACATGAACACAAGCAGACAAATATTTTAAATCCATGGCTTCATGGCAGACAATTTATGTAGAAACATGTTTTAAAAACTAAACTATAATGCTTCTCTCTTCTGTGTTTCTTTCAAACATAACTATTCAGTTTTTATTCGTCTGTGTTTTTGAAGTCTACTTTAAAGCATGCTCTCTGTCACTATTCCATGGGTTTTAAAGCAGATGTAGAAATGAAGGATTTGATTGTGAACCCAGGAAATTATGCACAATTCTGCAGCTTTCAAAACAAGAGGAATACATATTGCATACGCAGAAATTTCAGACAAAGATAGGACTTTTTCTTTTGATGTTTTGGGGATTTTATTTGGCAACTCCAGTTCTAGATACTAATATAACTAACATACCTCAGTCTGAGAGACCTGTTTTGATAATCTGGAAAAAGTTCTGACTGGAAAGCCAAACAAAGGACCACTCACAGCAGGATCAAATCAAGACAATATCACAAAACGTTTTAGTAAAAAAGAATTTTCTGCATCATATGTATAACAATGTATTGTATATAGTACGCTGTATTATATATGTTGTTTGATGCTGTTGTTATATTAGAAAGAGAACATTTGAAATATTTTGCATACAAATGCCTGCTCCAGACTGCTATGCGGTAATGCACAAAAGTTGTTGTGGGTCAACAGAAAACGTATAATAAGTCAGCGCAATATACTAGGGTTACTTCAATATGATGGATGGAAGTGACATTTGTAACAAGGATTCATTCGTAAAATGTACAGATTAATGTTTTGACAAGTTGTGATAGGTACCAAACCCCATATAACAAGTAACTGGATGCGATGCACATTGGCCATTGGCAGATTTTTTTTTTGCTAAAAACTAGTTATTTTTCTCTTATTTCAGGTGTACTGAGATATTTCCACTAGAAACTAGACAATAAACGTATATGTGGGAACAATTGATTTTTGCTGCTAAATGCTTATAATATCCTAAAGTGATATACAAAGCTATGGCATATTTGTAAAATTTTACCCATTTAGCTGATCATCATACAACTGTGTATGGCAACTGTTGGTGTGCAGTTTCTCAGCATATGTAATAAACCATCTGGGCATCTGAATAAGTGCAAGTTTGTCAGCTAAAGTGGTTTAGGTTACTGATTATTAAACAGCCAAGGATGCCAAGATTAGGAGGTTTTCTAGAAATGCCCTGCTGGAAGGAAAAAACTGAGAACTATGTGGACTCTCTATGCTTTCTAGGTTGGAAACACCAAGTGGAGAGGGAAGCCCCTCGAGTAAATTTCTCTAACCTGTGACCTGTAAAGCCCAACCGAAAATATTTGTTCAGTACAAATAAACAGACTTTTCAAGTAAACTTAAAAAATAATAAAAATAAAACAAAAAACAAAAATAAGCTATTGATGATTTTGGAAGTCCTTACCAGCGGTCACAGTGCCAAAAAAGTCAAAATCTGCCAGCCTTCACAATGTAGTATCATTTAGGTTACAGAAGTGTTACCTTCTCAAAAACTAAATAAATAACAATAAAACCACAGTAAGGAAAGGGCACAACACTCTGCCAGGCCTACCCTTGATTTTAAAATGTAATTTTCCAGTTCATCGCCCTAAGACTCTGCTGTGGCTGCTTTAAAGAAAACAAGCTGCAGCATTTAAATCACAGCCGCCTGAAACACAACTGCTAAATGTCA
>JAVLVB010000433.1:1018508-1065715 GCA_032876305.1 Orestias chungarensis | reverse complement strand
ATATATATATATATATATGCATATATATATATACGTATATATGCATATATATATATGCTCTCCAAGCCTACAGTGTATCTCCAGTACCTGAGCTTTTCATCCACACAGGTGCAATAGCTAGGAGACTTGCATATCTGACCATTTTTTAACCTCTCAATAGTGGGTGTGGGTTTCAGGGCTTCAGTGCTCCCATGACTTTAGTCCCTCGGTCCGTGACGACCGAGCGCGACCTATTACTAACTTTCTAACGTCGCCTTTGAGGCTGAAAACTTCATCCTGCTGTGACTGATGGAAAGTTCACAGGTCTGTTAATGTCCTGCGGAAAATGTCTCACTGGTCAAGCAGAACATGTTGCGCTGAGGCATGGAACAGGTATTTCTGTTTGCCTCGACATCCTTCTACTCTTCGCAAGTAAATCCATTTTAACTTCCTTGATGTGTCAGAATGAAATTAACCAGATAGACATTATTGTGTGTATATTGATCAAGTTGCCAAGGTTTTGTAAAATGTGTTTAAAAAACCATTAAGGAAGTTAAACAATAAGTTATTAATAGCCCCAGCATATTCAGGTAAAAAAAAAAAATAATGATCATAGTAATAACTTTAGACAAAATAAAACAATACAAACTGTTGTGCACTGTGTCCTTTCTAATATATAACATTAATAGTGCCTCAGCAATTATTTTACTAAATAAAGTCACCAAATATCTGCCAAACCAAAATACATGTGGCGGTCTAGATATAAAAGTTTTTTCGGCCACCTAAAAGTGCATTCTCCTACAAGACCAAAATTTTTTATTTGAAAGTTATAATTATAATCAATAAAAGATTTAATTATTTCATCCCTACTGTGATGGATTGGCGATCTGTCAAGGGTCTACCCCTGGCTATCGAACATTGTGAGCTGGAGATAGGTACCAGCAGACCCCTGCGACCCCACAAGGATAAGCAAGTTAGATGGATATTTCAATCCTGTTTGTGAAAACATATACCACTTTCTCACAAAAAACACCTTCTCTTTATTAGACTGTTGTCACAGGAGATGTACAGAGATGTACCGTGCCAATGCATCAATGTCAAATCTATGCAATGTTTTTGTACACTAATAAGTTGAAAGCAGCTGTGTTGTCTGCTGTGTTTTGTGCGGCAATAGGGAGTGTACAGAAAATGTTTGGCCTCGATGCATTTAATCACGCACTAAATTTCTATGTTGACGTTCCAGTCTGAGTCATTGCACATTGGATAGAAATGGTTAACAGAAAGTATCTTTTCTCCCTGTCTTTTAACTCGAAGGAAACATCAGGATTGTTTTAAAGTACCTTCTTTTTGTTTGTTTGATTTTGTTTCTTATTCTTATCAGCAGTCTGTTTCATACCTTCAGTGGGCTAAGGTCAAAAAGAGTGTTTTTCCAGAAAAACTTGGAGGCCAAAACCTCTTATAAAGAGAATATCAGCCATAATGTCTTTCAGGCTGCTAGTTGTATAAGTCTACCTAATTAGCTAATATTTGTCATTTAGCTGGGATAAAAAGATCAACAATGAGGCAGTAAATTTCATAACAAAATTTGTGATGCTTGCAGTCCAAGACGCTCAAATTAATTCAATCTAAGTCAAAGCGGCAGCTGTAGAAGAAACATACCTGCTGTGAATGGCCGTGACTTAGGGTCATTGACTGACTTCTGGTTTAGTGAGATTGACTACACCATCAGCTGAAAACAGGGTGGAACAGTCGGAGAGAGAGCCATCCCTGGATGTCCTTGTTATAAAGGTTTGACAAGCAGGACCCTTTAAACCAAGAGCTACAAGTTGCTTTGCAGTTCTTGGCAATATGTTTCAACTTATCTAGTGACATGTCAAATATGAGTAAGGAAATTTAATTTCCCTTTTGGAGAAGCAATGAGATTTTTGCATTTTAACTAAATAAGTATCTTTTGCAAAGTTCGGTGTGTAATTCAGTCAAAGCTGGGGCCATATTGACATCTGACTGTGGCAGCCTTGCTTCTGTCTGACTATCCAACATGTGAATGACTGAATAAAGTATAAAGTGCATTGGGGTCCTCTGGACTTGATAAAGCCATATACAGCAATTTGTATAAAATTTTATCTGCACTTCAAAGTTTAGACATTATAATAACCACATATCTGCCTGTTTGCCTCTCTTCATCTCTTCAGGTCTATCCAGTTCGTACTATGAATATTATTTACTAAACAATATCCAACCTAACCAGAAAGAAAAAATAAACTCATGGAACCATAGGGAAAAAATTAGTTTCCTCATTTTTTTATCTGATATTTTTACCATGTGCTGTTAGTGCTTAAATCCTTCCAGTTTGTCCTAACTTTTAAATCCTAACTTGTACATCAATATCTTTGTAGAGGGCTCCTATAACAAATCAGAGCTACAAGTAAGGATACACTGATACCAACACTGCTATCGGGTATCGGTCCGATACCGGGCATAAGTACTCTACTCGTACTCATAAAATTGCCACCGATACCACGATATCAATACCACCCGCGGCGCTACTATTGGGCCTGGGTGGGCCTTATAGCGTGATCTCTGTGCCACCTGGTCCGTGGGCACAGACCCACCTGAGGGACCAACAACCGCAAGCGTGTGCGCACAAATAGCAGGTAAGCACGCCCGCTAAAAGGTGCCCGGACACGCGCTCAACTCCGACAAACCGCCCGCCTGCTCAGCTCACTCCGCTTGCTTTCGGCTCCGCGTCCGCACCTCTACATTATATGCAAATGAGCCGCGCTCCCAGCTAATGAAAGACTGGCCTTTTTCATCCAATTAAATAATTCCTTCCAAATACACAAAGTTGATTCATGCTCGCAGACACAGAGCCGAGCTCGAGCTGAGCGGGCGAGCGAGTAGTTTGTCAGAGTTGAGGGTGCGCCGGAGGAACCCATGAGCGAGCGTGCCTGAGATTCACACACACACGCCCACAATCATGTGGAAAAAAAAAAAAAAGTAACTATATGTGTAATGGCGTAAGTACTTGGTATCGGTATCAGTGAGTACTCAAATGTAAGTACTCGTACACTACTCATTTTGGAAAAACGTGGTATCGCTGCATCCCTAGCTACAAGGTTTGCAAATATGCTTACACGCTTAAATGTTTGCCTTCCTTGAGGTCATATTAATATAAACCTGTTAATGGCTAAGACATGTACATACGTAAAACAAATCTGAGCTTTAAATACATCACTTATTGTTCTTCAATAACAATGTCCCTTTAAGTTAACATTGTATTTATATTTCAGCTGTATTTGATTATATCTTTTTCACAAATAAAAAAATAAAATATGTTCCTTCTTTGACTGTAAAACCAAGAAAGACTTTTCACAGTGATAGGAAGAACATTTGGCTCATTGAAAACAATCTGTATGAAGTCAGAAAGTGTGATTCCAAAGTCACATCTGATACTCTCCTTTTTACTCAATTTACTATAAAGAGTCTGTAGTGCTTGCAGGAGACTGTACAGAGAGGTGAGACTGAGCATTGTGAAAAATAGATGTGCACATTTTATCATATATGCTTCTATTTTTTTTCACGGTATACTGAAGAAATGGTAAACATGTTTTTGGACAAGAACCAAGTTCATTTTACTGTAGATATGCATATTGATGTATCAGTGAGCGCAGCTGGCTAAAGAAAGAACTGTAACTGAATGGTATAGCAAGAGAAGCTCTACGTTTATTAGCCCATAGATAATGTTTATGTGCAGAGTAAATATTTCCAGGATTTAATCTGCATCTTCATATCCATTTTTTTATACCTTTTCATTTTGTCATAGTGGATATTAACTGCAGTACAAGCAACTGACTGGCAATGAAAATGGTCTGCCAATTTAGTGCCTAAAGTTGATCACTGTTTGCTAACCTCACTTCCCATGAAAACTGACGACAGTCAACCATGGTAGCACTCTCTGAGGACACACGGCAGCAATCCAAGGAGAATTTATCAGATACAATAAGTCCGTGCTCGTCTTCACCTAGCTGCGTCTACAGATGTACATACATGTGCTTGTTCCATATTCTGAGCAAAGTGCGTAGTACTGTGATTTTGCTGTCCCTACTAAAGGAGACAATCCTGGAGGATGCTGGACTCACACACAATATCCTCAAGTCTTCTTAACAACTACTTTATATTCTTGATGATCCAGAAAGCGCTTCTTTCAGCTCCACTAGTCTTAACAGGTAAGACCATTTTAATGCCAAGCAATGATGGTAGTGTTCTTCTTCTATTGGCAATAAGCATTCTTGACTCAAAAATACAGCAATTTGAAGTAGATCGCATGTCTATATGTATGGATATCTTTTGTTTGGCTCTGATCAGTGATGTACAGGTCAAATGTTAAAACCATTAAGTTTACAAACTATATTTGTGTTTACCATTTTGTAGGACTGTATTAAAATTTAGTGTAAAATCTAAGGTTGAAGAGTGTGCTTTATGGATAAAATAAATGAAAAAACAATGCAGATTGAATGTGGTGCCTTTTTGTATTTCCACTGGTGCTACATATGACAAATGGTGAGCATGTTTATGGCACATAGTTTACGTACCAATTAAAACGGTCCATTAAGAATTATGGAAACAGAAACTGCATCAAAAAACCTCTTAGGCTAGTTAAGTTACACAAATCTCCAGGGATATTTTTGCCATTATTACTGGTTTTAGTCTTTAGTTGACCCTTTATGTGGAAACTCCACTTTTCAGCCTTCGATCTGTCTGATCCCTCTCATTTCTGAAAGTTGACCCAACTTGTCGTTTCATTTCCTGTGGACATGCAGCATTTTAATATCCCCAATCTGCATTTGCCTGAGGATGATTACAAAGCTTGCCACTCAATCACAACACACTAATGATGGGGGCCAGGAGTGATCAGGTGATTGATAGGTGGCATTTATCTGTGATGGAGCCCAATACACCCAGTCCTCTCTCCAGAGGCCTGCAGGGACGAAAGTGAGCCCCAACCTTTCAATAATCGAAAACCTCTCGCACGCTGAAAGGCTGATCTTTTTGTTCTAATTAACCTGTGAAATGAGTTCAGTGGCTCCTTCTCTGCCAGCAGCATAGACGCTCTAATAGTCTTTGAACAGCGGAGCGAAGTGAAGAATGTCATGAGGTGGAAGGTCTTCTGGGTGATTTTCTTTCTCCAACATATGGTTTGTGGGATAAGTATCAGAAGCAAGGACAACCAGCCATAGTTTGACCTGAACAAATGAACTCAGAAGCAAAACTGTGAATGAGAGAACTAAAGCATGTCTCTGTACCAGATGAGATGATTTAAAGTCTTTTTTTGGGCTTCTCTTACAGTGTAGAGAAACCCAAATTTCATCCAGTGGCACCGAACTTTAAATCCTAACTCCCCCTTGATGATTAAAGTCTCAATCAAATTTTCTAAATCTTCAGAAATACTAGGAGATTGGCCTGTTTTACCAGATTTCTGAGGGGTTATACTTGAAAGCACAGGCTGTGGGACAGCCAAGTAGTGCCCATAATTGCGTACAAGAAACCCAAGATCAGGACTTCACTAGACCCCTTAAGCACCAATGAAACTAGTTTTCTTCATTAAGATCATCAATTCATGAATCTGCATTACTCCAGTTCTCACACTTGGCACCTAAAGAGTATTTGCTGCAACATAAACTTCTGTGATGGCTTGCGAGAAAAGGTAGATGCACAAAGTTCATTAAGCAAAGGATTTGTATCCTCTGCTTATATATACTGAAGCTGAAAACTCACCTGCACTTGCAACAGGTCAACAGATCTATGCAGCATTTACAATCCAGTCAAATCAACCAGTTTTGATGATAAATAGTCCTGTTGAGGATATTAGGTTTTCTTATTCTGAGACAGTACCCCGCTCTTCAACTGTACTCTTCATGGATCTTTTGATGTGCAAATTATTAATGTCTAATCAATAAGAGACTGAGACAGAGGTTTAAACTTAACACAAAACATTTATTACACTGGGCCGACTGGAGACAAAACCAGAATGTTACCCCAAACCAATGGCCATCATTCTAAGATCCTGTCTGAATTTTCATTCCCAAGCTTGTTGTCTAATATCTTGTCACATGACGGTAGGCGGTTTTAATCAGAGACCCTTTTCCATAAACAATAAACTTTATGGATGAGCTTAACTTTATGGCCAACAGATTTTGGGTCTTAGCCTCCTATTAGGATGCATAGACCAGCAGTTATCTTGCTCAACATCCATGGATCATAAGGCTAGGATCGTGCTTACCTGCGCCTACATTATACATTATATGCAAATGTGCCGCGCTCCCAACTAATCAAAGACTGGCCTTTATAATCCAATTAAATAATTCCTTACAAATACACAAAGTTGATTGATACTCTCAGACTCACTAACATTTCAGCAGAGCCGCGAATGCAGACACAGAGCCGAGCTTAAGCTGAGCAGGCGAGCGAGCCGTTTGTCAGAGTTGAAAGCGCGCCGGAACCCATGAGCGAGCGCGCCTGAGATTCACACACACACGCCCACAACCATTGCTACCCCAGACATCTCCGCGCCCGTAAACCTGGCGGCACAAAAACCATGCCACACTGAGTCGCTGTCCTCAGTATCTCAAAAAAGTATTTCAGTATTTCGCAATTTCATTAAATTTGTGTTTGTACTGTATGTTTGCACACATTAGGGAATGTTGTTGAAATAATAAAAAGTGCATGAAAAGTGGTCTGGAGACAGAAGTGAATTGAATGACGTGGGAGACCAGGATCTTCTGGTGAAAGAGGAAAGAGATGATAAGTTTTGGTTAGGTGAAGCAGAGTATACTGGTGGATTAGTCTTACTTGGACAGCAGATGTAAACTGCCAGGGAGAGGCGAGCGGTTTGAGGGTTTACTTGCTGATGTCAGAGCTGAGGTTGTCTAGGGGATCGCTACGGTTGTACTGTGGAGTCTGGAGCGGACAGATCGAGCTGAGCAAGTCAGGAGTGGTGACCAGAGTAGCTGATGAGATCCAAAATCTTCACAGAGGAGTATGAGCACGGAAGGAGTCTTGAGATAACCTGGGTGAGCACACGAGAAAAATCACTGAGGAAATACTTGAATAAAAAACGAGGAAAACATTCAAAAAGGTCATGGCAGTGAGACTAGGAAATGTTACCAGTAGTAACAAACACTCAGGCGATGTGTAGCTGGTCAACCACTCCTTTTAACCAGCCCAGGCTCATCAGTAGATAGGAGACGTTCAGCTGGAGAGGAACTCTGGTGACCTCCAGTTGAAAACCTGGGAACATAAAACCCTCAACCCTGACAGACGGGTGGAGGACTTGGGCTGCTATTTCAGATTATGCTTTAAAGTGGTGGTCTTTTTATTTTGTCTGATAGATCATCAAACCAGTCTACATTTTTGCACAAAACCCATACCTGTCCTGTTCATTTTTGTGTTCCTCTGGGCTGTGTTTTGGTCCCATTGTTGTTTATGCTCTATTTATTCCCACTTGTTCCAGTACTTTCATCTTGTAAAGATGCTCTATGTATACAACTGTATCTCATAAGACATTACGCTGATGGGATCCAGTTGTTTTGGCCTCTAATAATCCTAACAAAGTTCCCAAAGCTCACATTTTATAAATCTGTTTGGATTCAATTAAAACCTATGTAGCAGAACATTTTCTTGACCTGAACAAAGAGAAAACTGAAGTAATCATTTTGCAACTGAAGAATTAACCGTAAAAATAAACCACTTCCATTGGCCTCTTGGTTTATTACCTAAATCATTGGCTAAGTCCTTGGAATAAGCTTTAACTCAGGTTTAAGTCATCTAAACAATATAAAGTCTCTGGTTCATTCCTATTTCTACCTTATGCCTAATATTCCCAAACTTAATCATACTGTTTCTGGTCCATAAATGGACATCCTAAGTAATACTTTTGTTTAATTTCACGTAACTATTTTCAATGCACTTTATAGATGTTTATCCAGTCTGAACAAAATACTGCTGCTAGGCAATCCATTTTAAAATGCCAGGGAGAGATGCAGTCCGTTTAGATTTTTCATGGACACAGGATAGTTTGATGACCAAAGAGAAAAGTAGTTCCTTAGATATTTTTTTTAAGTAGGCAAACTAATCAAATACCCAACCTACCCCTATTGACACCCCATACTTAGGCTACCCCAGGGTGAATGCGTAGCTCAACTCATATTCAAGGCAGAGAGTCTAACCACACTCCAGAAAAAGCTAATTGCATCTTCTGGTATTAAGGCTCTTGTTATTTTGGCCATGCTTTGTAAACCTCTGAAGTGTATAATTTATAGGTTTAAAAACTCAACCATAAGTAAATCATTTAAAAAAGCAACTTTTAAGATGCTGAGATTTAGAAATGATATAGACTACACATTGGAATCTGTTCCAAAATCCTTTTTTGGATTAATGTTAATCTTTTTTGTTGTGTCCATGTCTATTTAAATACTCAGAGTGTGAATGCTTGGTTTTACAAATAGGTTCATGATGCTCTGTTGGAAGGAAAAGCTTAAATCTGTTTTATTAACAGCTCTCATAGGCTGATGATCAAGAGCCTGTCAGCTGCTTTTGATAAATGCAGCTTTAATGGGGCACTAAAACTGTCTGACTCTTTTGCACTGCTTAAATTATGAAGTCAGATGTTAATTGTGTGTTAATTAGCTTTATGAAGAGCCTTGTATCAGTTTGTACCTTTTAGTTAATTTCTTTGAGTGGATTATATCATCCCCTTTATGCAGATAACTTTAGTATGTCAGATTTTGAGGTTTGCTCCTTAATAGAGCACATACATGGACATAAACATTTTCATTACATGCACCAAAAAAAACTTTTTGGTAAAATTAGCATCTTTCCACCATAAAGTCCTACTGAGAATATATATGTGTCTGCAGATGCAGAAGCATTGCAGGACTCTTGGTATAAGTTGCAACATTGGATAAAGAAACAAAAAAAAACAACTCTTCAACATGTTGCCCGAGGCAACTGGCTCTGCAGGAAGACTGGCTCTACTTCATCTTCCTGCAGAAACGAGAAGAAGATTTTCAAACGGCATCAAAAGCAGAGGTCATACCCGTTAAAAGGCACGAGGGCAGGCGGCACCACTGTCAGTCAGCATGTGATGCAAAGAGACTCATAAGCCTGAAAATACAGCTTTAGATTTATTCCTTGCATCTGAAGAAAGGCCCCTGGTAGCACCACCATTTCTTTGACTTACTCTGGGTGCTAAAAACATCAAAGTAGACATTCTGTTGCTTGTTTACTACACAAAACCTAAAAGGTCCAGGTAAATCTAAAGATTTATTAGCATAGAAGCAAAGAAAGGAAAACTACAAAGAGTCTTCTAACAAATATTAAAACTCTGCTCCAAAAGTCCACATGCTGTCATATAAACCAAGGATCTTCTTGTTTCAAGACGCCAGTGCTATTGATTGGTTCACAATAGCTACAGCCTATTTGTTAACTAAGGTTATCATTACCGTTTCACTATGCTTTGAAGGTAAAGGTTTATTACAATCCAGAGTGACTGACTGTCCTGGAAAAAAATTAGCTAATTATAAAAAGGGTGGAAATAATGTAGCCTAATTAGTTAATTAACAATGATGTCATATTCCATATACAGAGATACTTTGCATTAAACAATAAAATATCACATCCACTAATAAATTAGCCTTCAAAAGAGTTTTAAAAGAATGTACTCACTGAGCTGTACAGATGTGGCTTGCGCTACAAAAGTGTATAATAATGAATAAATGTGAATACAAAAATGTCAAAATAAATCTGGAAACAAACAGAAAGCTAGTTCACAAATCACAGGGAAGAATTTATATGATCACATTTCTTAAATCAAATGACAAATGGGTTGATGGCTCATTGCAGATGTTGCAGCTTCTACTCCGAAGAATTGAGAGAGGTAGGGAACTTTTGAGTGGAAAATGAAGGACAGAGATGCAGCTAACGTTCTTTATCCATCACGCTTTATTCAAAAGAAATGGTTCTTACAAAAACAGTCGCTCTGTGAATCATCGAACTCGTGCTGAACTATAATTAGTATATAGTATATATATATATATATATATATATATATATATATATATATATATATATATATATATATATATATATATATATATATATATATATATATATATATATATATATATATATATATATATATATATATAAATATAAGTATTTATACCTTTTGTACAATATTTTCAATGGATTTACTCCTAATGAATTTATTTAAATCCAAAAAGTATTTAAACCTTTTGTACTGCATTAGCAATTTTTTAAAATGTGACTATAACATAATAATAATAATTAATTAATATTAATAACCTTTTCCAGAATATAAATTATACTATTAAACTTTTTAACCTGTATTTTACAACCTGTCACACAGACTGAATTTGAATGGCTAGGCATAATCAGAATAACAGTGGAAAATGTTATCACCAAGAAGTAAATTAAGATAAGATAAGATAAGATAGTATAAGATAATCCTTTATTAGTCCTACAGTGGGGAAATTAACAGGTTGCAGCAGCAAAAAGGTTGGGAAGGCACAGTACAAAACAATAGATAAAAATTAAAAAGCAGAGTATATACAGCTTAAAATGAAAATAAGAAAGTACAATATATGTTTTTTTTTTAAAGTTTGTAGTGGTTCAGTGTGCGTGTTTGTCCGTTGTGTGTCTGTGGTCAGGTGGGAGCAGTGCTGGTTGTAAAGTCTGACCGCAGCAGGAAGGAAGGACCTGCGATAACGGTCCTTCACACACTTGGAGTGGAGCATCCTGTCGCTGAAGGAGATGCCCTCTGCCAGAGTCTCTTGCAAATGGTGGCAGATGTTATCCAGCATGGATGTCAACTTTGCTAACATCCTCCTTTCACCCACCACATGCTCTTGGTCTAAAGGGTTTTGCAGGACAGAGCTGGCCCTCTTAACGTGTTTGTCCAGTCTCTTTTTGTCTGCCGTCGAGATGCCTCCACCCAAGCAAACCATACAGAAGATGACAGACGCCACCACTGAGTGGAAGAAGGTCCTCGGTAGTTTTCCCTGCACTCCAAAAGAACTCTCCTCAGCAGGTAGAGTCTGCCCTGGCCTTTCCTGTAGAGAGCAGTGGTGTTAACTGACCAGTCCCGTTTAATAGTTTAGGTAAGAACCCAGGTACTTTTAACAGTCCACTCTTTAAATTTCTATACCCTGGATGTTCACCGACAGAGAGGGGGTGTCCACACCTGTGGAAATCCACCACCAGTTCTTTGGTCTTCCCTGCATTTATCTGGAGGTGGTTCTGCAGACATCAGTCCACAAAGTCCTGAATCAGTTCTCTCTAGTCAGTGTCCTCCTCATTAGTTATGAGGCCGACAATCATCAGAAAACTTTTGGAAGTGACAGTTCGGTGCGCTGTACATGAAGTCAGCAATGTACAGCATGAAGAGGAACGCTGCCAGGACTGTTCACTGAGGCACTGCTGTTCTGCTGGCCACCTTGTGAAACACTCAGTCTTGTGCCCTTACAAACTGTGGTCGGTTGGTGTTATAGCTTAATTGGCCCAAGTTAACCATGGTATTATTCTATAAGTAGTATTTTGGGAAAATCTTTCAAAATAATTTGCCAATTCTAAATGGAATTTATTTGAGAAATGCCAGCGCCAAAAAGATACCAGAACAGTTGAAAAATGTCTGTAAATCTGCAGACACTCAAACACATTCACTCTTGTTGCTTTGACCTAGTATTTATAAACCATTAAGATCTATCATATCAAGTCACGCAAGACTTCTATTATGAATTTCTCAAGAAGTCAAAGATCTGATTTATTCCTGATCGTATTATTGTGATCTGAGCTCACTGGAATAGTAATAGCATCTATATAAACTTGGAAAACAGCTGGGAGGAGACAGACTTTAAAATGTCATTTGGGGTTGCTGAGCAGATTAAATGAATTTGTGTACATTTTGCTGGAACAGAATAGGTCTGATAGAAGTCAGCTCCTAGTTGTTTGGCAGCGGTTCATAAAGCAACTTTCGTCTGTCTGGGCTTCAGAAAACATATGATTTTAGACCGAGGAGAAAAGCATTTCAATACAGAAATGTAAGCTTAATAAAGAATAATTCCTCCCTAAATGTTGTTATATTTAAAACATATGTTTAATCAAATAAATGAGCCAATACAGTACTTTAGTGAATATGAATTTTAAATATTTTTGTTGGTTTCTAATTCACTATGGTCCAGCGAAGTGGTTCTAGTAGTCTCACACTAAGTGAAAAGGAGATTAAATGTTCAGTGAGTGTGTCTAACATAATATTCATTTAGAAACAGCTGTATCTGGGAGGTCCATTTACTGGTTAATCAGTATTCCTGGCTACCATTACAGCATTAAAAGTACATTTTAGGCTAACGTAAGAAGACAAGGGACGTATACAAAAAAAAAATATCTAAGGTACACAGCACAAAGCTAAAGGAATCAAGGAATCTTTATTTGTCATCACATCACATGTGGTACATGAGGTGGGACGAAATTCTAATCCCCCGGTCCAGTTTACACTCTGATAGCAATTTTAAATAATGTAATAAAATATAGGAATATAATAACTATGCGAGACTAGGATTTGAGCTACACAAAATCTACAATATGGACACAGAATCTACAATACGGTTCTTCCGACATAGCAGCATTGAGGATTGGAACGAAAATATATAGTACATTATAAATTATAAAGAACTATTCGAGAAATGTGATTTGACTCCACAGAATCTACAATATTGACACAGAATCTACAATATAGTACTTCGGACATAGCAGCAATCAAAATTCGGAGTGCAAGTGACATATTAATTGACATTTTAAAGGGACATTTTAAAGTGAAACATTAAAGTGAAGCATTACAGTGACATTTTAAAGTGACATTTTGAAGTGTGATATTAAAGTGAACAGTGCCGGTTAAATGAGAAAGTGTTTTTCAGTTCTGATTGTCATTGCGTGTGTTTAAGAGTCTCACAGCTTCAGGAATGAAGCTGTTTCTCAGTCTGGTTGTTTTACACTTTATGCTCTGCAGCCTCCTGCCTGAGGGGAGCGGGACAAAAAGTGAGTGTGCTGGGTGTGTGGGGTCCTTCATGATGCCGGAGGCGCTCTTCCTGCATCTGGAGGTGTAAATGTCTGTGGTGCTGGAGAGGCTGACTCCAACAGTCCTCTGTGCAGCCTTCACCAACCTCTGCAGAGCTTTCCTGTCTGCAGCAGAGCAGCTTCCATGCCACACGTTGGAGCACAAGAGGCTCTCCACCACACATCTGTAGAAGGAAGTGAGAACTGAGCTCCCGAGTCCAGCTCTTCTCAGCCTCCTGAGGAAGTAGAGCCGCTGGTGCGCTGAAAAAAAAGCTACACAGAAATGGTCTGATGACAAGGTGGCTGTTCTGGAGTGACCTAGTCAAATCCTAGAGCTTGAACAGTTTTGCAAGGAGGACTGAACAATGCAATCTCAAACTGTGCAAGGCTGATTGAGACCTACCCACACCGTTTGCGTTTTGTGATTGCAGCCAATAGTGCATTTTTTTTCTTTTGAAGGGGTCAAATAATTATGCAATCGCCTATTTTATGTATTATCATCAATAATTGATTTAACATAACAGGGATTTATGTAGCTTTCTTTCTCAGAAAAACTCTAAAATTAACCTTCTGTTGATTAAAATGTATTTGTAAAAGCAGTGAAAAAGGTAATTAATCGAGGCTGGTGAACAGTTTTAATAAGCACTCTACATTTTCATAAAATTTTTTGTAAACTTCTCCAAATGTCTTTCACTAATTAATAAAAGTCTGGTATCAATGAAAGATAGATGTTAAGTGTTTTTGCAGTATTGAGCAGGCAATTTTAATAGAAGTCTCAAGTTTAAGAAAATTTAAAAAAATTACAAAGCATGCAATTAAACCTGGACAAATGAGAGTTAGGGATAGGAGGCGGAATCACAAAATCATCAAACAGAAGCTGCACCAGTTGATAACAGGAGTATAGTCAGGGCAGAATTTAAAAATAAAACAAGAGGCCAAGGGAAGGTGGGAGGTTAAGTGAACCAGTTAAGCTCTCAGTGTTTGCATCAGTGAGCTGCAAGCCTGAAAGACAATGTCCCCATTAAACCAAGATGGAGCCTTCTGCCTGCGGCAAATAGAAGCACCAAGCACTAAACTTGCTCAGGTGTATCCATTAAAAAGGTGTAATTAGAGACAGAACACTGTGATCTGCAGACCCAATTGTGCAGTTTACCAAAGAATATGCTGGAAATATTCACTTAAAGTCGACAAATGCATCTGCAGGAATAGAAAGGGCTTTAAATCACTAATGCACATTCGTCCAGGGCTTATTTATCGCAAGTGGTAAATTCCGTTTCATTTAAATGGTGGTCATTTAATTGGATATTAAAAAGCAGTTCAACATTTAAAGAGATCAGTTAACCTAACTCATCTTTTTGGACTATGAGTTGCATTTGTAGTATTTGGAGAGAACCCAAATATGTACAGCAAAAACGTGCAAACTAACAGCAGTGTTTCCAACCACTCCACCGTGCAACCTGTATTAGAATGTAGCCCAAGTCATGTTTTACTGATGGATTTGCAGATTTCTACAATTTGAAAAAATTATATTTGATCAATTCAAATATATAGACCAGTAATACCATTCTAGGGGTTTATGATTTTATACTTTTATGTTCAAACATATTTCCATTTGCACTGCATAAAAATATTAGGGAATTCCCAGATTTTACATCTCAACACTGTAACCAGTAGTTGGTGGACTTTTAACTGTATTTGCAGAACTGTTCTTTTTTTCTGTTTTTTTTACCCATCCCAAGCAAATGTATAAAAGAGTATTGAGTATCTACCACAATTTTCCATTGTCATAAATTAGCTGCTTAAACAAATTCTCTAGTCTTAAATACTTTCAAATGTAATGAGAATACTTTTAATTTATCACCAGTTAACATGGATTGTGTGATTTATCTTTGAGATTAAGGGGAACATGCGAATGTATACTCAGTTATGTAAATTATTTTAAATTAACCAAACACTAGAGAACCAGCAGACAATTGCAAAAGTTACTAAATTATTTTCAAATAAAAAAATGGTGGTAGACCAGAGTTAGTGTGCTCATTGAACGGAACAATGTGTATTCAAAATCTATTATTCACAAACTAATGCTTTGGCTGCAGTTATCTAGTTTAAGTCACTATATTAGCTGTGCTATCAGATCCAGATGGCCAGGAGCAGTTTTTGTTTTAAGTCTGACCTGGTTGTCTTAAGTCTGTAGTAGGGATGTCCCGATCCAGCTTCTTGCACTTCTGATCCGATACGATATATTGCTTTTAGTATCAGCCGATACCGCCCGATACCGGCCTATCCGATTATCTATTAAAGTTTAAAGTTATTTAGCCTACTTATTTTTTTGTCAGACTCATGTTGAAAAGGGTTTTACTCTTGATAACAACTAGCCAGGTGAATTAGGTGAGTTGGAATAATACACAATAGTTGGTAATGGGATAAATACAAAATTGACAAAATAATAACTAACAAACAGAAATGGCATCAGTAAACCAAGGATTAAAAGGCCATATGTGTAAAAATATTGTAAACTGTAGTAAAAAAGCAAAACACACAAACAACCAGAGTAGAAAATACTCAGCATCAGTACTCTGCTCTTCAACAAGTGGAAACCCAGGCTTTAAAAAAAATCAGTGCAAATAATATTTTAAACTGTATTTAAAAGGCAAAAATTGCCTTTTACTCCCCAATCTCCTCCACACTTTTCTACTCCATCTCCATCTACACATTTCCTTCAATGTCAACTGTTTGCCATGACTGCAGTCCAAGCATGATGGGGGGATTCTTTTTTACAAAGATGAGCATTTCGACATGCTCAGGTGTCAGCCTGCTCCTGCGTTCATCAATGATGAGTGAGACTGCGCTAAAAGGTCTCTCTTCTTTTTCGTCCTTTAAGGTAAAATAATCCCACACAACTGACATTTTTACGAAAAACCGTTCAGTTTACCTGGCTGTCTTAACCCTTTAGGCGCCAGAGTTTTTTCAAGAAAATATACAATTTTGGTATGAAGGTGTCAAAAGCCTGTAACTTTGAAGTGGTTTGAGATAAAGATTTACTTTCAATGAGAAATACCTTCAGTATGAACCTAAATTTTGGATAGAAGTAGATTTTTCATGTAATTAGATTATTTGGACATCAACATGTGGTGGACCAAATTTGAAAATGTCAATTCATCATTTAGAAAGAGAGAAATTGAAACAATGGGCTCAGAATTTGTCAGATTGTCTCCACAATAACTAACAGGGTCATCAAAATTTAGTATCCACTCTTCCTGTTCCCTCAAGAACTGCCAGCCATCATCATCACCGCCGTGGTTTACGGTGCGGCATTGAATGCAGCAGTGAACGCCGACATTAGCTGCCGAGAAAACCGCGTTTGTTTTCATCTCCACTATATTCACCGATGTTTGCAACGTTATGAGCCCCTCTGCCACCCCAACCACGTCCCCTGCTTAGCGTTTGCAAGATGGGGATGCATCATGCATCGTGAGTAAAAGGAAAAACACTCTTTCGCTCTGCTCTGCTCTCGGTACGCACCACTGCTTCGCCGCCGCGACTCTTTGCATGGGAGGGTGTTTTAAAAACTATTTTTACTCAAAAACTTTGAATAGAACCATGTCCACAAATACTTATAGGCACATATGTCGCCTTACCCCTGGTGAAAAGTAGTAACAGGATTCAACATCACATTTATAGATACAGCCTGCAATGTTGTGTGCTGAAGGTTTGCTGGAAAATGCGGACCGGATATTAGAGAAAACACAGCAAAAACTTGGATCCGATCCAAATATCAGATCGGGACAAGCCTAGTCTGTAGTGGTTTTTGTAGTTTTATGTGTACCTTCTGTTATAATTCAGTTTCCATATGTTTCATGCATTTGAGACACTGAATTTCCTAAATTCTCCAAAAACAGCAATCATTAAAAAAAAAAATTTAGGGATGCATCTCCTCAGGGCCAAATTATAACTGTCAGTTTTTTCATGACCGTAAAACATCAGAGCCCTAGCAGGTCAAGCTATTTTCACAAACTGGGTAACCAATGAAAAAGGAGACCTGTGAGAGACACCACTTGATATTTCTGACTATATTGAAGGAGTTCCAAGTTGTAGGTTCGGCATACAGCTGTTGCTCAGGTTCTTCACCAGAGAATCCTTTATGGGAGATTTGCAATGAGAAAGTCACTCACAGACCAAGAAAGATATTCCTGGACATCAGACAAGATCTCAATTCAAGTGGCAAAATTTTATACTTATTTTTTCCAATAGTAGTAAAACCTTTTTAAATTACAAAGAGTGCCTGATAAGATGTGGGTCTCATACATTATACTAGAGTGTCATTAGCATAAAAGTAAACCTGGCATTTGAATTCCCTCATGAAATTTGATATATAAGATTTAGCAAACCAAATTCAGAACGCATTCCTGTGGATCACTTTTATTAACTATAAGTTTAAAACTGTTATAAATTGATTTCAAGATGGCAGGAAACACTTAAAGTTGGTGCAATAAAATTAGCAATCTGTTCTAACAAGGATGCCTTAAAACCAATGAGATTTTGTTTGAGAAAAATAGAATAATAACTGAAACAAACAAGTAGTCAAGAGAACCAACAATTAAGTTCACATTATTGAGAAGGGAAAATTTGATTAAAATGCACAAAACAAATATGTTTTTCTTTCTTTGTAGGCTGGTAATCTAAGTTTGCAATTAGTTGAATAGTGATGCTGTATAAATCCCCACACAAAAACAATATATCTAACAAAGGGTAATATGGATGGAAACAAAGAAATTAATCTGTACAGAAGGAGAAAACAAGCTAAAGCCAATGAATAATTGAAAAAATAAAGATTACATCCCCAGGCCTCAGTTTGTTACCTTTCATCCTGGTTTTTGATTATTGAGAATCTCTCCATCTATCTGTCTGTGTCAGACACTTTAATTTTCCCTCCATCTTTACCACCATCTTTCATTATTTCCTACCAATCTCGCTCTAGGCTTTAACCAAAGAAATAACGGTGGCAGATCGAGTCAGCTGACACCTAATTTGGAGGTATAAGTGATGGTGCAGCCTGATGACAAATCCAACTGTTAATAAAAACAAGGAGGCAATCTTATAAGCATCCCCAATCATTTTTGATTATCAATACAGTGATAGAAAACCTCGAAAATGGATCTTTAAATGCAAACAAAAAAATAAGAAAACCTTTTAGATTTCTCATCTAACCTGCTGATGTTTTATCTTAAATGACTGCAGAGATTGTGGATAGATTTCATTTAAGAAATGCCCTGGTCACAAAGTGCAAAAGATAACCATCTTTCAATAAAGTGCTTTGTTTGTTGATTTTGTATTGTTGAATTAACTTAGTTAAATTCAGAGGAGTTCAGGCTGCTGAACAAAATTCATAGCTGTTTTTGAAAATAAATGTCTCTTTACCAAGTGAGTGGGAGGTTTGTGTGTTAACAGTCCCTTGGCTACGCTTTTTGGATTATCTAAAACCGACTGTTCACTCCATCCACAGGATGAGTCGAATCCAAGTATTTTTTTTTTTCCCTCAGGAAGCTTTTAAGGCTATTTCCTCCAAATGTTTCTCATGTTTTGGGACCAACAAACCAGTTTCTTTTCTCAGATGTTGTCACATATTCCTGATATCTTGATGACGTGAAATTATGTTTGAGAAAATATTTTAAGCTACTTTGTGAATATCTGGAAAAGCTCCCAGCTGTTGGTTATATATGTAACCTAAATAAAACTCAAATAAAATGTTTTTGAGAATAAAATCAAGGTCAGAAATCTCAAGGCTCTTATTTAACAAAAAAGGTTGAAAAAATATTGTAATCATAATTTGTTGGAAGATTGCAGAGACATACCGCAAATGTGTAGCTTTAATTGATGTACCCAGGTGGTAAGAATGCAGATTAAACGTTTTTAAAGAATTTTTCTTTGGAAAGAAATGTGAAACTCATCTCCTTGCAGCTGTTAATATAAACCAAGCTAACAGAAAATCCATGGAGCATAGCAGCATTTTGCATCAACACTGTTCCAGGCAGAGAGGCATTTACATCCACCTCTGCAGTTGGATTGACTCCCAGCCACCTGTCACCTGACACCAGAAACTATAAGGACTGTACTCACCCTTCATCCCAACACACAACAATAACATAGGGACTGTCCTCGCACACACTAACACACACAAACACAATATAACCCATGGATCCAACACCACGCACTTGCACTCATCAACCATAACCGTGTATATAATCTGTATGTAAGCATCAGAGTCATTGTTCGTGAAGTATTTCCTGTGGACAACTCAAATGGAATGAAAAATACTAAAATTATGTCAAGTACATTAATAATTTTATTACCTGTGGAGACGCAGAAAAGCTTCCAGAACAGACAGGGAAGGAAAAGGTATGGTACATCCCACACCATGGGGTTTACCACCCGCACAAACCTGAGAAAATCCTTGTGGTTTTTGACTGCTCTGCAAGCTTTCAGGGAACTTCGCTAAGCAATCATTTTCTAACTGGACCTGATCTTACCAACGCACTGATGGGAGTGTTATGCCAATTCAGAAAGCGCCCAATTGCCATTATGTGTGATGTCGAGAGAATGTTCCACCAATTTTACATTGTTAAAGAACATCAAATCTATTTAAGATTCACAAAGGTGATTTAACCTCAGAGCCTTCAGTTTACAGGATGAAAGTGCATATTTTCTGAACAGCTTCCTCTCACAGATGCTGTAATTTTGGACTCAAGTATATTGCATCACAAGGCAAAAATAAGTTTAGCAAAGAGAATGTAGAGTGTAACCAAAGAGGCTTTTACGTCGATGATGGACTTGCTAGTGTAGGATCAGTAGCCGAAGCCATACAGATCGTCAAAGATGCAAGGGCACTTTGCAAAACAGGCAATCTACATATCCATAAGTTTGTGTCAAGTTTGTTAATTATGTCACAAAACTATTTATCGCTCTTTTCGCAAGACTTATGTTTGAGCATATTACACTGGGAGACTTACGTATGCAGATGCACATGAAAGGCTTGTCCCAAAGGAGCTACAGCGGCTTAGTCAGCTTGCTTGCTGTAAAAGGTATTTGTTACTACTATGAACAAATATTTTTATTGTTGTTATATATTAGGTTTAATTGTTTGTGTTTAGAGTGCACAAGACTGCAAGAATATTAAATTAAGATCTCTGAATTGGCTGGCACCCACAAGGTAATTTTGGTAAAGGAAGTGTTTTTTATTGTAGTTTGATAAAGTTCTAAAGCTTTGTATATTATTTCTGTAGTTTTCACAGCGTCAAGTAAACACATCGAAGTGCCCGTCTTTAAAAGACCGTGCCAGTGTTGTCATTTCGGAGTAGCACATTGTCAATGTGTATTACATTTTTCCATTACGATTCTGTTTTGTCATTAGGCTATGGACTTGTTTAAAGCATTTCACACATTTGGCATCATTTTGTATTGTGTGGTTTATCTATTTATTTTCTGACTGGTTTTAATAGATAAAGATCAGACATTGCCTATCCAAATCTAGTCTGCTTAACTGTTCAAAAACCATTGGTTACATGTTTTTACATTGGCCATCTACAAAATTGTCTATTATTGCCTAAACACATTTTTAAAGGAGAATATGTGGGGAGGTACAAGTGGCTCCATGAAGGTTTATATTTGCATCTGCAAGTCTTCAGGGTTCTGCTTCTACCAGGTTTGCACATGGCAAGCCTAAAACCATTCATCCATCCATTGTACACACCCTTGTCCCTATTGTGGTCGGATGGATCTGCTGGCGCCTATCTCCAGCTTACAACGGGCGAGACACAGGGGTACACCCTTGAGAGGTCGCCAGTTCATCACAGGGCAACACAGAAACATACAGGACAAACAACAACTCATACACACACTCACACCAAAGGACAATTCAGAGTTCTCAATCAGCCTAACAGTCATGTTTTTGGACTTTGGGAGGACATGCAAACTCATTGCAAACTTCTTCTTGCTGCTTGGCAACAATGCTACCCACTGTGCCACTGTGCAGCCCTGAGCCTAAACCCTATTTTCCCAATTTCTTTTAGCTTGGATCTAGAGCATCTGTCTGACTGAGTTAATCTAACACGTGAAAAAAATTAGAAACCACTCCACTTTAGCCCTGGTTTTATGTAAAGGATTGTTGTACTGACATAAGATGAACCTACAGTTTTTTCTCTGTGTAGCTTTGTATTAAGATTTAAATAATACATCGTGTTGTATTGGTATTTTAAGGGGTTAGAAATCCTCGACTGAAAAACAAAATTTTGTTCCTCTTGGCTGAAGCCTGGCAAGTGATCCAACCCACCCACTACAAAGCTTCTTTACCCTGCTGCCATCAGGAAGAATATGGAAAATCACGCCATAGAAGAAGACTGCGGAGTCTCGGGGAGAGGAACAACATACTGAGAGACAGCTCAATCCACCAGGCTGTGAGGATTCTCAACTCACTCCCTGCCTTACCAACTGCTCTCATATCCCCTTTAATTGCGTAAGCTGTAACTTAAAGAACTTTAAGAACTGTTTGCACAAACTCACTCTATTGACCAGCCCTAAGCTAAAATCTCATCACTTGCACTACTGTTTATACAGACATACATTTACGGTCTTACGTACATGTTTGGTTTACATAAAACTTTACAAATTGAGCAAGGAACAAATTAAAACCTTAAACATTAACAATCTGCTTACCACCCATAGTCCCAATGTGCTTTGGAACGATGGCATCAGACCTTAAAGAAAGTTTCTATGCTTCGCAAGTACTGTCTGGAAACTGAAAAAAGATTTGATGAGTGGGTTCCATTTGTATTGTTTGCTGCTAGAGTGGCTGTTCAGGAATCCCTTGGTTTCAGTCCAGCAGAATAAGGGTCATACACCCCTTGGCCCTTTAAGAGCTTTAAAAGAAACTTGCTTGGTTCCTGCCGAAGGTTGACTAAGTATGTGCAAGCCTTTCATGAGCGCATGTATCAAGCTAATGATCTAGCTAAGAAACATCTAGCTCACTCTCAAAGAAAAAAATAAGCATCAATATGATAAAACATTTGTCAAAAGAGTTTTTCAAGTAGGAGATCAGGTTGTTGCACTCCTACCTGTTCTTCGGTCAGCCTTGTCTGCCAAATTTGATGGCCTTTAAGAAATCCTAGAAAAATTAGGGGAGAATGATTATGTCAATGGTTCCCCTATTCGGCAGTGCAAAACCCGTGTTTACAAAATGAAAATGCTGAAACTGTATCACTCTCGACCTGCATCAGAACCTAATGGGGTGTATACTTCACTTGCAGTCACAACCTAACTAGAAATAGGTGAGCAAAATAATGCTGATGACCTAAGAATGAATAATCCCACACCCAAATCATGACGTGAGCTGCAAAGGTTTCTGGGCATGGTTGGCTATTACCAGAACTTTTGCAGAAACGTCTTGCCAATCTACTTACCCCAACAACAGACTTTGTTTGGTCAGATGAATGTCAGAGTGCTTTTCAAAGTGCTAAGTTTCTACTGTGCCACACACCAATTCTAGCTGCACCTGATCTGACCCGCCCTTTCAAGTTAGAGGTGGATGCCAGCGCTGTGTGGACTGGTGCAGTACTAATTCAGGAATATTCAGGATTTACAAAATTTGGTTTAGTAATTTAAGGTGGGGATTGTTACGGCCCTTGGCTTCTTGAGGCTGTGCAGGCTCTCTTTTTTGTTATACAGGTTTAGGTCTGAGGGCACACCTTTCCTGATTGGCTGCCTGGAGACTGCAGGAGAGCAGCCACCGTTGGACCAGCAGAGAATGGCAGGCCAATCAGATGCTGATGAGGCCCACCTGCACCATATAAAAGGCCCCTGAAAAAAAAACATTCCTCCGGTGGGGCAGTTTGTAGGAAGAGGTTTTTGTTCAGCTGCTCCCACCGGTGTTATTTGCAACTGCTTTTGGCAGTTTGATAACATGTTATTGGTTGTCCTGCTAAAGCAGTTTAATTTGTGTTGTTTGCTTTCGAGAGGCTTGGTTCTTTGTTCTTACCCTTTGTGTGTTTTTTTTATTTTCCTTTTTGGATTATTTTTGAGTTTACTTTGGATTGACCTGTTTGGATACTTTGTAATTTAAATTGCAATTAATATTTGCACTTAGTATTGCCTGAATGTTTCACAGTAAAACATTTAAACCATGTGATAGCAGTTCAAAACAATAACCTTGTTTTAAACTAATATACAACTTTCTCCTGGTGTCTTGTTCTGTATTGTTTGTCTTCATTCTCTAGTGAACCTCAGGGGCCATACAGAACAGGTATCCATGTCTGCTTTCACTAACTGTTTCTTCTTTAATTTAGCATTCAGCAACTAAAGTCCAAGCACGAGCTTGATGTGTTGACATCGGATTTGTTTCCTTTCACTGACTGAGAGAAATCCAAGAAAACTGTCAGTTGAAGAAGCTCAGCTTCAGTGTGCCATGTCATGAGCTTACTGTCTCTGCAGTAAAAACTGGATACTGCACTGTGGGAGCTGGCAGGAACATCTGAGTCAACAGTAATTTTAGTCATTTATTTAAAAAGTGGCACAATAAAACAAGAAGCACTAACATTCTTCCCTGTCCTGTCTAAACAATGTAGTGTCTCAAGATTTTTTTTCTATATGATTTTTTCTATATGATTTTTTTCCTGTTTATCAGCTTTACTAGAATCATCAAGATCAGAGTTTTGATGCTGAAGCTGTTCATTTATGTACTGCTGCTGCCCTCCAGTGTTTCTTGCAGCACCCATCTGCAACGTAGCTGCATTTTGTAACAGCTTCTAACCCTTTAACAAACTCCCTTCCTCATAAATCCAAGACAAAGTTCGTGTACTTAGTTTATAGAACACCTTTCTGACAAAAATTGTCTGTTTTTGTAAATTAAAACACAAACCTTTAAGTGCATGAAGAAACTAAACATTTAACAGAATCAAGATCTGAAAAACAGGCTACACAGTGGAGCAGTGGGTAGCATTGTTGCCATGCATCAAGAAGGCTCTGGGTTCGATTTCATCTTGGGTCTTTCTGCAAGAAGTTTGCATGTTCTCCCAGTGCATGTGTGGGTTCTCTCCGGGTACTCCGGCTTCCTCCCATAGTCCAAAAGCAGGACTGTTAGGCTGATTGGGTACTCACAAATTTTCTTTAGGTGTGGGTGTGTGTATGAGTGGTAGTTAGTCCTGTAAGTTTCTGTGTTGCCCTGCGATGGAATAGCCAGGGTGTATCCCTGTCTCTCGCCCGTTGTAAGCTGGAGATAAGCGCCAGCAGACCCACCCGACACCAATAGCGACAAGGGTGTATAGAAAATGGATGGTTGGAAGATCTGAAAAACAGTTGCTCCTCTGCTTTTGCTTCCCCAGTAAAAATGGGGATTTAAACTGTGTGAACTTAAAGAAACAGCTCAGCAAAGACTTAAAGTAACTCATCATTCATGTTCTGCCAAAAGAATGTATTTATAACAATACGATAAATGTTCTTTCCTGGAGCTGAATCTGAGGATAATTTTAGAACCTGAATGGAGAAAACTGCTTAGTATTTAGTAAGTTGCTTGGCAAAAGTTTGATGATCAATAACTTTGTCCTGAGCTGTACAGAAATGCATGCAATTGAAGCCTTTGTCCTGAGCTGTACAGAAATGCATGCAATTGAAGCAACAGAAAAGCCATCGCAATAAGTGGAGGCCAAATCTCCAACTGGTTAGAACTGCAGATGGCAATATGCAACTAAAGCACTTTACTGGAGATATGTACCTTTGTATTAATCTTAATATGTCTGTTCCAGTCCTATCCATATTCCCACTTTCCTGGGGCCTGAATGCTCAAAGATAAGAAAATCCTAATATTGGGATCTAATAGTACTGTTTCTTCATATTCTGGTATCAAGAGATACTTTAGTTCACTGAATTTCTATCCCATGACAACAATTTAAATAGCATGCCTGATCACTAAAATATTAACCCTAGTACCCCTTTGACCTTTGAGTCAAACTCCCGTCCAAAGGCCTACACATGCAACTGACAAAAAAAGTGACTGATTAGAAATGGGAGGGATTTCAAGCCACATCCTTTCTCTCAACACAAGTGTATTCCGCTCCATTAGATTTCAGTTGTACTTGGAGTGATATGAAAGTTGTACATAACATAGGTTGCCAACAGTATAGACTATATATGCAATGCAGATCCAATGCCCTCTTTATTTGGGTAGAATTTCAAAATTGATACAACCTCAAATAAAAATCTGAAATATAATGCATACATTTGATTTCTCAAACATATTCACCTACTTTCGGTTCTTTCTTGAACATGGAACCCATAGACTGTAGAAATACAACAGATTCTTTAAGAAGACTTTGCACAACTCAAGCATACAGGTCTCAGTTGTCTGCAGTCCATTAGGTACCTCTTTGTGTCACTGAGTACCACAAACGTAGGGACAAAATTTTCAGTCGGTATTTTTGAATTGAAATTTTTTGGATGTTTCATAGCATTCCCCTTAGTTAAGTTTAGTGAAACAACATTAGAACTTCATAAATATTATATCAGGAAACCGTGACATATAAAGTTACTGTCAAAATTTTATTTATGGTTCTCACCCAAATACAGAAAAACTTTAAGGAGATCAGTGAATTTAAAAAGTTTATTGATAACAACAAAGGACATGTTAAACAATTAATCTGGTCCGGGCTGTCATGACAACATGGAGAACTAGGGGGCTCTGAAATATAGGGAGGGAGAGTTATACATGATAATGCAATAATCAACAAGGAGAGGTAAGTGGTTTCTGGGATAAAGGGTTTGCTGAAGAGTAAGTATTCCCACTAAGCAGCTGAGCTGAGAAGCATCCTATTTTGGCTGCTGCTGAGATGCTGGGGCGAACAGGTCATAGGGAAATTTATGAAGTTAAGGTAATGAAGTTAAGGTAGGACTTGTAACCAGTTTTGGATCTGAGATCCAGTAAACAATGGTGTAACTATAAAGTAACAGAGGCTGGATCACAGGAGATCACCTGCTCAGTTTGCAGGTGAAAACCGTCAATAAATAAAAAACATAAGGAAGGGAATCAATAGCCACAAGCTAAGAAGCTTTCCTAAAGCTTCTAACTATCCTTTATTTCATGTATAGCTACCTTATTTGCAAGACAAAAATGTTGTTCTTACTGTTGTAAGAATAAAAAAAGGAAATACATGAAAGCAGTGTTTAGAAAAATAAAAATTTCCTGGTAACAGAAAGAAAAAAAAACCAAACATGTATCTAGTTTATTTTTAACTAAATAGGGTTGCATAGAGATTTATGTGAAAAACATTTTTTTTCTTACTTTTCTTGTCCAAGCTGTTGCATAAAATAAAGTTGGTCTTGTCTCACTGACTGATGCAACATAATAAAACTGCTCTATCTCTGTAATGAAACATTATCTGTTCAAAAATAAATCATACCTGATGTATTTTTAATTCCTAACAGTTCTCATCTGCATCTCTCATCCTATTGTTCCAAGATTGCCTTTATTATATCTCCATGTGTGTACATCAATGTCTTGGGTGTGTTTTATTCCTCGGCAAGTGAATCTACTTTAACATCCTCCTGGGATTCACTTAAACCTCAAACATTTCCAAATTCAACAACAAAATACAGTGTTGTTGTTGATTGAGTTTTTTTTGTTTTTTTTGTTGTTGTTTTTTGTAACGCACATGCAGTTCACTTAACAGGGTGGATGCATTAGCAGTTTCTAGATTTATGGTCAGCCTCTTGCTCCCCACTTATATTTTTTGGGGACTTTTTGGAGATTGGAGCGTGGAAGAAGCAAGCTTATTGCTGCTCAGACTAGGCCCAGTTTGTGTGAGGAAATCGTTTAAATGCTCAGTTTATCTGGAGGTTTTCAGAAGTTTTCAAGAAACACAATGGAAACACTTGAACTCCTTCAAAGTGCACAATCTTCCATCATAAAAACAGAGTCGATTAATCAAAAGATTCTGGAGAGATATTATGACAAATTTATTTTATATATATATATATATATATATATATATATATATATATATATATATATATATATATATATATATATATATATATATAAAATAAATAAATTTGGCTGAAGCTTTTCTGTTGACATACTGTAGGTATAAGTATCTTAAAAGGTCAACAAAGATGTTTAGCTAAGTACTAAACAGGTACTTGGAACTGCTATCACACCAAAGGTTCCTATTGTATTCAATCAGCCGGCCGTACTTTGGAAACCACACAGACTAGAAAAGCTTTTATAGAAGAGCTCAGCTTTTAGAGAGAAATGTCTATCCACTAAATAGAGGAGAAATGATTCCAATTTAAGACCAAAGACAGACGTTTAAACTAACAATGTTAGGATCTGGAAGTATTTGTGTCAAATTCACCAGCATGATAAAGTAGCATAACTACAGAATAGAATTATCTGTGTATTTGGTTTATAATTAAGAAATACCTATATGTTTCTGAATCAGCCTCAAAAAGCTCCAACTAATAAAATAATAGTATTCACAAATCCAAATAACTGATTAAAGGAGATTTAAAAATAAAAAGAAACAGTTCAGTGTTGGGTGTCAATTTTACAAGCAGATTGAAATTCAAATCACATTTTTTCAAAAAGGGATTTAAAAAGTCATTGTTTAAATGTACATTTGAATGATGGGTTGGAGTCAAGTTAGTGCTAAACACAGTTTGTAATAAACAAAAGGATTATTCTTTTTGCACTTGGGGCTCCTAAAAATGTTATGTCTGGCCACAATCATGAGTTCATTATATCAGCAGAGCAATTATTTAAAATATTTGCCACTCACAAGGGAGTAAGATTCCTCCCAAGTTTGCCATACAACACTAAAATGAAATAAGATTGGGATATCTTATATAGATATAATAATTCAAGAATCTAGGAGGATTTGTTTTGGGGTGTGATACACCATTAGGCTGGAAAAAAAAAACTATACTAGGTTTCAACTAGTAAATATCTGCAGGTATGTATTATTTAGGTGTGATTAATGATGTTTATTGGACCATAAGATGCTGCAAAGAACCCAATAAATATTTAAAATGTCTGTCCATAGCCTTTAAATGGTGTTCATTGAACACTTGGAG
Organism: Orestias chungarensis; assembly: GCA_032876305.1. Taxonomy (NCBI): domain Eukaryota; kingdom Metazoa; phylum Chordata; class Actinopteri; order Cyprinodontiformes; family Cyprinodontidae; genus Orestias; species Orestias chungarensis. The sequence continues at coordinate 1,037,497 of JAVLVB010000433.1, read as the reverse complement.
AGTCTAAGCACTTTGAATCCCAGATTCCATATTTTTTAGTATTGAAAATGTTAACTTGGATATTTATGAGTTCTCCTTTGCCCCTTTAATAGCAGACATTTTAATTTTACTGGGATATTCCTGTGTAACCTTTGCTTCATTTTTTTCCAAGTCTGCTCCAAAAAATTATTTGAAAACTGCTGCCAGATTTTTTAGGATTAAGTTAAAGTTTCTTTTCTGTCCCAGTTTTTAAAACATGGTCACACTTTAGCCATTCTAAAACCCATTTGTGTCATGGGTTTTTGCAGAGAGAAAAACCTCTGCATCAATGTGGAAAAGACCGAGGAGATGACTGTGGAAGTCAGACTGGGACAGCATGTCCACCTCCCCCTGCACGTTGGACGAGCCACGATGGAAGGGCTCAGCAGCTACAGGAACTTGGGTGTAGACCTGAGCAACAACCTCACCTGGAGCAACAACACTTCCACCATGATCAGGTGCTGAACTTGAAAGGGAAATGCAAAATCCACATCCATTCAAGAATATGACAAACATGGAGTTTTTAAAGTTCCTGCATAAGAATAAACTGGCAGAAATTTACCCCATCTGGGTTTCTTTGAGAATCTCTGCCTCTCTTCCTGTTACCGTAGCTGCTGCTGAAGGAAGCTTCTCCAAGCCCCAACTGCATAAAACTTACATAAGATCTACTATGATGTAAGGACGTCTCAGTGGACTTGCCATCATAAGGCAGAAACAGTGTGGTCTCAAATCAGCTGTCATAGTAAGATGTTTTATTACTTTGGTGCAAGAAAATCCAGTAGAGTAAAGCTGTAGCAAGTCAAGTGCGGAGGTGCTTTTCAAGTTAGTTATTAAAGTTTAGGACCAAAAACATCACTAGAGCTCTTTGTAAGACCCTCTTTTCCAATTTTCTGAGTTTTATTTATTTCCTTTTATTTTTTTCTGTCTAATTGTATCTGTAGTTTCTAATTTTACACAGTGTCTTATTTATACTGTATTTAAGTTAATTTCCCTTGTTAACACTTTTTATTTAGGAGTATTTAACTTTAATATGTTATGTAAGCTATTTATATTGTATTTCAGTTTAAAAAATGTATTTGTTGCTTTACCTATTTCAAAATATTTTGAATGCGTAAATTGTTGTATTTAAATAAAATAATTTCCAATACCAAGCTGTTAAGATGCTCTTGAGTACATGTACAATAGTAGTGCAAGTACTTTATTGTGACACAAGGGGGCACCACCTAAAATCTTGGCTAGGGCCCCAAATTGGTTAGGGCCGGGCCTGCGTCTAGGGAGGGTTTACTCAGGCATGGGGTGGAGAAAATGGAGGCCAAAGAACATTGCTGGAGTGGACAGGAAATGCAAAGGGGTGATGGTGATGAGCTGAAGGTTAGGAGCAGTTATCAGATGTCGCACTGAAGTCCGGGAGAAGATTGCCGTTGGAGGCTTGTATGTGGTGGATCTTGGATTGCACAGAGGAATTTAAGAGGAACCTGGGTTGAGCTCACAGAGAAATAGTCACTTTGAACAGCACAAAGCAGGAAAAAAAAAAAAGCGTTTGCTAGGCACAGGAAAACTCAGAGTAGGGCTTAGTGTTACCATCAGAAGTTACCAACCAGGCACTGAATTACTGGTTAACTGCTCCGTTTATGCTTCTCTGTGATGATGGGATTGATAGCAGCTGTGAGCAATCTTATGCATAACCACAGCAACTCAGCATGTCAAAGACGTCCTACTGACCTCTAGTGGATGGCCTACAGACTGCACAGAACACAGTACCAGCCATAAACCCTTTTCCTTACAATGTGGACACATGTTTGGGATCTTCCTCATGTTGGCAAGCCTAGTCATGCACAACTTCCACCTAAAAAGCATTTGCACCACTGGCAGCCGACTTGCGTGATGATACCTTAACCCTTCATGATTGTCTGCTCAGTGTTCTTTGGTTGGAAAGACAACATTTTTGAGTTGAAACAGTCTGTGATTTCTCTCTCAAATCGTTATTCAACTATTTCACAGCATATGAACAGAAATTAAGATGAATGATTGCATGTGCTTTAGGATTTTATGTTTAAAGGTTTTTCTTAAAGTTTGCATTTAGGTAATTTAGGTTTCTGTCTTTGTATATACAGTTCTGCAGTAGTACATGTCCAACGCAGTTTTATTCTATGGAGAAAAATATAGAAAGTTTTTAATCAACCTTTAGCAAGCCACTTTTAAGTGGAGTAGTTCAAGCCAATATCAAACAAGACAATACTTCATTATCATTGGCTGGAGCCTTTCCCTGTATATTTCAACTAATTCATTTCAGTAGAGAAACATTTTGGTTGTTTTTCTTTTCTCCCTTTGTAACCAATAATGTATCTGAATAACTCCGAAAATACCTTTAGACTGATCATCAAATCTAACAAAAAAATATGTGTACATATATATATATATATATATATATATATATATATATATATATATATATATATATATATTAACAATCAATCTTTGAGCCATGTAATTACACATTCTGAACACCAGAGATCGCATAGTGTTAGGAATTTTGGGAACTCATCATTAAAATCACTGAAAGGTTTCTCATCTAGGTTTTCACCATGTGTCTGTTTAAACTAAACCAAAAGATTGTGCTTGACCTGAAATGAGCAGCTGAAGAGGCCAAAAAAAAAGCAGCTGTCTCTGTAATTGATATAGATGCTCATGTTTATGCAGACTTACTTTTTTAAGGTTTAAATGGAGTGTAATTAAGATTCACATTTTATTGTAAATGTAACAAAAGTAAGTTTGCATTTCAAATACGTTTCCATACTAATGAAGAGTTTTTCAAAAAAAATATGCACTAAGTGCATGTAGGGAATTAAAACAATCACCATCGTTCTGCATTTCTGTGTGCTATTCTTTGGGCTCTATCAGTTTTTCACAGACAAAGATGACCTGATATTTTTCCCCACTGTGCATGAAACGTCTTGCATCCAGCTTTTGGAGTCAACAATAAAGTCTGTTTAAACAGCCAGCATGAGGAACAAAGTGTTTGCACTGACTATTTCTGCAGTGTCCATGAAATGAGACTGGAGGAGTTGGAATAAGTAAAACTCTTAAAATTTGTAACTATGAAGTGCACTTGTATACCTACAAGTGTCTGAGTCTTTTTTATGAACCCTAGTCTATACAATTTAAAATAAACTCTGGGTGATCTTTATTTGCTTAACTCCCCATCCCCATCCCTGAATTGTAAAAAGTACAGAACTCTTAAAAAAAAGATGATAAGCAAGTATGTACAATTGTTGTTGTTTTTTTTTCAAATAATATTTTTCAACTGTAAAAAAATCTAAATGTTTTACTTTATACTACTGAAGCTTTCTACTTCTGTTATTTTTTATTTTTTTCTTATCCATTTGCAAGCTCCAGTGTTTGACACAGTGCGATCTAGTGGCAAAAACCACTGCCTGCAACTGACTGAACACCTCGTACCTCATCCTCTAGAGACAAAAAAGATAAGACAAGTTTTATAAAATAAAAAAAATAAAACACATGTGTGGACTTTTTACTACTTCTATATTATTGACAACAGTAAAAAAAAATATAGATTTTTATTTCTGCTAAGAAATCAGTCAAAACGCTTAGTGTTTCTGTTTTTTTTCTGCTCTGCTTCTGAAGACTCCCTAAGTCTTCTCTTATACTGTATTGGCACAAAATTGATGAATATGAACTATGACAGTTGTAAATATTGAAATCATGGCTATATCCTAAAATGCCTTTAAAATCATTTATCTGATATCTTTTATCTGTCCTTCAACTGTCCTCTGCAGTAAGTGAACATCTTTTACATTCATTGGTAGTGATGTTTGGAGGTCCCAACTAGGGCTGGTCTCTTTTCAGAACAGTTCTTTGGGGCACTTCCTGCAACTGTTGTGGCGGTGTCCAAACCCAGGGAGCGTCGGTACGCTGCTGACAGCCTGTACAGGAGATCAGGGTGTGGGCACGGCTGAGCGTCAGCCTTCTGTGTCATCAGCATCTCGAACAGTGTGCTGACCTCAGACAGTAAAGCTCCGCCCAGCTGTCCATCCTTCACTGGAGTTTTACCTGAGGAAAGTGAGAGGTTTCACTTTTCTAGCACTTGTTTTCAGATTTTTCTTAAACTTTTTTCTTTCAGATATGCAAAAATAATACTGTATACTATCACTATGAAAGATGGTGGGGCCAGCGTCATGCTGCGGGGATTTTAATCTAAACTCTGTCTATTTCACTGACCTTAACTTCTATCACAAAAAAGAGGGTCTGAACAAAAGCATGCCACACCTTTCAGATAGTTTTCCTTCCAATTAATTTTTTTTGCACTTGTTTTGTGTAATTTGTTTACATAAACTCACAATAAAATAAAATAAATTTTTAAAGTTTGTTGCAATGTAATAAACATTTAAGAATAAATAAGTAGTTCTACTTTGTAGCTTTGATATCATTTACCAAAAGTGGAGAAGGATGAGGTGGAGTTCAGGCAATCACGTGGAGGGAGCTCGCTTTCAGGGAATGGAAGACCATTGGGGTCGAAAACGTTGTCATGGTAATCAGCTTTAAGTGGCAAGGAGAGCCTGGCCATCCAGTCAGGGTCACTGACCTCTGAGAAAACATCATCTGAAAAAAAAAAACGAAATTATATATAAGACTTTTTTCTTGAAATCTTACTTATCTAGAACAACTATTATCATGCTAATATTTTTAGTGTTGTTCAATATATTTCATAGTTTGTTTTTTTCATACCTGGGTTTGTTTAGGGTCATGGGGGGTATGAATGAGAGGTTTGCCCTAAGTACTATTCATGCAAAAACTAGTGACGGTTTGTTAACTTGTGTGTCAAAGATTCTCTTTTCTGACATTTCCACACTATTTATATCAACTCAGCTTATATCAAACCTCCAGAGATGATGACTTTGACTTTAAACACTTGGGCTTTCAAAAAACAACAGACCATGCATGAAGTTTATGAGATAAAAAATGTATCCTCAGGCCTTACATTCAATACGTTTTACTGTCAGTTTAACTAAAACTAGGAGCTGAGTTAGTTGCATGTCAAACTATCTATAAAACTAGTCAGATCAAAAATAAAGGTCCTGTTAATGTGTCCTGCTGTATTCCCTCCTGGATTTGAACAAGGCAGGAAAATCAGGAAAGGACACAGGGCTTTATCTGGCCAATGTTAACTGGGGCTTCCTGCCATCTTTGGCATCCTTTGCTCTTTTGAATGTGCATTAAACATCACGTCCACACTGAAGCTGCAAACCTCCTGCAGCCTCAGAGTTCAGTCACTGTACGAAGCGTAAACACCGGGTGTGTCTGCGTGGAATAACAGCAAGCTCAGCTTCTGACTCATAAACAAGCAGGCCACATATGATTATATGCCTCATTTAATTTATTCACAAAGTGTAATGCACCTTTGAGCTTATCCTTTGTTTAAATCTCCCAATCTTCTTTGCTTTTCCTCATTGCTCTATCCTGTTTACTTGCTGTTCTTCCTGCTGTGACAGCTTGAGTTCCTCTTGAAGCTATTTAGGTTTCATCTGATCTAATTTAGTTAAAAAACAAAAAACATCTTCGCAACATGTAGCTGGAATCTGTCCAAGTACCAAAAGGCTCGGGCCACATTTGGCTACTGTATATGCATCTCTCTTCTTCTATAAATATCATCTGTAATCTATAATCTGTTAAATTGTACTGTATTGTCTGAAAATGTTACCAAAGCTTCATTTAAATTAGTGCTAGACCCAAAAAGTGTTTGGATTAAAAAAATTACAAAAATAATGAAAAATAAATAACAAAACTTTGTGAACACTAAAATACATATTTGCTAACCCCAATTCAAAGACTTTAAACTAGCCCTACATCCATCCAACTCTCTGAGGTTTCATTGTCATGTTTTTTATTGTTGTATTTGTGCTGTACCAAAGTACAGGTAGGTTGTTATTTAATAAATTAAACTTTGACAGTAAAACAAATTGTCTGTAAAAGGGACAAGACTTTTGCTCTCATTAAGGGGAGACTACAGCTTCTATTGCATTCTACAGCATCTGTATGAAAATAAGTTAACCCATTGGCGAACAAATTAAAACCTGTCTTGGCTTTGACTGATCAAAAGCTGTAGGCCTCCTTGATCTAACCACAGCCAGATGTAGAGACTTTAATGCACTATCATACACACAAACATAGTACTCATGTTTCCAGATTGCATGGTTCAAAACACCCCAGAGTTACCCCCCCCCCCCTCCTTATTTTTGAGAGACTATAAATTGAAACTTTTAGGTAAATATTGAGTTAAGGCAACATGTTTGGGACCCATACAATGTTTTTAGGCTGTAAAATAAACCCATTCAAACTTTTACTTTTGTCCAGAGTGCGTTGTAAACAATAGCTTCTTTATACAGAACACCGACCTGACTAAACAGCTTTTTCCCCTACAGTATAAAGAAAAAAGCTGATTTTCTCTTAGAATCATTCACATTAGTAAGATAAAAACGAATGCTTTACAATAATGTAGCCTTCAACACACTCGGTGGGGTCTCAGGTGTCCATTACACTTATCTCAGACCCTTCAGGCCAGAAGATGAGTCAAACTTCACACATAAAAACAACATACTCCCACTCACACCTTTGTATTTCTCTCTCCAGCCAGTCATACATTGAAGCCTGGCCTTCCATCAAAAGGCGGTAACCCCCTTCCCCTGCTCGCCTGGAGGATCTTACAGCTTCCAAACTACAATACTAGGAAGAAACTGTTTAACACATCAACTGTTTGCATTCAGAAGTTTGTGCCCTTCATACCATTGTGAAAGTCCCTCCTAAACAATGGGTCATTCGTGCATCTGGGGCTTAATAGCTGAAGCATTTTGAGTAAAGTTTGAGAATGATTTACCACTTCATTAAAACATGAACCATGTTTATTGTCACAAAATATATTATTAATGTTAGTATACAGGAGAAACATTTTCTAATGTAAGACTTGGTTCTGCTATATTTTGTTTCTATGGAATTCCTATTTTTTCACATGAATGCACATATAGAGTACACCCTGTCGTACTACAAAGGGATATATGTCACTTTGGATGCTTAGTGTTAAAAGTGATAATAAACATCCAAAACACCAAAGCACGGATGAAGTTCTGGATTTATACTTTGTTGTTGATTGAAAACGGGGAAAAACCTCTATACATATTGGATTAGTCTTCATATTTTCTGGTTATTAACTTACACTGTTTACATATGACCTTTATCAAGTGTTGCTGATGAGTTTGCTAAAACAATCAGTTTGAATCTGAAACATGTTTTGAATGGGTGCCGAAATTCCAGAGGAACACAATGTGATTAACCTGTTATTTCCCACTGACTTCCTGTTTTTTTTCAATTCTGACATGTTTTATGTAGGATAGCAGTGTGTGTGTTGTCTGCATGGGCTGAGTTATGTCAAAGCTCACTCCATCTGCATGTTACACTGGAACTTTTACTATGAACCAGGGTTTTAAAAGGTTGCAGCAAGAAAATCAAACTCCATATAAGGTGCCAAAAATAGGCAGATGCACAGATAACACTATTAACAACATGTTGAATTGCTTAACGTGACTTAATGAAATGTCTTTGCCTCTACAACAGAACATAACTTTTTCTGTATTTAAAGATGTCATGTCCAGCACTGTAATGACACTTTTGGTTGAATAACTTTTTCCAGCCAAAAAAACTAACTTCAAGTTTGTGGTTATTTCTGGTAGGAACATACAGTTCATTACTAAAAGTTATGCTTCAAACAGAAATAATTATGAAATTAACTGTATAGCAAATTTTGATTACAATTTTTTGGTTTGGGAGCTTACAGTTACAACATTTTATACCAACATTGTCTGTAAGAGCATGACTTTTTATGCAGTGTATTTTAAAACGTGTTACCTGGGCTGCTAAGCAGATTATTGAGGCCTTCTTCCAGCTGTAGGTCTGTGGGTGAGTCTCTCCCTGCTTCCCAGTCAACGTCACCAGCCTCACTCTCTCCATGTCCACTGTCTTTGGTGCTCTGCCAATCTGGGCAGTCATGACCTCCATATCTGTGGATGAATATGAGACTATTTTTGATTCATTCAGTTTGGTTATCCATCTTCTAACATCATATGTCATCCCACTGTATTACTAAATTGTGAATAAAAAAGGATTAAGGTTCTTGAAAATGTAATTACTACATGGCAAGAAAATTAGTCTGTCTCAGGTGGGACATCCCTGGAACGTCTCACTGGAGACGCATCTTGACCAGATGCCTAAGCCAGTTTAACTGGTTCCTCTAAATGTGGAGGAGCAGTTGCTATGTTCTAAGCCCCTCTCAGGTGACTGAACTTCTCAGCCTGTGGTGGCTGGGTTTGCCTGTGGAGAAAACAAATTTCAGCCACTTTTATTCAGTTTCTTCTTCTGCTCGTTACTACATAGACCTCATGTTAGCAGATGAGAGTAGTAAAATAGTTTGAGCAATGAAAAGTTCCCCTATTAGTTTAGCTCTTTCTTTACCCTCACTGACCAATACTGGACTTGCATTAGTGCAGGTGCTGCACTAATGCAAGCAAGAGGTTTTCCTGACCAAAAGAGGGCATTTTGCCATTTTCCAGCACAATACCTGGAGGGGCAGTTTCTTCTTGGTTGTCCATGAGGGTTATGGACACTGTCAGTGACAATAGAAAACCTTGGTTTTGCCCAAGTCTCTCCATTAATCAAGTCAGAAATACAGTCGACAATGTCACTGAAGCTCTGACAATGGTTGACAGAGATTTAACAGCCCATATCAAAGGGATTGATACCCTATTCTCCCAAAATATCCCCTCATAGGACTCCACAAGGGACACAGTCGAAACACACAAAACAAATGTGAATTTTTATTCAATCCACAAGCAACCCCCCCCCCTCCAGACACACACACACACACACACACACGAAGGGTAAAGAGTTGCTTTAGTCTTTGACAACCAGGATAAAAACCTCAGTGTTCCACCTGTATCCAAGGGTTCAACTAGTTGGTAAACCCTCATCTCCAGAATTCCCTGAATAGACCTTATCAGGGATGTTGATGAGGTCAAAACGCAGTCTGCCAATCAAGGGGAATTTCCCCTGATGTCCACATGATGTTGCAGAAAAATTCATCCATCCCCAGGGGGCGTTTCATGTGCATGTGTTAAAGCAGTGCTCTCTGTGCATCAAGGTGATGTCTACTCTTATCTCATCACTAATCAACACTGAAGTAGGGGTAGCTACTTCCTGTCAGGGACTCTGAATCCCTCCAACGAAGCTATTTTAATCTGCCTTCATGCACAAAAATTTTTTTAAAGTCTATGCTTAGGAGACACTCTTCCTGTGACATTGATTGTCCTTTTTGTCTCTATGTCCTGTTTGTCTGTTGGTGTTATTTTAATTTAGTCTAAATGGGTCACTCCGTTAGAAGCAAAGTGGAAAAAGTAAAATCTGCTCTGCTTTACAACTCTCATCACCTTTTCATCCCAATGTGGTGTCAGTGTGTCCTTACAGAAAAATCCGTGTTTGATCAGAGAATGCACTGATGATCACAACGTAAAAAAAAAAAAAAAAATCCGGAACCTTTCTTGTTGGATTTATGAAGGGGTTTTAGGGTTGAGAGGACTGAGAAGTAGGTCAGCAGGAGGACACAGTGGACCTGTAAGGTGCTGCTAGGATTTGAACACATTTTAGTGTATTTAAGTTAATGAATATATCACTGAAAAGTTTTAATAAAATTAAATGAATTTTATTTATCTAGTTTTAAAATTTTAACCTGGCCTATACAAATTCATTCCACAAAATTATTTTTGAAGCCACTATTTTAGATAATTTTGACAAGTACAGCTTGCAGGTAAGAAAAAAAATAAGCTAACAGAAAATATAATATGACATAATAAAATTTTTCACATGTAAACCACACTACAAATACTAAAGAAGATGTCTGCTTAATGAGTGTTGTTTGTAATTTCTCCAGTGTGTTTTGTACAGTCAGCAGCATCTTTCTGCAAGCACTGCAGAGTCAAGCTTCCTTGAGAAGTATTTACAAGCAAAAACTCATGTCACCAACTTAGATAAGGGATCAAACTTAAGGAAAACTAGGCCTCACCTTTAAAAGAAAAATAATCTCAACAATGAGGTTTAGGGTGTAAAGGGTGAGAGTTTTTACTTACCTGCCATTCCGATGGGAATACTTGTTTCCACGGAAGTTTGTCCTTGGCTGCAGCTGACCCTGATGGAGCAGGGAGAGGAGCTGAGAGATCTGCTACAGGAGAGATGAGAGAGAGAGGAAAATTAAAATAATATGAATCTTTTTCATTTAACTGATGATTTATTTTTGCTCATGTTCTTAAATTATTTAACAACAAAAAAAAACATACAACAACACATTCTAAGCTGATGAAAAGTTTTTATACAGTACGTTTGTTGAATTTAGACTTCCAATAATCCACCTTGAGTATTTGTTCTTTTTGTGCAGATTGCAGAGTTATTGGATTGCATTAAGATGCAGTTGTTAGCACCTCACAGCTCCCTTGCAGAAGGGTTCAAATCCCAGCCTTGACTGTTTCTGCATGTTCAAATTAAAGTTGACACATTTGCAATACAAAATGAAGAAATCTTGCTAAAATTGATTTTATTGTTTGTTGGTTATTTATGGTTGGAACATCTTTCTGGTAGTATTGAAGGTTCCACATAAAAATAAAAATAAATGTTTTACAAAGGTTCTGTAATGAGAAGTCTGTCTGTTTTGTTGAAACGTTGTTTTGCGCACTTCTGCATTTCAAAAAAAAGTTTGAGTGTGTTTCTGAGGCTTTGACTGACTAAACAATAATTTAAGCTATTACTTCGGTGAACTTTCTTTTGTTTTGTTTCAGAGTAACAGTGTGAGAACCGAACAAATGTGTTTGTCTCATTGCTCACAGTATTCTGCTGACAGCTCTGTTATAGAACGGATACGCCCAGCACTCCAGGGAGGAAACAAACACACACACACAAGTAAAGGTGAGCGTGTATATTCATTTCTGACTGTCGTAGCCATGATTGTGGTGTGTTTTGCACGTGCATGCCACAGTGGTGAAAGGAAATGGCCTTTACGTAAAAGCCCATTCTTTTCTTGCTGGGCTTCCTTCCAGGATGGACAGAGAAATATAGATGTGTATGTTGTGTGAAGGTGAACAGTGTGTCTCAGACTTCCTGGCTGTCCAGTAGGCCTCTTCCTCTGTGACCTCAAGGGAGGTGAAAAAAATTTGAGGTGTGGTAAGTGCCAACTGGGTCGATTGGGAGGGTTCCAGAAGAAAGCAAAGCTTGACATATACTAAGAAGGCCTCTTCCTGTCTGATTGAAATCGTGTGAGGGCGTTTGGGTTTGTTGCAGTCTTTGTCTTATGTCTACTGGATGTTGATGATGACTTTATACCTTAATAACGGTGGTCTGTGTGCCTTTCAATATTTTAGTCTAAAATGTAAACCAAATGTAAAACTCAACTGAAGTTGTTGTTTTTTTTTGTTTGTTTTTTAATTAAATAAAGAAGCAAACATGACTTTTGGCGCAGTTCTTGTGTTATGTCTACTAAGTGTTGTAAGTGACTTTAGACCCTAATGACATTGGTCTGTCTACCTTTTAACTATTCAGATTACAATTTACAGCAACTGGAAAATTGAAATATATTTTTGGTATTTGCTTCATCCTCTACACTGCAAACTTCTCTATCAACAACTTTGCTGTAGAAGAGAGCAGTGAACTTGGGCAAATAGATGCCATGTTGAGGAAAAATATAATATGAAAAAAATTAAGTAGCATCTTAAAATATATACACAATATTTTCTTCATCTAAGCCTTCAACTTGTATGTTGGATCCAATCCCGCCAAAATTGTTTAAAGAAGTATTTCCTATTATTACTACCCCAATTTTGGATATGATTAATTTGTCATTAGTGAATGGCTATGTACCAGAGGCTCTTAAGGTAGATGCAATTAAACCCCTACTTAAGAAACCTTCTCTTGATCAAGAAGACTTAATAAATTACAGACCTATATCTAATCTTCCTTTTTGATCTAAAAATCCTTGAAAAAATTGTTGCTAATCAACTGAGAGAGCATTTGATGAATAATGACCTATTTGAAGAATTTCAGTCAGGTTTAAGAGCTCATCATAGCACTGAGACAGCTCTCCTTAAAGTTAAAAATGATATTCTCATGGCCTCAGACAATGGGCTCGAGTCTATTCTAGTTTTGTTAGATCTCAGTGCTGCTTTTGACACAGGCAATCACAATATCCTCATTGAAAGGCTCGAACACACTGTGGGGACCAAGGGAACAGCACTAGGCTGGTTTAAATCGTATTTGTCTGATAGATCCCAGTTTGTTCATCTTAATGACAAATCTTCTCCACATTGAAATGGTACTTGTGGAGTACCACAGGGTTCTGTACTTGGCCCAATTCTATTTACTATATACATGCTCCCTATTGGTAAAATCATCAGACAGCATGGTGTTAATTTCCACTGTTATGCTGATGATACACAACTGTATTTATCTATAAATCCTGATGAATCCAGTCAGTTTGGTAATTACAGGCTTAAAATCTTAGATTTTAAGATTTTTCTTTTGACATATAAAGCCCTCACTAATAAAGCTCTATCGTATATCAAAGATCTGATTACTCCTTATGTCCCTAAGAGAGCACTTCGCTCTCAGACTGCAGGTTTACTGGTGGTTCCTAGAATCTCTAAAAGCACCATGGGAGGCAGATCTTTCAGTTATCAGGCTCCTCTCCTGTGGAACCAGCTTCCAGATTTAATCTGTGAGGCAGACACCCTGTCTAGTTTCAAATCTAGGCTTAAAACCTTCCTGTTTGATAAAGTTTATAGTTAGGAAGAGGTAGAGAAGACAGCCTAATCCGGTTGGGGAGGAACTCAGTCTTGACAGATGGTTCTCCTTTGCTCTACCTTCTTCATGTCTCCCTCTATAGGGTTAAGTTATTTACGTTTTTCTATAGTTATGCTGCTATAGGCTTAGACTGCTGGAGGACAATCTGACCACTTCTCTCTCTGCTACTTTCTTCCTTTGTCCAATCTACTTAGTTACCGTTATTTTAACCTCTTTAACCTTTTGTTTTCTCTTAGTGTTCTTCTCTCCGTAGTAACCACACCTGTGCTGGCGTTCTATTAGCTGAGACAGCTTCTTGGATGAGAACATGGGCTGATATGCTTCCAGTGACACTCTACAACTGTTGCTATAATCTCTGTTATTTCAGTATTCTGTGCTTCTAATTTAGCTTTCTGTCTTTTCAAACCCCCAGTCGGTTGTGGCAGATGGCTGCTTGTACTGAGTCTGGTTCTGCTGGAGGTTTCTTCCTGTTAAAGGGGAGTTTTTCCTCTCCACTGTCGCCACATGCATGCTCAGTATGAGGGATTGCTGTAAACTCAACGACAACACAAGCCATTGTTCGGTCTGCTGATTCCAGAGGAGTGAATGGTGCAAGTCAATGACTCGATGCAATCTGCTGGGGTTCCTTAGATTGGAAACTTTTCCAAATAGATTTGTTATGATGTATCTTTGATTTTAATTGATTTTCTGTGAAGTGTCTTGAGACGACACCTGTTGTAAATTAGCGCTATATAAATAAACTGATTCTTGATTCTTATAGAGCTGGTTGTCAGTAGTTTAATTTCTTAAGAATCGTATGGTCACTGCCTTATGATTCCACTTCCCAGTTTCAACATGAAAGGTATTTGCATGAAATTTTTTTTTACATGCTCCTTGTTTTGGTTTACAGCAAATATACAATGAAAAGACTAACAATTGTAGACCTTTGATCACAACCAAAATAGGGAATAATACTTTTCACAGATTATCTGTCTAATTGTATTCCTTCAAGATTAAGAGACAGTTTTAACAAAATTGTAAAAAAGTAAGAATTAAGAAATCTGTAAAAGTAATTCAGCTTTAAATATTGGCAGTTTAAGGCAAGGTAAGGTAAAATAAAGATAAAAAAGAAAAAACAGCTAATTCACAGCCTTCAGAAATTAAAAATTAAAAATATATAAACCAGGCATTTAACGTATTTTGTCTTAAATCAGCTGCTAACTGAAATAAAAAGCATAAATTGATTTCATATACCAAGTGATGCATCAGATGTTATTTCTGGCATGTTATGTTATTGTTAATTCTCTGCAGACTGAGCGTCTGCAGCTAACAATGGATCAGAACGGATCTGTTAGATCTGTTTTTCTTCCCTACTGCTCCAGCTCTGTTCAGTAAAAGTTATCTTGGGGTCCTTTATAAGCAACAGAATGGCGTGTCAGGGCGGTTTTAGCTTACAACACAGACACATACCAGCTTACTTTGGCTGACTCCAACCCCCATCGTCCTCCTTCTTCTCCAGGCTTCAGAATTAATCAGATACATGATATTCAGTAAGAAAACAAATGTCACACTTACTCAGGGGATATATTTTTCTGTGACACGTGATCACCTGAATATGCTAGCTACTTTCAGCATTATAGTGATCCATTAGCTAGCTATTAACCCCTGCCCCCTCCCTCCCTTCATTGCAGCCTTTAGGGTATCTGAAAGAGCCATCATGCAAGAGTCAAAAAAAAGGATGAAGGTTTCTGTAAGGAAAGCTGTTCTGCTTGTGCAAGAGACAAAGGGTGGGTTGTTGGGGGTGTCAGGCCCACATCTTTGCTCTATAAAGGATTTCACTCCAGATTAATCTCAAAGCCAGCAGACACTTAATTACTTGAACGCTAACTGAAACCACATGAGGAAATAAATGTGATCACACACATATTTGATCTCTGTAAATGGCATTTTAATGAGAGCAAGCAGCAGCCATGCATTAGCATTAATATATGAGCAAAAGCTGCAAGGATCTAAAGATGGAGAAATTAAAGAATCATCTGGTGTATTATTGAAGTCCATCCATCCATCCATTATCTAACCTGCTTATCCTTCTGGGGTCGCAGGGGTCTGCTGGCATTTATTTCCAGCTTACAATGGGCAAGAGGCAGAAGTACACCCTGGAGAGGTTGCTAGTCCATCACAGGGCCACACAGGGACATAAAGAGCAAAGAACCACTCAAACACACAGTCACACCTAAGGACAATTTAGAGTGCCCAATCAGATTAACAGTCATGTTTTTTGGACTGCGGGAGGAGTACCCAGAGAGAACCCACAAACTACATGCAGAAAAACACCAAGCTAGTAAATTTTGATAAACAGTTACCACTAACCTGCACCTCTGGAGAAGCTGAGGAGAGCTCAATAGGGTCTCCGAACGCAGCCATGGAGAGACGAACCAGGCTTCGAAGCATTTGCTGTTGTTCTGCATCATGCTGATCATCTGGCATCTTCGGCCTCCTTAGAGTCGCTTGGGATGCCGAACATTGAGTTTGTGACTCTTCTCGTTCTGAATGCAGCTTATTGCGTTTCAAGGTGCTAAAATGTGACAGTGTAGAAGAAGATGAGGAAGGGTTTCTGCTTTTACAGAGGGTCTGGTATGATGCAGCTGGTGTCAGGGCCAAAGTCCCATCAAGTTCAATATTTCCAGGTTTCCTAAGAGTTTTGCAGTGATGGCCAACATTTTGGGAAGAATCCTCTTCCAGGTAGCTTTGGGAATGAAAGCCGGTGTTCATAATGGATGGTATGAAGTTACACTGCCTCTTGGTTTGTTGATCTTCTGGTAAGGGAGGAGGAGTTAGAGGCTGAACCTCACTGTCATTTTTAGAAGGCTCTTCTTTGTGCCCTCGTATTACTGGAATTAGCTGAATGTCAGATTTTCTGATGCTTTTCTGTGGCCGTCGAGGATGTCGGGTGTAGCTGGATTCTGCATGTCTGCAGTTGTAAGCTCGATTCTCTCGTTTTTCGGGTCGGCAAAAAGTTGTTACCAACGCAATGGCTAACAAAAGAAGCAGACATGTTGCACCCAGGCAGATGGCCATCATCATAGTGAAGCTGAGCTGCCCTCGATTTCCTGATGAGGAGTTCTTCAAATGATCCTGTAGATTGATGAACGTTACCTCAAGATTAGCTGTAGTCTTACGACAGGGAGTACCCATGTCTGATACAGAAAGCTCCATTTTATAAGTTCTCCCTATAAGCTCAGTGGCATTGGTGGCATTTACAAATAACTGTCCTGTATCATCATCCATCCAAAAAAGTTCATTTGGATTTCCATTTGAAATTATGTATTTTAAATGTCCATTGACTCCGGAGTCTAGATCTTCAGCTTTTATTGTTGATGCAGGAAACCCATTGAAGCCATCCAAAACTGAATGAATGATTGGCAAAGTGGTGGGTGTTTGTTCTGCAGGATTTCCGAGCTCAGTCACAATCTCCCCTTTGTACGCATTCACTGGAACACTTAGAGAAACCACCCCATTTCTTGGTTTTGGTTCCTTAATGACTGGAGTGTTGTCATTTTCATCCTTAACATCTATCTGGATAGTGGCAGTACCAGTTAGTGGAGGATGTCCATAGTCCACAGCTTCAACAATGAAAGAGTAACTTTGAGATTTCTCATAGTCTAAACTTTCAATTGACCTTATGGTTCCAGTTGTTGGGTGGATAGCAAAATGTTTCTGGTCAATAAGTTCTTTTATTCGATAGGAAACCTTTCCATTGAGTCCCTGATCATCATCACTGGCTTTAAGTTCAATAATTGCATCCTGTACAAAATTGTTCTCCTTTATTGAAGCCTTATATTTCGAGGCTAAAAAAACTGGGGCATTGTCATTCTCATCTAAAACAGAAACGGGCAGGTTTTCAACAGTAACCAAAGGTGGAACTCCATGGTCCTGAGCAATGAGTTTGATGGTATAATTCATAACCTTCTCTCGATCCAGGGATCCATTTGTTAAAATCAAGTAATGATCAGGATTGCCAGATTTCAGCGAAAAAGGACCTGATTCTTCTTGAATAGTCAGACTGACTTCTCCATTTTTACCTGAATCTGCATCAAAAACTGTCACCAGTGCAAGAAATGTACCTTTTGGTGCTCCTTCCAACACAGTGGGGACAGCTGACACGGATGTAAGCCATTTTGTACTAATCCTGGGAGCATGATCATTTACATCTACTAGCTTGATATGTAGTTTGCAGTGGGTTGGAATACTATTGGGACCACGATCAATTGCCTTTATATCGAGCTCATAGTATGATTCCCTCTCATAGTCCAGGGGAGCTGTTATTATCACCTCTCCAGTCTGTGATTCAACATGGAACAGCTTTTGAAATTCTGGAGGTGTGTGCTTACTGTACAAGTATTTCACCTCCCCATTGGTACCTTGGTCTGGGTCAGTTGCTGTGAGCTTGATGATGGTAGTTCCAATGGGTGTATTCTCACTTAATGTCACAGTTGGATTTATCTCCTCGAAAGCTGGGCTGTTATCATTTGAGTCCTGAATTATAACATGGATTAACATGCTCCCAGACTTTGGTGGGTTCCCTTTATCATATGCTACCAGAATCAGGTCAAAGGAGTCTTTAGTCTCTCTGTCTAATTCTTTGATAACCACAAGCTCTGCTTGTTTTGAGCCACTCGAAGTATCTGTTACATCCAAAGCAAAGTGTTGATTGACTGAAAGGGAATAGGTCTGTAGGGTGTTTGGCCCAGCATCAAGATCAACTGCTCGATCCAAAGGAATCCGCATCCGAAGAGGGGCATTCTCTGAGATCTCCACCTCCTGTGTCATGTTGAAAAATCTGGGACTATGGTCGTTTAGGTCCATGACCTCAACTCGAACCCGCAAGCAGTTCACAGCTCCACTTTTCCTGTAAAGGACGCTGAAGGCCACTTCACAAAGGTCTGATCCTCGACACAGCTCCTCCCTGTCAAGTCTGCCATGTGTAGAGATGAGCCCATCTCGAGCAATGACAGAGAAAGGAAGGGCCTTTACCTGTTCCACTACCTGGAAATCCTCCAGAGGGCCAATTTCATCCTTTTTGCGGAGGTCGTCTAACAGACGGCCGACCCGAGTTCCCACCGGCTGCTCCTCCCAAATCTGGTACTTGATATTTATCGCAGATGACTCAGAACAGAAAGTCTCAGTGGAAAGGTTCAGAACCAGAAGCAAAGCCAGCAGCATAGTGATGTAGAGTAACAAATAACTATAATATAGTCATTTTTTAAATTAATACATTTTAAACAGTTTTCTGCTTGATAAAATAATTTTCTGTTACAAAATTAAGATATCAGCATTTCATTCTCCATAACCTCTAGCTTCCTGCTGTTACTCACTCTCAGCTGCTGGCAGCCCTGCCTCTCAGTTCATCCTCATCTCAGGAAGGTTTTCCTCCAAATGAGAAAGTTTGGATATATGTTTCCACATGCCAGCGAGTGCGCTGGCCAATCGCAAACAAGGAGGAGGGTCACATGCAAATAAGCTGTAACTTGACACAAAGAAAAGCTCTCCTGCCCCAAGGAAACTCGGTGCTTTCACAGAAACATGAAACTGCCTCTCTATCACTTAAACCCCCTCTGCTCTTTTAAAGATCTTTGTAAACTTTTCATAAGCCAGGAGAAGTTGGATCTACCTGAACTCGATCATTATGACATATGGTCTGTACTTTTGAAAGCAGAAACAGTAACACAGATGAGATGGTAAATCATTATAGTAACAGACCGGCCCTGTTATCATTTTATTAAACACCATTAGGTGAGATGTATGTCCTCAAAAATAATCCTATTTTTTTAAAAGGGAAGAAAAAATAAGTTCTGTGATTACAAAAGCTAAAAGTCCAGAAGGGTGTTTGTGACAAAAACTCACATTCCAGCTGTCATTTATGTATAATTACAGACATATTCCTTTTTAACCACACAGTCAGAGGTTGACAAATCTCTCATATATTCTAATTTCTCTCATTTCTCTGTGGCTCTGGTTTAGCATTTCAGTCAAAACAGTCAACAGTTTCTATTGAAATGGGAAGAAATTAGGTTTGAAGAAATCTGGAC
>JAVLVB010000433.1:987296-1006400 GCA_032876305.1 Orestias chungarensis | reverse complement strand
TATATATATATATATATATATATATATATATATATATATATATATATATATATATATATATATATATATATATATATATATATATATATATATATATATATATATATATATATATATATATATATATATATATATATATATATATATATATATATATATATATATATATATATATATATATATATATATATATATTTCAATTTGCCGACCGACTTCTTCATCAGACATTGAATAATTAACAATGAAGCAATTTACAATATCACATCAATAAATGGATATTATTGGATGTAATGATCGGCATGCACATGCGCACAAGTTTGACATGACCTTACCGCTGGTATGAAGAGGAGGAAGAGGAGGGGCAGATGATGCTGAGGGAGCAGCAGGACCACAGGGCTGCGCTCCATCCCATGTGTGTGGAAAAAGAAATCTGCCATGCACAGTGGGGTTATGAGGTCCGACTAGATTGATCCCTTAAATAACTGAAACGTTCACTGGTTGGATTATTATCAGTATTTTTTTATTTTTTGTTTTTTTTGAGAAAACCAAAATGCTTCCCTGCTCATCATCGGCCCAGACGGGAGGATGCGAGGAGACAGACGCGCACAGGCAAACTGAGGTAAACCGAAGAAAATACCAACCAACATACCTTCTTTTCTTTCAAATCGGTTATGCTGCAGATTCAAGCGTCTAACAATGTTCAGAAAAACAGCAAGACGTTTTCCTCTGCACCCTTCTGTCTACTGGGACATTTTTGCCGGCCGGCTTCTCATGGAGGCTGGGACACATGAAGGAACCAGACCCCTCCCTGAGTCACTCGCCATTTTCACGCAGATGAGAAACTGCAGAATACATTGAATGCACCGTTTATTATTTCAGACCATCTCGCTCCGAATGAACGTGCTGAGTGTCAAAAAATGAAGCTGTCAGAAAGCTCCAGGGTTTTACTGTGAAAACAACGAATGGTTCTATTGGTTTGAATGGAGGTTAAAGTAAAAAAAAGAAAAAAACACATGTGGGGGACTGGCATGCATACAGTTTACCCTTTTTCGCTTTATTATTAGTTTAAATACAAATAAAGAAGAAACAACAGCCAAAAACTAGCTACTGTCGCAGAAAAAAAATGATGGTGCTGTGCAAAGGGATTCCCCTGCATTTAGCTGTTATGTGACAACCACTAAATGTACTTTATTGGTATTTTATGTACTAGACCTATAGACAAAGTAGTGAATAATTGTGAAGGGGAGTTGTTTTATTATTTTTGTCTCAAATTTAATTCTAAAAGCTATTTGGTTTTGTACTCAGCGTCTCCAAGTTAACACTTTGAACCAACCTGACTGCAGTTACAGCCATTTGTTTTCAGTTATGTCTGTTATCGGTTTTTCACCATGACCAAACAAGCTCGACTCAAGTGAGATTAAATGAGGCATATATTTCATTTGACCATCTGTACCATTCCTGTTTAGGGTTATTTTAATCCAGAATATCAAGTATTATTGTAGCACTGCCATGTGTTTTTTCTCCATTCATCCTCCTATTAATTTCAGTCAACATCCTCGTCCCTGTAGAAGAAAAGGATGCCTACAGAATTGTTCTTTAAACCACCATGTGACACCATGAGGATGGTTTGTGGTCATGTGCACTTACTACACAATACCTAGCATTTTTGCCAAAGGGTTCAAATGTGATCTCCACTGACCAGAACATCTTCCACATGTTTGTTGTGCCCTCCCCAGAACTTGATCCAAATCTTTAACAGGTCATTCAAAGGTTTTCTTTGTTTGTTTTTCTTTTTTTTTTCTCTTCTTTTTAAAGCTTTCTATATAAAGAGTCGAGTTGTGGAGTGAATAACGTCTACATACGCATTCAATAGAATCTCCTGTCTGCACTTAATTTATTTCATAATTGTACACTATTTGGTGTAGATTTGTCTCATAAAATGGCAATAGATTACATTAATTGTTGTGGCTGTAACATGACTACATCAATTTTCAATCTGATTAAATCATCAGAAAACAATACGAAATTATGTAAAATCATATTCCAAACACACGAGAGGATAAAAAACCACCCTTGTGGAACATCTGCAGGATATGCGTCCTGTTTTCTCCTAATTTTTATTTTTAACACTTTAGTTGTACATTGGTAAAAGCTGCCTGGAGACCTGTCCAAATATGTTTTCAGACCTTACATAAATCATTGGATTTAGTATTTATGTATTTTTTTATCCAAAGCAACTTACAAAGTAGGCATTTTTGTGAAGGATCCACACCGGATGCTGTAGGTGTATGTCGTCGCCCAAGCCTGGATTCAACTGCTTATGCTTGTTGTTTTAAATGTGTTATACGTGTTTCTGTTGATTGGTCTCAAACTCCCCAGCATTTAAGTATAGATCTGCTTTATAAGTCTTAACAAGCACAATTCTTTAACAAGTTCTCGTTATATGTCAAGCATATTTTTTTTTACATTTCAATTAGACTTTTTTTCTAAAAAAAAAAAATCCTGAATTTGTAAATTGCACTTTGGTGAATTTTGATTTTCACCAAAAGTATATTTGTGAAGCATTAGATCAATCAAATATCAGCCAGTTTTACATACAAGTGTACCGTGTATTTTCAGAGCACAGCACACTGCTCATGTTACATGTCTTAAAATGGAATGTGTGGCAAAAGAGGGAAAGAGGCTGAGGAGGCCAATAGGAAGAAGAAATAGGAGGAAATATGCCAGTTTCCATTCCTTTAGAATAATCAGGCATAATGGTTTGCGACCCACAACAGAATGCTGATGGAGATCCTTTCACGCTGCTCTACATTGCGTAACCCCACTGGGTATTAGTTTTTTTTCAGCATGGACATTGAAGATATATGATCACGCTCACCAGCCACATACACAGATGACCCTTCTGGGGGCCATGAACGCTGCATGTGATGACTTCACAGCTGATGCCTGCAGAGGCTTCTTTCCCTGCTGCATCACAGGAGAAGATCTTAATTGTAATGTGACTCAGTATTTGTGATGAAACAGATTTTAGGAGGAGTGCACTGTGATTCCTACTGGACTGCATGTACAGTTTTCCTTACCGAAACTGTCCTATGTTACAATTTTTGCTTTGGTTTCTTTTATTTTCTGCACTTAAGTTTTGTCTTTTTTTTAATCATATTGACATAGTCAATTACAGTAAAAGCGTAAAAGGGAATCTGGTTCAGTCTCTTGCCATTGATCTCTCATAATTAAAAATTTGCATACTTGTCATTAAAACATTAGCTTTAGTTTACCACAGAAGATCCCTTCAGAGTACAGTGTTACATATATTTACAACACAAGTAAGTAATTTGACATCCATATCCGTACACAATGAGACAAGGGCTCGTCCTAATGACGGCCTTGACATGTTCATTGACACAAATATTTACTTTTGAGAGATAAAATTAAGATTTTAAGAAAGAGACTGGCTTTTGCAGGTGATTTTCAGTTTTTCAATATAATTCGTTCTGAGAAATCACTTTATTGTTTTGCAAACATCGAGGGTGTTTCGAAAAACGCACCAAAGCAACATGAGCTGATTATTTCATAAATTGAACTAATCAAAAAATAACTAATATAAGAGAAGAAACAATTATTAAGAAATGTAATAGTAAAGCTAATTTAGACAACTTTATTTTAAGGAGATTGAGTAGACGCAATTAAATGAGTTTGAATGGTCTAACATACGTTTTGGTTTGTGTATTTAGATGTATGTCAATAAGAAATTAAGATAACTACTCTTTATCATGGTAATGGTTTCAATAATGCGTTTAAAACCAATCATATATGGATGCAATATACGACCACGTCAAGGAAACACTCAAATTATTTCTGTTTGTCTAGTTATAAGATCTCAAACATATCACAGCTATTGTTTAATGTAATTTCATGTTGAGACAAAAGCAAAGATTGATGCTTATAAAGAACTAATAAGAGTAACTTTTTTTTCAAAGAGTAACAAAAAAGATTTACTTCAAGGCTGCTGAAAGGCTCATGGTTACCTTGGTAGCGTCAGTGTCTTTCTGTGTTTCGGTGAACCCGCTACCCTTCTTAGGCTCCTCAGAGAAATCTAAGATGACAGTTTGTGAGAAAGCCGGTAGAGCTGTTACAAAACTGGGCCAAGAGCATTCTGCAACTGAAGCAGGAAAAGGGAGCAGGATTAAGATTCCTATGCAGGGAAATCAGCCTGGTTTTCTTGCAGTTCTGGATTTTAACAGACTGAATTTGAATCAGTTGTAGAGCACCCTTACGCCAATAATATTTTTAAGACATTTTATTTGACTGTATAATTTAAGTCAGTATGTATCAGCATCGGTCTCTTTGGTCTATTGTTTTTTTTTGTAATAGTATTGTAACTGATAACATTTAGCTAGATTGCCATGTTAATAATTACTATTCCTGCTAAGGAGACATCATGTTGATTATTGAACCTCTTAACTAAAATAAATAGCCAGATTACAAATTGGAATACAACTTGTCTTTATGTAGCTCTACAAAATAATCTCATGTACATGCCCATATTATATATATATATATATATATATATATATATATATATATATATATATATATATATATATATTTCTGTTAGTAAAATTAATACAGAAAATCCTTAATGCACTGCTATAAATAGCTACTTATTCAAGTGTCATTCAGGGTCTCAATAGAAGATGTATAAATAAATCCACTTGTAGTTTGATGCAACATAAAAAATTTATAATACTGTAATATTTTTGAAATATTGAGAGATGATTAGACACTACAACTGAGTATGTCATTTGCTGCTTTTCTGCTTCAGTACATGGTTCACTTCCTATAATTGACTAATTATTAATCCCAAATTCACATTACACCAGCAAGTCCGCCTTTCAAGGAAACCAAAAACATTTTATTTTTAATAAGTTTACTGCCGTTTAAAAAAATTCTCTCCACACCCCTGTATAAGGTAACATTAAAACTAACTTGCAAGTGACGTCGCTGAAACCAGAACTGATCCTGTAATCCTTTTAGGTCAGATTTATCTCTTGAACATTGTTTCTTTATTATCTGTTTGTTTCATTGAGGTGCAGCTTCAGATATGGATTGGTTTGTCTGCAGCTGTTGTTAGTCAGGTTGTTTTTAAGTATTCAACACTGACTGATGACCACCTGACCCCAAACTTACAATAAGTACAGTATTGTGTCAGTGGGTTCCATCTTTGGGTACCTGAATGGACGAATAAACCAAGAAATGATGGTTCTTTTGGTGTTTGGTTTGAAATGTATAGACAAAGTTCTTTCATTTCCCTGGTTGTGACTCTTTTAAAGTTTCTTGGACAGATTTAAGCCATCATATATATTTACCTCTTTGGTCTTCACTCACCCAGGATGCATTTCCATTATAAGGTTAATTATATTGACTTTTCTACAACAGTGAACACCAACAGCAAGTTTACTGAATGAATGATGATGCGTTTTCTGAAGTTAACACTAGGTTTGACCTTATGATATAAACTTTGGTGAGGTTCTCCTGAGTGGTCAGATTTTTAGAAACAATCTTGTTTATTTTTCTCATTAAAAAAGCAACAATTGTCCGAGGTCTCTGGGAGTCATTTAAACCGAGAGAAACTATTTTCTTTTTATCTGTTCTATAGTTGGTTTTGCTGCTTGCTAGGTCACTGAATTCTGTACGAGTTCCAATTACCATTTCAAATGAAGCTTGTGGATGTCAGAGCAGCGCTGTAGAAACTCTTCCATTGACTCTGCTCAGTTAAAGTTATGTTGTGTGTCTGTGGTACAAGCTAACAGAAGCGTTTATCTGAACTCTGGGTGAAAATGAGGAGAAGGCGCTTGGTTTTCTGAGTAAGCTGGGGCGAGCAATGGCAGCCACACATTTCAGGACTGAACATAAAGTTGCTTATAACACATGGAGAATAAAGTGATTTAGTTATACTAATTTACTTTTTTAGAGACTTGATTAATCCACAACTCTTAATCCGTCCATCTATGTAAACCATCCATGGTTTATAAGCTGAACTTTAACTACTTTCAAAAGACTACAGTTTTATTCTCCCAAGTTTCATATTTTCCACCTCCAGACATCACCACAGCTGTCCAATCTAAGTATGGAAAACAAGCAATTATTGCCTCTCATTGTTTTCTGTCTATTGCAGCTGTTCCTTTTATTATCTGTGGGTTTCTTGCTACTTGTTTATTATCACTAGAAATGCTTTCCACTGATCCAATATACTGGTTAAGTGTTTATTTACTTGACCTCTAATTGTCACTGAAAGGCCCAGTAGAGAGAAAATAATATTAGAACAATTATCCTTGTGTTCAAACGTAAGTCTCCTTTTAACACAATCTGTGCTTAGTGTGTGTGTGTGTGTGTGTGTGTGTGTGTGTGGTGCAGTTTTGGTTAAAACATGCTTGATCTTGTGTGCAGAGCAGGTGGTTGTGTGCAGAGTAGGTCAAAATTTTACAGAAGTAGTAATTCATTTATTTTAATACTTTACTCGCCTTTCAAAAAAGGAAAATAGACTGATCTAAGTAATATCTGCAAGGTAGTCTTGGAGCAACTTTAAAAGCCTGTTTTTGGGATTTTTAATTCCTCTGTAGGTAAAGGTAACCAGTTTGATGGGTCAGCTTTCAGGGTATTTATATTTTTTGCTTTTTTTCTCAAGATGGCTTTATGGATTTTGATAAGAGCTTAATATATTTCCCAAGTATTATGAATATTTACAGTAAATAGTATAAAATCTAACTGTAGCTTGTGGGAAGTTGTAGATCTTTACATTTTACTTTTGAATACTTTTGTATACACAGGGGTTAGGTATATATATATATATATATTTATATGATGATATACATATATACACATATATACATGTGTGCTCCCAAAGCAGCCACTGTCTGTGAACAGCTTAAATTGCTTAGTGTCTGTGTAACTCTATCTGTCTGTAGTGGCGACTCTTTGAAACCCAATCGTAACAGTTTGACCTGCTGTCGTCCCCTGCAGTGCAACAGACTGACTGAGGAGAGGGATGAGGCTCAGAGGCAGCTCACGCACATCAAAAGAGGTGAGTCCTGCTTCCTATCACCTTGTCAGACATCTCCATCATCACAGACACCAAAGGCTAAGATTTAAAATAATAGTTCCTAGTTGGATCATTTCAACTATTATTTTTTTCTCCTGTTTTATATATCAGGTTCAGTTAGTTATTTTATTGTAGCACATTGTATGTTCCTGAATCATTTCACCTTGAAATCAAAAGCTGTCGGTTAAGGGGAAGAAAACTGTTGGAATTATGAGATCTCTTCCCTTTTAATAAAGAAAAAAGAAAGAAATGACAATACATCGTCCTGCTCACACATTTCCGGCTCTGTTGGCCTGATATTACAGACACCTCGTTCTTTTAATGGGTGTGTTTAAGGCGGAGGAACGGGCAGGGCTTCTCTGTTTCAATGGCAGCCAAGAGGAAACTAAACCAGCAGTAGTGTCACATTTGTTTCGAAGAGTTTAACCTTTAAATCCGGGCAGTCAAGAGCTGAAACAAGGTGCTTCAATCCATCAGATATGACTGTTTGCACAGGTAAGAGAGAATCTACATCTAATAGCCATTTAGAAGACTTAACAACGAATATAAACCTGGCTTTAATCTTAGCAAAGGCCAAAAATTTTAAATCTGGTTTTAAAAATGAGGGGTGCTACAAAACAAATACATAGGGAATTCATAAAATGTCTGCTAATTCAGACTTTGATCGTTTATTTATCTTAGGGTGAAACTAAAAGGGGTTATTAGTTTGGATAACTTCATTCGCCCGTCTACGGTTGAGTGAGACAATACCTTTGAAAAGGTAACTGGAGAACCCAACGGTCTCCATCTGGAGGTGAAGCTCAGTATTATATTTCTGCTTCTTAATCTCTTCTTAAACAAATGAATAAAAAGGGTTATTGACTGAAGCTGATACATTTTCTATAGTTTATATAATCTGAGTAAAGAGATTTGATAGATGAAGCTTAGATAAACAATACATTTTTGTTACATCCATTCCCAGATTAAAAAAAATAAATACTATGCAGGTTACAATCCACCACTGTAGGGGTGCTTCAAAAATTCAACAATCGTTTCTTGCTAGTTAAAATGTAAAGCTTTAAATAAATATAAAGACAAATGGAATTATGTTTTATGTAAATCAATCAGGCGGGGGAAAAAATGTGAGCAGCAAGGCATATTGGCTGGACAGGAAAATTTTCGGCCACACCAGAAAGGCTGAAAAGATAGAATTGTATAAGAAGCAAACCCTGCAATAATGATCAGATGACATTATCTTATTGAAACAACTTAAATTTTTCTCATTTCCTGCTGTGGGAGTAAAATGATTTCTCAGCAATTTGTCCAAACTGCATGAAATTCCTTAAAGAAAGTGTAAAAAAGGCCCAAAGTGCAGTGCACATGACGTAACGTTACAGATGCGTTAAGCATGCATCACTTTGTATAATTTTTGAACGAATGCATGTGATTTTGGGAAAAGTCTTGAAGTGTGACTTAAACTCTCATCCATCAGTGCCATAAACCATGTCAGCAGCTGCAGATTTGGGTCTGATACTCTTGGCGTAGTCAGCAGAAATGCTGATCCTCCTCTTCATTGTGAGGCTCGTCATTCAGTCTCTCATTCATTCACTCATTTATTCATTCACCGCCCTCCCCCCAGGGGGAACAGCGCTGGCTCTTGTCATGTTATTCTCATGAATTATTAAAACCTTCTGACATGAATTATTGAGGAGGAGATGAGGAAAGATTAGTCTATGTTTGGGATGGTGTCCCCACGCCTACCTCGCCTCACCTCTGCTAGTTTAACTCAGATAGCCTTTTTGAAAAGGTATTAATGAGATGAGAATTGGCCAGCAGGGAACTTCTTCTGTTCTGGCTTGTCTGGAACTTAAAGGCCAGCCTGAGTGAGTTTAACACTGATTATGCAGATTTAAAATCTGACCTGAGTCTCAAATTGAGACACATCAACTTTGCCAAGGATTGTTACTGTCATGCTGGACAGATACAGACATCAACATAAAAACTAACAGTTTGCTTGCACTTTTTTTAAGTAAAAGCGGGTTTTCCTTTACAAAGCCTATAATGGAGAAGCATTTCTTTCTTTACAGATGCATAAGAACAAATGTGTTGATACAAATTAAAATCAGAATCAGCTCTCTTTTTGGGGCAAAACTATACTTTTAAAGGTGCAAACCGATAAACCACAAAGATATATATTTAAAAAAAATAATGAACCGACCAGTTTGTACATGTATGCATATAAATGGGAAAAAACTCAGGTTGACATAGAGCAATATACTTATGTTGTTTCATAGCACAGTGGTTCATTGTGTTCATCAGAAAGTCGTCTTGGACGTCATTGCGGCATCCGGTTTTAGCATATAGCGCTCAATGTTAAGGTGAACGTTTAAACAGTTTGTGTCCAGGATGTGTGAGGAATGCAGAGATGTTAGCTGCCTTTTTCCTGATGCTGGATCTTTACAAGTCTTTTTACAAGTGTTTTTTAGTTAAGTAAATTAGCGTATTGCTCAAAATGTTCCTTGCTTTACACTTTATCAAATAACCCCATGCATTTTTTTCACACGTATGCTTATTGGAGACTGCAGACAGATACTTAGTGGCTCTCTTGCAACAATACATTTTTACACACAGTTGTACAATTTCACATGGGCAAACACAGTTGACATCTGCTGCTGTTGGACAGTTATTCCTTTTAGGATTAACAATTTCTAAACAAAACAATCTGTCCTCAGCCAGTATTGTATGCTACAACATTTATATGAATCAAAGTATTTCGTATTTAGAGCTGAACAGCTGCATCTTCACATTGGAACAAACTTGTCTGTTATAAGAAACAAACACAAATCTAGTGTGAATTTGTTTTTTTAATTTTTATTCTGAAAAAGAAAAACAAGTAAAATGAGAGTATGAGGCTATGTTATTTTACCCTTCATATCTAAAAATTTTTTATGTTTTGTGGGTACTGAGGGTTGTCCTAAGTGGAGACCTTCTTTCCGTCTTTGCAGGAGTACGATGTGCTTAACGCCTGAAGCAAAGTCGAGTTAAAGTGCTGAGGGTTTTAGTTTCAATGAAGTATTAGAGAATGATCCAATGGCCTTCCCTGAACTCATCCTCACTCTTGCTGTCCTTAGAAAGACCAATCTCTGGCTCAGGTCCTTCCTCTAAAATTAAAATTCTTAAAGGTGTCTTATTTTTTTTCTTCTGCTTTTATTCCGGGGGGGGGGGGTCTGTTTTCTTTGGTTATCCTTTGACTGCTACAATAAAAAAAAATGTAACTTTATTTCATATCATAAAGGCTGTCATTTAATTTGTACGACCCAAACAACTCTTGTCTGTTTTGTTTTTCATGGTTAGTTGATTTAAAATAAATGGAACAAGTTTTTGTCCCTAATAATTCCTTTCTGGGAAGCTTGAAATGAAGGGCTCTCTCTGTGCTTTGGAGATCAGATCAATGTTAAAGCAGTGTGCCGCTGCGCTTCTGCAGCTGCAGAGTGATATCCTACAAAGAGCCTGCTCCATAAAATCCTCTCACCGCTCGCAATCACATTGAAACCAGTGGTCCCTGCTCTTGTTTATTCACTTTGCTCCCAGGCTATATCATCGGTTGGAAGAGCATTAGTCATGCTCACCTAAGTAACATGTGAGATCAGGTATCAGGGATGGCATTATAGTGCTTCAGGCTGTCACTGGCACAGATCCATTTTTTTTTGTGACTTTAGTTCCATTTGCTTTTTTTATTACTACTCAGTATGACAGCAAAACAGCAGGTCCGAGCAGTGAAATCCCATAACTGACATGTCCTGATGCTGTCTCGTTATTCTATGAAACGAAATAAATTCTGACTGTTTAAATCTGACAGACCGATGCAGGCTTTTATCCTTCATGAACTTTAGCTCTGAATTTTTTCCAACCACATTACAGAGGAGCATTATTTAGGAATACAAACATTTCTGAAATTTATTTAGGATATTTCTTTATACAACACTCTGAGAATACTTTTGCTAAACTGTCATAGAAACTTTCATCTAAACAAAGTGAAAATGAGATTCAAACCTTATTGGTTAAAAAGAAGAACACAAAATGACATGTATTTTTCTTTAAATGCAGCAGCTAAGATCTCCTATCTTGTTCTTTCAATAATTACCCATATCTTATGACCATAGGTAAATAAATAAGGTGAATAAATGTATTACTTCTAGAACAACGCCCTCATTACTACAAATGAGTCAAATGTATTTACTTTCAGCTCTATCTTGCTATCATACAGGAAAAGCACATCACAATCTGCAGGCTGCAGACCCCTCAGCGAGTGCTAAAGGTCATGGTTTGAAGACAAAAACTTCCTCTGTATAAAGAAAAAATATTATTGAAGATTCACGAAGATTTATTGTCATTCGCATCACATGTGGGTAGATTAACTTTAACAAAATTATCTATCTTGACACATGTATTTCCCCCATCCGTGCACATTAGCTTGTTTAGTCTTCACCAATGTCCCATACAAGAACCATGTCATGATTGATTAAAGCAATCATCAATACACTAGTCCCAATACTAGTGTATTGATGATGGTAGGAGGGATTTTTAAGCCATACAGTAATACCAAACACAGCTATAAAAAAAAAAATTATGTACTTAGATGAGATCCCCTTAACCCACAAACTTTACAGTTTGTGTGGAAGAATGCCTCAAAACAACACCTGAGCACTATACTGTCTATGGAGGAGTGTGGAAATCGAACGGACAGTTTTTCCTATTTTATTCAACAGTTGTAAAACTGAATTTCAAAATTAACTTTAGTTGTGATATAGTTTTTCCCCCTCAGTTAAATATTTCTGTACACCTGCAGAGGAAACTTGAGGCTGATATCGACACAAAAGCTTTTTTTTTTTCCATATTACATGACAGTGTATAATAGCAGACTTGCTGAGGATGGACTGATCATAGTATTTTATTTTGTTGTCCGTTTAAAGCCTGGCCGTCTGTTCAGCAGACAAGAGCCACACTTACAGCCTTTTAACAACTAGCCAGAAATACGAAGAACCAACAGCCGGTGATTACTGACTGAGCTCATGTTAGTGAATGCTCAGAACCGATTATAACAGATGTTACTCATAGTTTAAACATGCTGACTATTAAAATGTAGTTTATAAGACATAAAGCACAAGTTTGTTTGCCTTAAGTAATAATGACTGGCCTTCATGTCTTATAGAGTATCAAAGTGACATTTCTGGCATAATTTTAGAATAGCAACCTAAGAAGCCTGTATCATTCTTGACTAGGTATTTTATGGAAAAAAAATATAAATGTAACAAACAAATATCCTATATACTAACTAAAACAGTATTTTTTTGTTAAACTCCATGAAGTAAATTAATAGGAATGTTTACAGCTGATCTAAGCTGTGGAATATTAATTTGTCAAGAGAGCTTTCAAAAGTAGAGATAAAGGTCATCTTTGATGTCTACAATCGTTTTTTACAAAACACTATTAAACCGAGTCTATACATGTTTGCTCACTTTGAGATTCTGTAATTTTTTCTTTATTTGTTGTTTAGTCACTATTTTTTCCATATCAAGTTGTTTTAATCTCCTCAAGTTCTTGTATTTCTGCTAGTTCTTTGTTTCTAGTTGACTCAAACATTGGCACGGCTCAAACACTGATGCAACCAGTTATTAGGATGTTATTGACACATTTTTCCAATTAGATTATAAATTCCAACACAAATATTAAGAAGACTTTTGTAATTAGTTTCTAAAACAGTGATGTTTTAAAGAGTATGGTATGAATCAGCTCATAATTTAATTTGAATCTATATATCAGTTAATATTAAATTAGTAGATAAGGCTAAACCAATTTGGCTCATTTGATCTTCAGTCCTTGCTTTTTTTAAACAACATGAAGCTAAAGGCAAAACCAAACTGGTTCAGCAAGTAGAAGAAGCTGGAAAAACAACAATTTACCAGAAGTGATGGCCTTTGTTGTTATCTCCTCTAACACGGTTCCCCCTTGGATACTTTCACAGCCGTTCTCACCATTAATCATGTGACTAAAACATGTCACATTTCCAGGGAGGGAGATAACAAGTCATAGATGAAAAAGACCCAAATGACCCAAAGTTTCACTGGGTGGGTCCATGTGACTTCAACGACTCTGAAGGTGTGCCCCCCCAACAAAGGTTTCTAACTCTAAACTCACCATCAGTCAGTCAGGAGAGGAGAACTTTTCAAACACACTAGAGACACATGAGAAAAGAAATCCAGGTGTCTTTTGCTTGATGAGTTACACGCCAGCGATGGATTCCAACACTGTGGTTATAAATGAAGATAAAGGTACAGTGATGTTTAACAAAGCTTATGTTTTGTTTTTTACATTTAGATTTAAAAAAATAGCTGACTTAGAAACTGAAATTAGGAAAGTTATTCAGCGATAGGAATAAATGCTTTTGATTTCTGCCAGTTTTTTTCTCCATATGTAGGTCGATTTAAAATAGCTGAAGAGTATATCTCTGAAGATATGATATTCTACAACCTATACTTTAAAACCCAATCGGCCGTGATTCAGGCAAAACATCCAAGAGTACTACTTGACCCCCCTGTTTAAAACATTAGATGATACAGTGATTCATTTTTGTAGGTTGGACTAACACATTCAATCTAGATAAAAACATGTGCACCGCAGAAGTGTGAACAAGGCAGGATACTTTGAATGATCAGCCGGTGAGGTACGATTCAAACCAGGAGTGCACTCTCCATATGATGCTAATGCACGAGAGCATAGACAGGAGAATGTCATGCCGATAAGTCTAGAAGGATAAGTACTGAGGACTTCACAGTTGCTCTCGCCTCTTTTAAGGCTTCTGTCACAGACAACATAGCCGTTTCAGTGGAGTGGCCACTTTTAAACCCAGATTGGTTTGTATCAAGGATGTTGTTTTGTGAAAGGTATTCTGTGATTTGTTTAAAGCCTGCCATTTCAATTGTTGTTTCAAAGTTGTTTGGAGACAGGGTTTCTTGAGTAGCGGTGTAACCAGAGCTTTCTTGTATGATTTAGGAAATGTGGTTGATGTCAGTGAAGCATTGAGCACATGTGTAACTACTGTAGTCACTGTAGGAGCAATGGACTGGAATAGTAGTAGGAACTGGGCCCAGCTGGGATGAAGTAGGACGGCTAAACGCGAGAAGTTTAGACACATTGCTCTCAGTGAAAGGGGTGAATGAAGACAATGAAGCCATCGGACTTCTGCCTGTATGTGTACTCTGAAAAGTTTCAGATGTGGGCAGTTTAGTAAACTGTTTGCGTATAGCTGCTTCTTGGGTCTTTAGGTGAAAGTAGTTGGTGTTTAATTGGTAGCAAGTAACCTGAGGAGGCAGGTTAAGTAGGTTTTGAAGTTGGAGTACAGTTCTTGAGTGTCATTTGTATCGTGAATTTTAACAGTATAAAAAGCCTTTTTTCCAGCAGTGCCTGAAATGTTGTTAGATCAGCTGGATTTTTGCCATTACTCCATTTCCTTTCTGCAGCCCTGAGGTTGGTGCACAGCGATCTAAATGTATCATTAAGCCATGGATGGGACTGAGAAACTTGGGCAGGTTTAATGAATAGAGGACACAGACTATCCAAGCAGCAGATCAAAAAACTTCATTAATGTTAGAAAATCAGAGGAGCTAAGGGAGTCAAGGTGGATATTCACATCACCAAGGACCATTGTGGGACAATCAAATTCATAAATGTAAGAGAGTAGGATATCAAGTTCATGTAGATAATCACCAAGTTTTCCAGGTGGGCAACATATGACAATCATGCAGATTTTGATTGGTGCAGAAAGGAAGATGGCATGGTATTCAAAAGTGTTGTACTTGACATTAGGCATCAGTTGTTCGTATTTACATTTGTTGGAAATTAACAAGCCACCACTTCGCCCAGATGTACAAGAAGTGTGGGAAAATGTATGTCTGATTGAAAGTGCAGCTGGGGTAGCACTGTTTCCAGGCTTAATCCAGGTCTCAGTGATATCCAGGATGTGAAGGGACAGGTGTTTGGCATAAGCAGTTATGAAGATTTTAAAAATTGAACCAAGTATGTTGCTCGTCGAGGTCAGCCTAAATACATGCAATAAAACAGGATGATCAGCGTTTCACTGAGGCTTTCTACAAGAGTGGAATATCACCTGTTGTCTAAATATCCAGGACACTGGTAGGATACTTTCTGCTGCAGCACCTACTTTAAATATTGTCTTCCTCTGTGTTGTGTTATTTAGTGTCCCAGAGGGTGATTGAGGAGGTGGGCAATCTGCAGACTCAGCTCGAGATCGAGAAGTCTTGTCGAGAGAATGCAGAGGCCCTGGCCACCAAGGTTTGTCTCGCACCTTAACACTCACACAGTAATCAATGCAAGATAATCAGCATTATCAGTTTGCATCGTCAGGAGAATGGGGCAAACTGATGTGTTAGGATGACTCTGCAGAGAAACTCATTATGTCATCCTTGTGCAAACATAAAAGCTGATGCAGTTTTAAAGTTAAAGAAAAATGTAACTAGAAGCATGATGCAACTAAATTTAATTACCAAATCGCCCTCTTACTGATAATCTCTGTTATCTTTGATGTGCAGCTAAATTGTGAGAACAGGAAACTGAAGTACCTAAGCCTGTCGTCTCGGCCCAGTTTGGATGAACTCCTTCCAAGCATCTCTGACTGCATTGCGCTTGAAGCTGAAGGAGACTCTGCAGACTCTGTGGGCAACAGTCATGACACGTTCTCTCAGTGCCAGCAACAGGTTAAAGGTACAACATTAAACTGCTATTTTGTTTTGTTTATCAAAATAACCAGGCCTCCCTTAACCTCATTTACTGTTCTATCTGTTCTGAGGTTTATCCACCTAGAAAGTGATGATTTTATTTGTTATACGGAAAAAAACAATTTAAACAAGCATGGCCCTATTTGAAAACCAGAAATACTGTGAGAGAGAATCTACAACTGAGCAAAAAGTTCACAAAGGAAACCGGAAAGATGAATTAAGATCAATTGTTTAAAAATACCAAGTAAAAAAATACCTTTATTGATAGAATGCAAAGTTAAAACCACTTTTAAATATATAATAGCACAGGGACATAGAATATATACTATTGAAAATAAACTAGAAAATTTTGGTTAATTACAATAAACAATATTTAAGAGATTGAATCTGGGCTTGCTCTACTGCTTCCGCAACTGGACCACTAGTCAAAACTGATGGAACCATGAGTGAACTCTTTATCAATACATCCAAAATTGGAAATCTAGCTGCTGTTCACCTTAAACTGAAGCACACATGTTACACTACTGGACAAAGCTCCCACCATCAGGTCCACATCTGAATGGCTCAGTAATGTTTTGAGACCAAGCCAAAACTTCAGTCTGATTGAGTTTCTGGGTCATGAAAGGCTGCTCACACTCAAACTCCATCCAATGACTGAAAATTAAACCACTTTTCATGATGCTGGCCCAAAATTTCTCCACAGTGATGGGCAAGACTTGTTTCCTGTTACTGACAACAGTTGCTGATATTTAAATTTCTTGAACTTGTAACCCATTTTCTTTCATTACTAATCCAAAAATGTTCTTCCATTAGAATTGAGGGAGACGGTGAACAGTTTACTGGAGGAGAAGAAAGGTTTTGTCTATCAGATTCACGAACAGCAGAGAAATATAGAGGTGAGAACAGATCTGCACGCACCAGTATTTCCTTTTTGTTCTTTGTTCCTCTAACTGCTCCTGACCTTGTCGTATTTTTATTTTTAATTTTTCACCAGTCTAAGAATAAGCAAGAAGAGATGAAACAGCTTCGTGAAACAGTTGAGCAACAAAGCAAAACCATCAAGAGATTTAACAGAGGTGAGACGCAACAGAAACAGCAAAAGAGACCCAACCCAAACAAAATTGAAAATGTTGGAACGCTGTATGTATGTAGGGAAACCTAAACAAACCTAAAAAGACAAGTTTCTGTCAGCTATTTGTGGCTTAACGCATATATTCTGGATCTCTTTCTGCAGTCTCCATGATGGCAACTCAAGAGTATGAGGGAATAAAGGAGCAGCTTGATTTGGAACAGAACCTCAGAGTTAAGGCTGAGACTTATGCACACGAGGTAAGAAGCCAGTCTCATAAACACAGGACTAATAATGTTGGAGATGGTATTTGGATGTTTCTTAAGACTTAAACAAAAGTGTTGTAAATACAGTAAATAGTGCTCATGTGTCAGAAGATCAAAAAAAAAACTGTCTACTAAGAATTAACATATTGTCTAAAGCTTACATGAGCCAGGAAATGAGTTGCAGAAGGGTGGAGCTCCGACCTGTATTACCATATTGGAAGTTGATGTGTGTTAATAACCTTTTGGTGTTTACTAGAATTTAAAAAAGCCTTCAAATTTCAGTCAGACTTTTAACATAACTGACTTGTATATGTAATGTCTTGAAGGTAAAAAGGTTTAAATTGAAGATTCCCCTTTTCTTTCTAATAATTGCCCTGTTTCTCCATTTCGGCCTTCTCCTCTTTTTTGTTTTTGGTTTCAGATGCTAGTTAAGCAGAAGGAGGCCAACAGACAGAGCATGCTGCTACTGCAGAGTGCTGAGCCCAGCATTCAGCTACTGAAAGCTCTGGAAGACGTAGCTGCTATCACTAAAACCCTGGAGGAGGAGCGTCTGCAGCATCAGCAGAAGGTAATCCCAGAATGCTCTTTCTTTTTTCCTGCAGCCATACTCTTCTTGTCAGAAAAACATGGGATCTGTTGATTTTTATTTGTATTTCTGGCTGCAATTATACACAGTTTAGCAAGAAGAAGGATTGAAGTGACATTGGATAAAGCAAATATTCACATTTCAAGACTTCATGAGAATCTTGAGGATTCCTCTTCAACTCAAAACATTATGGACATAACTTCAGGGGCTCATGCTAACAACACATTTTTTTATGGGAGCTTTACAGTTGACAGGGAAAAGCATTTCAGTTTTGGTCATTAAATTTTCTTAGCGGATCACTCAAGGAAATGTTTAGGTTTTGGGTCAAAAAGATCCACCTTGCCATACTACAGACAGCCCACCTCCATCTCACATCACATTAGTGCAATAATTTATGCAAAAGTAGAACCACCCATATATTAGATCATACCATACAACGGTATGAATAAAGGTATTAAATATATGAAATTTTCAATGACATTTTAAGCAATAGAGATGCAACGGATTTCATTTGACCTTTTATGTATATGTACTTATTGTATATTTGTACAATATAGGTTATTACATCTTGTAAAATCTGTACAGTCAAATGCACAATAACTTCAGGGTTGGATCTAATCTAAATAATCAGTGTTGCGTGCTGAGGAGAGCTGAAAGCAGACCTCTTTTAATCATGCTATACATCTGGGTCTGACTTGTCTACTTGTGGTGGGTGTAGGTGCAAAGCCTGGAGGCCCAGCTAGAGGAGAGATGTGTGAAGAAGCAGCTGCAGGATCTGCAGAGACAGCTGGAGCTGCTAGAGGTGGAGAAGAAGGAGGTGGAGGGACAGCTGGAGCTGGCAGAGAAGAAGAATGAGGAATTGGAGGAGAGAGGTGGGTGGACGTAGAAGTGGGGATGAGCAGCCAGAATGCTACTGTAAAACATTCTGCATAGCAACATAAAATATTTTCTCCTGATTGGCTTGCAAATAAAATGGCTTTTTGTAAAGTCAAAACTGATAAAAAAATTCAAATGAAAACTAAAAGCTTACTCGTGAACATGAGCTCGAAAGTACGGAATCTTGGACGCAGCCGAGCATTTATGTAACTATTGCATATTTCACTGATTTTGATGCTCATTTTCGATTAATCCCCTCAAGGTCTCTGTGGTGCTTGTTAACCCTATCAAATGCAGTGATAGTGACTGTTTCCTGATCTCTCTTTTTCTTTCACAGTCCACAAGCTCCAGGAGACCCAGAAACACATTACAGACACCACAAGCCTTCCTCCTCCAGAACCTGGGGTAGCGCCGCCTCCCGCACCCCTTCCACA
>JAVLVB010000433.1:947856-987196 GCA_032876305.1 Orestias chungarensis | reverse complement strand
TCCTCCTCCCCCACCTCCACCCCCTTCCAGGTGCAACCCCCTCAGGTGAGACTTTTAGGCTAACAAAGGAACAAATGCTTAGAAGTATCGTTGTGGTGGTTTTGTGATGGTTTCCGTACAGAGCAACGCATGTAAATTTGTATGCTTGAACTTTAAACGAACAAAAGAAGCACAGAAAATATTTCTAAACAGGTTGAGTAATGAGTTATCTGTTTTTAATGCTAATCAGATTTTATGTTCCTTAGTTCTCTGATCGCCATTATGAGGAAATCATCTAAAGGCTCCAAAACGAAGGTGGAGCCAATTCCAGGTCATAATCTTTTGTAATTTCAATCCATCCACCCATAAATCCATGCATAGGAGACAATAAATTAAAGTTAAAACCCAGAATTTGATCTGACATGCTCTAGGTTGTCTTGAAAATTGGCTGTGTTGCAAAGTAGAGGAACACTGCTTGTTTATTATTAATGGTTTTACTAACATTCATTTTTGTTTGTCATACCTCACCAAGATGGCACCTCAGAAAGGAAGTTTGAGGATTATGCCAGTGTAGCTGGGTTCACTGGATGTTAAGTTTTGTTGGTTTAAACATAGCTATGTTTGTTTTCTCAAATGAAATTGTTTGTCAATTTTTGTAAAAAAATAATTAAAAAAATCACCTTGTAATGTAAATAAATCACCTGCAACACTGGAGATCATCTATCTGCTGCCTTTCTTCAGCCACTTTTGAGAGAGGGGCAAGTATTAATAACTCATTATATTCTCTCTCTGTGTCTGCAGCTGCTGAAGGCATGGACGATGTCAAGGTGAAGGCGGTGAACGAAATGATGGAGAGAATCAAACACGGCGTCGTCCTGCGTCCCGTAAAAAGTCAGGAAATTAAGGTGAGCACAGCATAATTTTCTAAAGGGTCTGTGTTTTAGATTTTACAAAGCTAGACAAAAAGAATGCTTTGGGTCTATTGTAAAGTATAAAAAAAATAAAAGCTAGACATAATTTTGATCTGAGAGGACCAAAAATTGATCTCTTTTTACATCCAACTATGTTGATTGACAAAAGAAAAGGGCAACTAATGCCACTGGGTTTCCTTGGCACTATTCTGACCTATTATTGGAATATATCCTGGCCTATTCCAATAAAAATTGGCATCCTTAAGCTTGGCCACACTTGGCATTAACATCTGTTTTAGGTGATCAGATCTGTGTAACTTGCTTTACATGCAAACAAGCACAGATACATTTAGATATTTGAGAAAAAAAAGTTGTTTTCTATGGGACAAAGATCTGTGATGGCCGCCCCCACAACACTGAGTTCACCATCCTTAAGTTTGTAACTAATTGATTATACGCTTCAGGTCCAATTCTTGTTGATGTCTTTAGGATGTTGCCTTAAAGTTTCCACAGTGTTTTTTTTCCCATATGACACCACCTATTTTTCACCCTACCTTACTGGGACGAAACACCCATACAAATTGTGACAGTTGTACCTATGTGCATGAGTACAGTTTAATTTGATTGCTCTAAAGGAGTACTGGATTCTTCCTCTCTGACTGTCCTTTCAGCATGTGTCAGTACAGGACTTATTTTATGTGAATTTATATCAAGCAGTGAGGATAAAACAGTTTAATCTCTACCTTAAAAAAAGCACTATCAGAGAAATCTGTTGGAATAAATAATAGTCACACACCCACTGTAAAGTCTTGAACCAGTAAAAGTAAAATCGACTGATGACTTGATGGGAGCCATCAGCTCCTCTAGACATTTTCATTCCACAAAGTGTGCTGGTAAATCAGTAAACATGTGAAGCACAGCTGTGGAGCCTGTATTGTAATCAACGGAGGGCATTTTACATACAATACAGCAACTACCGGAGGTGGCCTACAATAAGCTCAGAAATAATCACTAGAGACTGCTGAAAAAAAACAATCAGCACAACCATACAGCACCATTTGATATATTTTAGTAATCCAACTCCAGTTTTGATTGCACATTTTTGATAAAGATGATATAAACAGGTTTTGCCAAAAACTATTCTAGTATATAATAGAATATTCCTTCAGATATTTCTTTTAAATTTACTAGATCTGGTGTTTAGAGACGGCATTTTGTTACTCAGATAACACTAACAGCTGAGGGGGGAGTCACACCAGTTCAGTGGGTGGTCCTCTAGTGTGACTCAGAATAGATTACATAACTTAAATAGTGCAGTTTCACCCCAGACCACCTCCCGGGGTGGTCTGGTGTAAAACATGCATTTAACGGTGTCAGGACATGATCAGACTGTTGAGGCTGAACGTTAGCAGGAGGTGTAAATAAGCTCTTGGTTTCATGTTGCCACTTTCTTTTTTCCTGTATCAAATTTTTTTTTCAGTTTTTTTTTGTCTTTCACCTTTTTTTCTTACAACTGATCTTTTATTATGCTAATAGGGTCAAAAATCTTAAGCCTGGAAGGACTACAGAAGCCCGGTCTCATATCTTTATTCCCATTTTGTTATAGGAATGTCTGATAATTCTCTTAGGACTCTGATTGTTCTCTATGTATTCTCTTTCCCTTCTGCCATCATTTAATTGCGCTGCAAAAGAGAATTGCAGTGAAAGTGAGTATATTGACGTCTGCATCAATGTGGACAGAAAGATCACCCCCCTCCGTGGTGTCCCCTCTAACACAGCATCATAAAAAGCATGCCTGCTAACTATGGTTAAATCCACAGTTAAATTAAGTCTGGACATATTAAGGCATGCTACAGCTTTTCTGATCATTTAAAAGTACTTTCCCTCCAGCCATTTTTCTCAAAATAAAGTTTTTTAATAACATAAAATTAAGGATTTCAAAAACTATTCACTTTCCTCTTCACTGCAGCCTCCACCCTGTGAAGAGAAGCAGCAGGAAAGCGCCATGGACGAACTAAAATGCATCCTGGTAAATCAAGCTTTTCTCTGCCATTGGGTGTAATTTGGTTAATTTCCTGCTTAAAAATCTATTTGTTTCCGTTTTAAAGTGATTTTCCTCAACCGTCCTCAAAATATTCTCTTTGGCTTTGAATGCTTGAAATCTTTTTTTATTTTTCTAACGCGTTTATGAAAACTTCCGTGTGACAATTAGGTCAGTGAGACATAAAAAATGATAAAAGTACTTCCATTAAAGTTAACAGGCAATCTGTTAATGCTGTGACATTGGCTTTTCACTCAAGGAGACAGTGAAGAGAAGCCCCAGCCGAGGCTCCCAGGAGTCGGGAGCGTCGCCCCCGGCAAAGAAGGACAGCGAGCTGGAGGTCATCTTGAGGCGTCGGCGCAACAAAGCTGGCGAGGCTGGATCAGGAGGTAAGTCCCATCCATCCAACTATCCATCAATCTTTATCTTGCAGACGTTCTAAATTTTCTTTAAAAATTGCCCCAACATTTTCCTTAAAAGTTCATTATCTAAGATATTCCAGCCTTAGACCTCAGTCAGCTCCTGGTCAACAATGAAAAAGCAACAACTTCCTGCCTCCTTTCTAGAGGAACCAACTTCTAGTTTTTGTCCATACCACAGAAATCTGCCTATATCTATGTTATTACTTAATTTAAACATATACCAAAATTATTGTCCTTTTTAACGTCTAGATGAACGCGAGGGCCGGATGAGCCACGTCTCTTCTTCTGACAGCTTAAACGGGAGACGCACTAGCAGCGATTCGGGCAAAGATTCAGAGGGAGCGACCGGACTGAGCACACCTTTCGAGGCTGGGGGAATCGTGCGGGTCAGCCCAGAGCGAAGGGGCTCGGGACCGGGGCCTGCGGTGGCCCCAAGGAAGCGCTCTGAAATGGAGAGGAGATCCTGCAGCTCTCTGTCTGAGAAGGAAACGTCCGAGTCTCCGATCAGCAATGGCTGCATTAGCAGGTAACTCGTCTTTATCCCTGTTAATGTCTGCTGCCGTTATCCCGGTGTTAATATTGTTCTTCTTGTCCGGCCTATTCACCTATTATATTACTAAAAGTAGTTTAGCTCCACTGAATTGCTGAAAGGTAAGGTAAGGTTAGGTAAGGCAAATCTTTGTCTCTGAAAATTAATTGCAAGGGATTTTAGTGTTTTGTAAAGTGATTTTAAATGTAAATTTAATAAGGATATCTCTTCTGTCTCTGCTCCTCAGCAATGATGAAGAAAATCAGATAAAGTCAAATGGCGTTGGGCACGGGGAGCCTGGCAACGACACCTTCACCGAGCACGTAAAGAGCAGCACAGAGGCTGACTGCTGAGATGGAGGGGCGGTTTTAGTTCTGCCATCTGATTGGAAGGATTCAGAGTGATGAAACATGGCCTTTTTTGACAAATATTGTATCAATCAAACATTGGAACCGCTGTTTTTTTTTTCTTTTCCAGATTTACACTAACCATCCAAAAATAGGCAACTAACCACAGTAACAAAAACAAGCCACAGTCGATATATTTGGATAGTTTAGCTCCAAGATCTTTTTTTTTATTGTTCTAATTGATGTTCATCAGCCACTCCAGGTTGAAACACTAACATGATGAGCTGCTGCAAAAAAACACCTGACTCACACAGTCTTTTGTTTTATTTTAACTCCTGCATCAAACATCTCATGATTATGTAATAAAGAAGATTTAATTGCCGACATACAGTTGGTTCTGCTTTACAATGCAAGGAGGCAGAGACTTCCATGGTTCCCAAAGTTGATGGTTCTCTTGAAAGGAGAAAAGAGTACGATGAGGTAATGTGCCTTATCCCCTCATTGAAAAAAAAAGTGAGAAATGTTTTTTTTGTTTTAAATCTGGGGAAGCCTAAAAGAGAGATCTAAAACAATATACATAGTAAAACAGAACAATTAGGAACATGTAAAACGGCTTTAGATTTGAAAACAAAAACTCACCAAAAAGCTGTAATAAAGTTAATTGCCAAGAAGAAACGGGCCAGTTTGGGTCTATTAAGTCTTTATGCACAGAAGTGATGGTGATTTAATGGTTTGATGGTTTGAGGAGCTGGCACATCTACAATGACCACAGGAGGGTAGAAGTGGCTGCAGTAAAAATCAAGCGCTGTTAATCGAGGGAAAGATGTGGAGTTGCATCAGTGCATCACATGGTGACTGCTTCCTAAAGTTAAGCCGCTTCAATATATGTACTTTCCAAAATTGCCTGGTCTTGTGCAAACCATATTTAACTTAATAACGTTTTGAGTTGGTGCTAGTTATGCAACAAGTCAATCTTTGTGACTGGGTAGAGGTGTAACTTTCATAGACTACACTCTTGAACAGGCCTGTGTTTGTGAGGCCAAGTGTTGCAGAAATTTGCATTTGGTATTTGCAATTAAAGGATATATCTCAGAATTTCTACGACCTACGTATCGTCTTTACGCACCAAGATTTTAGGACGTAATAACTATGAGTTGTCAGAGACCAGACTTGGTTATCACTGTACGTCTTGATGGCCATTCAAAAGCTGTGCTAGCAAAATTTTCAGCTGTAATCTCAGTTTATTAAGTAACAGGCAACTGTTGACTTTTACATCCAGACGGGACCATTTAGGCCCTAACACGTTTTTCTGGCATGCCCTAAAACTATTAAAAAAATAATAACAAGCAGAACTAAAAGGATATTTTTAAATATATATTTTGATGAACTGATAATGAAAATCTGTTATTTTCTTTTATCACATGTGCTGGTCTTTCTCTTTGCAATTAAAACAGAATCATCAATGGTTTTATTGAAGGTTATGCAGAAAACATCAGAACAGTAACAGTAGAAAAAAACATTTAAGTTCTGTCAAAATGGCTCATAGAGTTGAAATCTCGAAGATAACATTTAAATAAGAATCAAGATAACACATGCACGATTCAGGTTAATTTTCATGGAGCTACAATCAGGAAAAAGTAGTACTATTTTTGCAACTGTAGGTCTGTGGTCAGTGAAGACGTCTCTGCAGGTGTTTTCTTAGGACGTACTTGACTGTTTGGAGCTAGGAGAAGCTGCAGCCATATGCCCAAAAATCATCCTCAAAAATGTCCATTGTTGCTCCTATTTAGTCTTGGTTTAATGTGCAAAAGATGCGCTTGGATAAACTTTGTGTCATGGGAAACAATGCACCAAAGCCGTTGTAGTTTCAGGTTTTACTTGTTTAAATCTTCTGCAGTGTGTCTTCAGCACACAGCAGACACATGAATTTCAGAAGAAAAATGTGTCATGTAATTTTGTTTTGTTTTTCCCTGCTGCTACACTTTTTTTATGGTTTAGGTGTTTTTTATAGAATACTTAATTCTTATTTGATGTGATTTAGGAAAGTCTTACTGAAATTGCATTTATAGGCTGCTTGATAGGCTTTTGCCCATGTCCAACGGACAGATACATAAATCCCTTGAATGGTTTACCAATAAAGATACTGATAAAGATGTACCACCC
Source organism: Orestias chungarensis (assembly GCA_032876305.1). Classification (NCBI taxonomy): domain Eukaryota; kingdom Metazoa; phylum Chordata; class Actinopteri; order Cyprinodontiformes; family Cyprinodontidae; genus Orestias; species Orestias chungarensis. Next base: position 980,804 of record JAVLVB010000433.1, on the reverse strand, counting down.
TTCACAATTATTGGCACCCCTGATGAAGATATGTAAAGAACTTATAAATATATCAAGCTTTTTAAACAAGCTTTATCTCAGTGGGGGGGGATCTAGTTAAAAAAAAAACATTTATGAAATCATCCCTGTCATATTTACTGGCACCCTTCAGGAGTTTATTGTCTAAACATTTACTTTTTGTATTTCACATCCTAGATTGTCTGGTTTTCATTAGGAATCCATGTCACAGCATGTCAGCATAAAACTTTTAAAAGCTACCAGGGCGTTTTCATCAAATCTGGCCGCCTTTGCCTTAAAACTGAAGATGAGGGATCATCAAGTCTCTTAGCAGTGGTGAGAAACATTTTAGATGACTCACAGCCAAGAAAACCTTTGTGTTGTGCAAATATCAAATGGGTTGGACAAGTGAGGAACAGGACTGCCAATAATTGTGCCACTGGTGGTTGTTGATGCATATTTGTGTGTGGTTTTTACTTCGTTTACTGGCTAAAACGTTTGTAGTGCTCTTGTTTTTTTGTTTTTTAAGCAAACATCAACATCTGGTTAAGGTCAGAGAAATCCAGAAGTTTGAGGTAAATGTAAATTTCTAATCAAGATGCCCTTAGGTGTGTGACCCTTTAAGTGTGCAACACTAAATGTTGTATTGACCCTGAAGTTCTGCTGAGAATCTTAACCTGGTCCCGAGCGCAAACATCCAGCAATACGCTTTTACAACCAAGGTTCCTCTCTTCCTCTTCTGCTGCTTCGGTTTCAGCTCCAGTTCGTCGCCTTTCAGTGCAACAGGAGGTTAGAGAGGTTCTTAGGTTGGGAGACAGAACGCTGAATTTGTCTGACATGCTTAAGTAGGACTAGAAGTAGCAAATTTGAGCAGCAACGCTCTTAGGAAACAAGAGACAGACCTTCAACGGGGTCAAAGGAGTTGACGTTGGGGGAACCCAACAGAGAGTCATGTTTTCTAGTTACACTTGGAATAGAAGTGCTGTGGAGGAATTAGGTGCTTATGTATTTTCTCTACCTCTCCACTGACACCTGCCTCTACCCCAAAACATCGATTTGTAGTGTGAAAACATGTGAGATGCTGCCATAGTTCCTCCACTGGAGACCTATTACGTCTTCCTGCATTAAATCTCCACTGAGCTCTATAGTGAAAACATAGTTACACTTATCGTTCATTCCCTGACTTATCTTGTTTTACTGTACATTTAACAGCTTTTCTGAACACCTTTATGCAAACTACATGATGCACATTTGTATGAAGCTTTCACATACCTTGCTGTTCTTTCTTAACACAAAAACACACATTTTAAAGTGCATTTTCTTCTGTTTGTTTGGTGTATTTGACTTATATAGAGTACCAGGACTGTATAGTTTAGCTGCACATACAGGGTTGGATTTTCTGCACAGTGAGGCCTTGCACAAAACCCTTCTAACGGCAGAAAAATACAATCTGCAACTGGGTAACATTTTTCATCCTTTGAATAACTGCATTTGTTACCAGTGTGCTATCTAAAGGGATTTCCCTAATGCGGCAGAGTAGATAGATATTGTGTGCTTATTGGAATATAAACAGAGCATTAAATGTTTTTTTTTAACCTCATGGATTTTAATTGAAATAAAATGCAGTTTAAAGAAATCAAAAAGACTTGTTTTTCTTTGTTTTACTTTTAAAAAATGACACCCTATCAAAGAGGGTGCTGGGGTTTTCATCTTTTTGACACTGGAGGACAGTATAGATCCAATAAATTAGTTTTAATGTTTTTACTGCAGCTGTATCTCTGGGATGCATTTTGAGATGAAAGATTAGTAACATTATTACATTCAAGACGTTAACTGAGAAGTGGCCTTACAAGCTCCATTCATCCGTCTCTCCTGAACACTTTCAGTCATTTCATTTTTGCATTTCAGTACAAATATAAAAACAGAATGTCATTGATAGCAGAATTCCCATGGAAAGCCTCTTTGCAGTTTACCGAAGAGCCATGCAAAGAGCAGAGATGAGTAAACATGTGGTAGAAATGTTCCGAAGAAATCAAAGCAAGATGGACATTTCTGACCAATGCGTGGTCATGGGGGTGTCAGGCAGCACTGTTCAGTGGGGATACTTTTCTTCAACAGGGACAAAATTGCTGTTTTAAGTTGATGGGAAGGTTCAAGGTCAAGGCAATCCTGAAAGAAAACATGTTAAAGACTACAAATAATGGAAACATGTTAAAGACTACAAATAATAATAAAATCAAAGGTTTTGTCATTGGAATTTACCATCCTGCAACTTTCTATGCATCCTTGTACCAATACACCTGAATCAAACAGATCAATTTCTTTACAAGCAGTTGTTCAGCTCTGCGAAAGCGTGTTTTTTCAATTATTATAATTATTCTTTTTATTCAGGTGTGCTGTAGGAGGGAAACATTGAAAATGTGCCAATCTGTAGCTCTCGACGGCTGGACCATGATTCGGAAACTGAAGTCCTCAATTGCCACTGTCCTGCAACTTTTAGAGGTTGTGCGTGAATCAAACTGCAACGACCTGTTAATTAATTACCAACTTTACTCAGGCGTGTTGGATCAAAACATATGTATATAAGTTGCAGGACCAAAATATCTACATATTCTATACATCTTCAAATCTTATTGATAATCTATGCAAAGCTTGAAGATTGATGTTCACATATGCATCAAATCAGTCAGACTGACAAGAATTGATGTAGATGTCCAAAGATGGTTTAGACACATCCTTGAGGACATACAGTTGCAATTATGGTATTAGGTGTTTCTACAAACTAGTAGCTCAAGAAGGCTCACTAGCGAAGTACTCCACACTTCTAAGAGTTTCATTGTGAAATTATATTGTTATAGTCGTGGAATGTTTTTTTATTATTATTATTTATCGCATGATAAACTATGCTGTATAATGAGTACAATTATTTGTTAAAGTTTAAGGAGCATTATCATTTTTAGATGACAGAACAAAGGACACGTGCCAGTAAAACATCACCACGCCACAAGAGGGCAGTCACTTTTGTATCCATGTAGCCTCGACAAGAAGAAGAAGACAAAATAGCGACAATATGGCGTCGCAGTATTACAAAGAAATGCAGGAGAGCTTCAGAAATAACAACAAAAGTCGTGAATTCCCGGCTCATACAGCTAAAGTGCACTCCGTGGCGTGGAGCTGCGACGGGAGGAGGCTCGCCTCGGGCTCCTTTGATAAGACAGCCAGCGTTTTCATCCTGGAGAAAGACCGCCTGGTGAGTCGCTCGCTCGGCGCCGCGCCGCGCATGCTCCGGAGATGACCACCCTGTTTCCTCTGTATTATTTACTGTGAGAAAAACTTCGTGATTTTATTGTGGCCGAATTCGACACGAAGCCTCCCTCATTCCTGCTTCTGTTTTTACAATGCGAACAATGAACAATTACAGGTAAACTCGCCGTGTTGGAATGAGCCTCAAATGACTGACCGCCGTGTAAAGATGGATTCAGGTCTTTCAAGGCATTCAGATTTTAATTTCAGGCGAGGTGAAATGGCAAAATGTGATCCTGGCAAATGTAAACACATTGTGTGAGCTGTTATTCGGCTTCACTTACATAGTGAATCAATGGAGAATACAGTCTGATGTGACACATTCATGAAAATGATGATACAAGGACAGAAGGTCTCTTCAGGTCGCTTTAACGATAAGTTCTTGAAAAGTCAAGTTGTCTGTCTAGTTTCTGTCTTAGATCCTTTATTTTAATATGGATCCCATCACACTAAAGAACACGGTGGATCTAAGGTGTTCCTCGGTGATTTATCTTCCTGCAGCTCTGTCTTGCAGCAGAAATGTCACCACGCTCTCTCTAACTTCCTCCAGATGAAAGAGAACAACTACAGGGGACACAGCGATAGTGTGGATCAGTTGTGCTGGCATCCGACCAACCCGGATCTGTTTGTCACTGCGTCCGGGGACAAAACCATCCGCATATGGGACGTGCGCACCACCAAATGCATCGCCACGGTCAACACAAAGGGTATGATCATCGCTGTGGCTTCTGGAATACGACTCCAGTGTGAAGATTGAGCGATATCATTTTCTTCTTCCTCTCTTTTTTTTTTTATTTGTTTTTTTAAGGGGAGAACATTAACATCTGCTGGAGTCCGGATGGTCAGACCATCGCAGTCGGGAACAAAGATGACGTGGTGACCTTTATCGACGTCAAGACGCACCGCTCCAGGGCTGAGGAGCAGTTCAAGTTCGAGGTGAACGAGATCTCCTGGAACAATGACAACGACATGTTCTTCCTCACCAATGGGAATGGCTGCATCAACATTTTGAGGTAGGAACTGAATGCATCCGGGAACCTGAAGGTCCAGAAAGGTGACGAGGAAACTGTAAAAATGTTTGTGTTTATGAAGATTCTTCACAAAGACATTTTCTTTTCATGCTGTTGAAGCCAAATAATCAAAAAATTAAAAAAATCATTAAGAACTTTCACACTGTACCTGCCAGAGAACACAGCTGTAACCTCTTATGCTATTCTACAACTGTCCCCAAATTTAGACACACTCATGCACTTTTTTAATCAGGAGAGCAAGAAGTTTATTCTGTCCTTCAGATCTGAAATGAGTGTCTTCTGTTCAGTTACCCTGATCTAAAGCCCATCCAGTCAATCAACGCTCACCCATCCAACTGCATATGCATCAAGTTTGACCCCACGGGGAAATACTTCGCCACAGGAAGCGCTGATGCCCTTGTCAGTCTGTGGGATGTGGAGGAGCTGGTGTGTGTCCGCTGCTTCTCCAGGTCCGTGGGTCTTTCTCCTCACCTAAATCTTTTTCTCTCGGAGTGACATCACAATAAATGTGGGGTCTTTATTTCCTGCTGCAGACTGGACTGGCCAGTAAGGACGCTGAGCTTCAGCCATGATGGGAAGATGATAGCCTCCGCCTCTGAGGATCATTTCATTGACATAGCAGAGGTGGAAACAGGTTAGTAACCACCACGGCAGACATTTAGCTGCAGGATCTGACGTGTTGAAATACCTGTGTCTTTCCTTTTTGGTACAATGTCAGTCAAATCTCTACTCTTTCTATTCTGAAAAATATTTTATTTGAATCCTACTTTTCCTGGTGATGAATGTGTATGAAATGAAAGTAATGCAATCATAGCAGTATTATGTCAACCTGCTTCATCTAACCAGTTTGAAATAAAACTTGAGTTTAAAAAGGGAAAGTATATAAACTACCTGTTTGAACTCTAATGCTGCCATACGTTGAAGATAAATTTGTAAACCTATAACATGTTGGGACAACAGCAGAGCTATGATCAGATCTCCTTATCCTGTACAAAAACAGGGATTTGTTCAGCAATAGCTGCACAACATCGAAATGAATAATACAATCCAGTTCTAGAGCTGAGAATAACTAGAAATAAACCACTCGACTGTGCTCACTTGTTGCAGGTGAGAAGCTTTGGGAGGTACAGTGCGATTCTCCAACGTTTACAGTCGCCTGGCACCCGAAGAGACCCCTGCTGGCCTACGCCTGCGACGACAAGGAGGGCAAATATGACAACAACCGAGAAGCAGGGACGGTTAAATTGTTTGGTCTTCCCAATGACTCATAAGGACGACCTGCTCCTGTGTTTATACTTTCATGAGGGAGCAAAATATATGTTCAAATGGTGAACTGCAGTAACCCTCTGCTACCAGCAGGTGCTGCAATTTCCCTTACTTTCCTCTGCAGCGGCTGACATGGTTCTCCCTGGTTGTTTTATACAGTTAAAACACTTTCAGCTGTAAAATATTTTCTAAATCGTGTTTATTTTTATAATAAAACTGGTCTTGTAATAAAACATTTGAAATTTTCAATACTTTTAAAAACTAAGAAGTTAATTTATAATTCTTAACAAAGTTTAAATGTAAAAAATATTAGTATCCTAGGTTCACAGTGATTGATTTGGGATTTTTTTTAAAAATAATTTCAATGAATACCTTCTTTTTATGAATTTCCAGTGCCAGATCTAAGTGTTGATGGTGAGTGGATGACTACAAATAGGGCGAGAAGCTTCAGCTTGCGGTATGAGTTTAGAGTAGAGCTGGTGTTACTGTTCACTCATTGAAATGAGAGAATAGGAGCTTGATGTGTAGGTTTCTCTCCTGTTCCTCTCACATCCTTGTCCTTATCACTGCTAATGGCTGGCTGGACATAGATAACGTTTATATATATATATATATATATATATATATATATATATATAAACACACACACAGTATGTTATAGAAAAGGTTACATGATTAGGTTTCACTCTGCTCCATATTCCATTTTATTGATCAGCAGCTCTCCCACAGGCGATGCTGCTCTTTTTAATGAGAGACTCAGATGTGTTCCAGTATCAGTCCTTTCACATTCTTTGCTTTCAGACAGAGCATGCTTGAGTCTGTTCGCACATTTGCAAGTGTGCCAGTGATTGGTCACACCCCTACGTATATATGTAGGTGATCTACAGTACCCATTGTTCTGAAGTGTGGCTCTTACATCTGTTCAGCTCAAACAGTTGCACAATACAGCCACCTGGTCTGATGCAAACCCCCAAAAGCCTTAAGAAAGTAAATCTTAATTAAATCAACCACTGCTGGTAATTCACTCTCGAAAATCTAATTGGGTCCCTCTTGTGTTTCGTGACCTTTGTTTACCATTTTGAGTGTTAAAGATATTTAGATACCTTTATACCTTCACCTGGTGCATAAGCAAATAATATTAAGAATAATTATTGTTTTGACACATCTGCAAAGACCTCTACAGGCGATAAAAAGGCATGTTACAATGGAACCCTTAAGCAGTGAAAAAAAAACTGGTTGACTGACGACATTAATCTTTTCTGAAGCAATGAAAATGTCTTTTTAACCTCCGCGCAAACATGTAGCTATATACAGCGAGAGAAAAGCAGATGGATGAATGGACAGTGTGTCATGTGTGTCACTGAAGCGGATCCCTGAGTGCTTCCTCCTTGCTTCCTGAAACCTGCTGTGTTGACACATGGAGACTTCAAACATAAGGTGAACACTGACACAGACATTTATACCCTCGCACACGCGCACATAGCAGTTTTGGGCAGTCCTGTACCTCCTGCTTCAGCACCATCTGGACCCTTTTTTTTTTAATCATTTATTGGCAGTCATAAAACAACACTAAAATCTCTTCTCCTCTTCGTTTATTCTATACTTCTTAAAGTACAACTGCGGGTTTCAAATGCCTTTTTTTTCGCCAACTTACAACTTATTTTATGCCTAATTGTGACTTTAGTTGATTGTCCGGTGCAATTTTATGAGAAAGGTAAGACGAAAGTATGTCTCTAAAAACTGTTCAATAAAAATCAAAACATACAAAACAACAATGGCAGAATATAAGAAATCTAACTTAAGGTATCAAATATTTTCTTCTGTTGAAACTGTGTGGAGTTCAGCCTGGAACATTCAAAGCCATTTGAAATTGTGGATTTTAGTACATTGGTTAAGCAAACTCTTAAGCTAACTTTTTCTATCAAAGTGTCAAGGATTGTTTCGTGATCCATTGCTCACTATTCAGTGGGGTATAAAGCTGACCTACGACAGATGCGTATTTCACTGAATGAAAATGTAAAAAAGGATAGTATGTGTACTGATAATGTTTGTTTGTTCAAATAAATGTATCTTTAAAGCAACACGAAGTTATTTTTCAACCTTCATGCAATATTGTCATAACTTTTGTGATTATAAGTTGAGTTTCGGCTCGTTGAATTGTACCTTTGTCATGGCCCGAGGGGGTCCGTATCGCTTTAACTGGCACTCAGCACCTTTGAGGGGGATGGCAGGAATCCTGCCACACGAAACAACCATCAATATGCTGACTAGTTTACGGCATACGTCAATTACCCCGTTTTTTATTTTCAACGTCACTATTGCTCCATCGCATAGCCACTGGAAACAGAAATGTACTTCAGTCCAACTGCAGGCAGCCGGGAGATAAGGATTTTACGACGCTCTGGCATTAAAGGCATTAAACCCACATTTCATTACGCCTACGTTTCTCTGGGCCACTCCAGCGGAAGGTTACCCACTATTCCATGTTTTTATGTAGCTGTGGATAGTAGCTCTCATTGTGGGTAAAAAGCCATAGAAATTTCTTTATTAAAATTTCACACTAAATAATGTCAATGATTTTGTCTCCCTCTGAACATTATTATTTTATTTCGTTGGATATGCATGCTGTGTTGTAGAATGTTTTTGTCGTTTTCATGTTTTCTTACAGCTTCTAAGCGACCTTCTGTTGTTACTGGCCTGGTTGTTACACAGGACTGTGTTTTGGGCTAACCTGATCACAGCTTTAATAGACTCATAGTGCATACATTTACCTTCTCAGAGGGCAAAATGTCTATGTTTTTGGTTCCCACCAACATGTTCACTGCAGTAAGCCCACTGGGACCTGAAGATAAGGAATAGTACATCATCATTTTAGATTGAAGGCTCTGGCTGTTGTTATACCCACCACTCCTAGGATGTCAATGCATACTTTCTCTTTTCTATCTCTCTTAAATTGTTTAATACCTTCTTTGAACTGCCAGCTGCGTGGTTTGTATTCATGACAGCACACTTAGCCCAACAAGTGCTTCTCCCCCAACTTGATTGTATGACGCATGGCTGCAAGAGACGACATGTTTTTGTGCAGAAAGGAAGATGTTTTACAGATATACTGGTTTATCAGATAACTATCTATAATGTGACTACTGCAAATGATAGGTATCTCTGAGTACGACACAATATATCGGATTCTTGGTGGTTGTATAATGTAGAACATGTACATCAGTTGCTAGAACCACTTCTGCTGTGTAGATTCAACATCTATCAATGCATACAAACCAACCACCTTGATCCAGTCAGTGTTTTGCTTTGAATGTAGCTGTCTCTGTGGATGTCTCTAATTTAAGCCCATTAATTCCTGCATAAATCCTCCTTCTGTGAATTCAGCAAAACACAATAGGAAGATTTGGGTTTTCAGAGCAGCTCAAAGACAACCCTCAAAAATGTGCACTTCTGTGTAATTTCCTGTCCATGTCTTCAGGTTTCCTCAGGCAAAACACACTGTCAAATTTTAAAATGGATCAATGCTACAAGCAGCCACAGTTATTGGTAGCAACAAAGTGGTTTAATGTCATGTTTTTCATTTGTAAAGGAATGGCAGTGAGACTAAGGTGTGGCATTCGGAGCCCTGCGGGGGACAGATGTTTCTTTTTTTCTAATTGTGTTCCCTGGAAATGGATTTGGTGTTCCCTTGCAAGAATAAAGTATTTACTAGTCAGTTCATCCAGCGTATAAACTGAATGTCTTCCTGCTACCATTTTTTTAAGACTTTTGCATGGGTGTTAACATCTTATTTGTAACTAAAACCAGACGTTTTACTTATTTTTTTACCCAGTATATGCAAAAACCGAATACAAAACAGATCAAACATTGGATTTGTATCCCTTCTCTAAATTGTAAACATGACAGAAATAAAGAATATAGAGAAACGTAGGACGAAATACAGATATTGAAACTATTTAGACTAGTTTGGGATTATTCTAACATGGTAATTCCACCATTTGCTGACATTTTTGTTTGTGGTGTCTTTTTTCATGTTGGCAGTTTGACATGTTGATAAAAGACTAGTTTTAGCTTGAGTGCCATTTCTTGGAAATTGTTTTTTTTCCATGAATCGATATTGAACAAAAAAAATATAAGCATCTATAGTTAGAGGATTGATTTTCAACCAGTGTTCTGTAGAAATAATAAAGAATGTATACACTTGTTTTTAATCAGGATCTTTCAAAACCAGTAAAATAACGTCTCTACACAACCTGAAGCTCAATTAATCAAAAAAAAACAAAACAAAACAAAAAAAAAAATCCCCTCCACTGGAACGTCTACAAAGCATCTCATTGGATTGGAAGACATCTGGATCATGAAGGTTATTTAGCAGAAAATAAAACATTCTTATCCCTTTCAAGGTTTTGCCATAGAAGGAGACAATACCTTTAAAGATGTTTTTTATTCTTAAAACCCTTGTTCATAACTCCAATTGGTATCAGTGATAAGCCTAATTTGAGCTGGGGACTGTCCCTGCTCTTGAATTTAAGTTTGTTGTTCAATAACACTCTGGATCTTTAAGGAAGTTAAAATGATGCGTCTAAATATCAGTAGCAACGGCATGATGTGAGAGGTCTTGCTTTTTCATCTCTACAACCTAACCAGTTTAAAAGGGAGAATGCTCCTTTGCCTTTGCCATAATGAGATCATAACTTTGTAGACATCTGACAGAAATCCACAATGAATCAGAATATTTATCCTTTTAAATGCTGTGGTCTTAAAGTTTTAATTAGCCGATAAACAGCATATTTTTAATTTAATACATTTTAATAACAAAAAGCCGTTTCAGATTTTAGCTCTGTCCCACTATCATTTATTATTTTTACATTTCGAAGGTCTGCTTAAAAACTATTTTTTAGCTCCAGTAGTGGAAAATTTGAATTCTGCCATTTACCATTTATTGTCACTGTAACTGTGTACACATTATAGGCCGTAGTGTATTTGAAAATGTATTGCCAGAGAATGCAATAAGGAAAAACATTGTGCAGGATTTGTGAGCGGTTGTTAAAAAATACTTGTTGGCTTCAAGGAAGTTAAGCAAAACTTTTGAGATTAGGCCAAATTAGTTGGATCCTTTGGGCTCTGTGGTGCAAACTGGAAAGACTTGTTTCTTCATTGTCTCTTTGAGAATAGATACACCACCTGTGTAGTAACAAACTGGTGTGGTAGTCCCAGTTTTTAAGAGCCAAAGATGTGTAAATATAATTGTGTCCATAGATGTAATCAGAATGCAACCAAACACTGAGCATGCATAATGTGGTTGGAGATCTTCTATGTTTGTAGAAGATGGAAAAGAACACTGCTAACAGCTAACACACACACAAACACACACAAAAGCATATCATTGTGCTGCATATGTACAAGCCTCTCTTCAAAGTTTAATTGGCAGCTCCATCTATTCAGTCAAGATAATGGATCATATTTTTAAGTCCCTGTTATATTAACTGTTCACCGGAGTGTAAGGAAGCGCAATAGGGATCCGCCATGCAAATATGTCTTTTATCAGACTTTTAAACTTTTTGTTTAATAAAGCTCAACAGAGTTCTCTGTAAAAGAAAAGTTGATAACTTTTAATTGCATACACACAATGCTATTACAAACTGCCGAGATATGCTGTTTTCTAAAGTTTAGAAAAGACAAAACTCAAAACCTTTAAGTAATGCATTTACACAGATTCAACATTATGTCAGCCAACAATGGAAAGAGCTTTTATTGTTAAATGAAAGTTGTGAAGGCCACAATCAGAGTTTCTTAATACTTTTGAAACTTGCCTTTTATCATGAAAAAGAAGCACACCCTCTACATTCATGGATAAGTGCATCCATTGCCAAACACCTGATCCTTAAGGCCTAAACTGTTGAAAACGGAAACAAAAACAAATCTTTTCTCACCATGGTGATCCAGCTTTGCTTCCATAGTAATTATCTTTCATTAGCCGACACAGATTAAGTGATGATTAAAAGGGGTAAGCAAAGGTGATTTTAAAAGCAGACAGTATGCCTTGCCTAAAGATAAAGTATTTTTTTCCAACAGTAAAACATGGCCACGTTACTTAGGTTAGGAAATTTGCATTTCAAGGTCATTTGGACAGAGGAGGCCAATACAGAAGACAAGTTTGGGTGGAAAAAAAACAAAACAAAGAAAGCGTTATCGCAAAAAAGGTTCTGAACAACTCTCTTTGGGTCAGAGCATGTTGTGGTCACTTGGTAGAGTCAAATGTGTGGCTATCTATTTTGGAACAAACTTTCTCAGTATCCCGCAATCACCACACAACAGGTAATCATCATCTAAATAGCTGAAAGTTAAAAGAGTTACAGAGGTGCTCTAGGCTAGTCAAAGTCCACGTTTCAACCTCCTAGAATTACCGTTCCAGGCTGTTGATCTCCAAAAGATAAGGATTCTGTATCTTTTAGGAGATTAAAATTATGCGTTCAAATCTCAGTGGCAACAGCATGCTACTTGCTTTTTCATTTCTACAAACTAATCAGGTTAAAAGAGAGTATGCTTGTTTGCCTTTGCTATAAGAAGGTCATAACAGTGTAGATATCAGATACCTATCCTCAATAAATCAATGAATCCACAATTATTGCTTTTGATGAGAATCGTATGGGGAGTCATTTAGACAACTTTTGATGTCAAAGCTGTGTGAGATAATAAACACATTATTTAAATTCATGCTTATATGTCAACAAAAATCAATACTGTGAAAAAGGACTGACTGAATCATACAAAGACTTTAATCTACTTTATTTGGTGAAATTTTTTTCTCTTTAATTTATTCATTTATTCTAACAGCTTCACAAAGCTGGCAGCAGCGTAGAGCCCTGGTGTGCTCCAACAAATACCCAATATAAAAAAAAATCACATGGCTTAGCCACTTTTTATGGTCTTTTGTGGCTCCTGTCATAATTCTGTTAAGTCTTAATAGTATGTTATGGTAAAAAAAAAAAGCATGCATGTAAATGTCCTTGTGTGTTTCTGTGGGTATGTGTGTGTGGGTGTGTGTGGGAGTTGTCTGTCTCTCCATCAGTAGTCTGTAGAGAGAACTTTCCAGCTTGTGAGGATCCCCTAAGAAACAATTACAGATGCACGAGGAATACTTAAGCATACACAACACACTACAAGGTTACACTCGCTACATTTTATTATGTGGAAGGTATTAATTAGAAAATTAAACTAAAACTTATTTTTTATATTATTTTTGTTGTTCAAACCCTGCCTTATAAACACATTTTGGATTTCGAAAACTCCATTCAACCAATAAGCTGTATTCTCTTCTAAATACATTCAACCACAGCTTACTAACATTAGTTTTAAAATGTATAGCTATTTTGCATATTTAAAAAATAAATAAACAAATTCAGTTTTAAAATTATGGTTTAAGGGATTGTACTCACACGTGCGTCATGTAAAGGGTATTTCTGCTAAACACATGAGTAATGACGCCTCATGACTTTAAGACTTAAAACACAATATAATTTATTTGTTGTTATTAATAATTATTAAAGGGGTTTAAGAAGGGTCGAAATGCTGTGTAGCAGTTTAAAGATTTGCAAAAATAAAAAAATACAAAATTAGACTAATAAGTCTGAAAAAAAACAACTAAATATAGAAAAATGTTATTATTGTGTTACTTGCACAAAAGGGTCAATAGGGTAGCAAGAAAACTATCAAGATTATTTTAAGGAAAATGCATTGCACATTTTTAAGCCTTGCCAATAGATAATTTTTAGTTTTTACTTTGCATCACATATTTTTTGAATAATTAGAAAATAAGTTAGATCTAGCTATGTGTGGGTAAAAATGTTAGAATAGAATGGAAACAGTGTGTCCTGGGTGATCAAATCACAACTTATTCATAACCAGATGTTGACAAAACCCAGTAAAAAAAGAATCAAGTTCTGATTTCATCTTCAAGGCAAATTATGAAGTTATTGTGAGTGCACGAGAGGAAGGGAGTGTAAAATTTAGCAAAAGAAAAAGGACAAAAGAGTTGAAGTAAGTTGAAGTGGATTAACAAAAAGGTTTTTGCTTTTATGCTCTTATTCAATAAAAAAAAAAATTCAGTTTTAATACTCTGAAGGAAAAGATAAGAACAACATCAAAGTAAAAAAAAGTATTTGGAAATTTTGAAAGTTCTGCAATTCTCTAATTTGCTCAGTTTTTCTGTTCAATTTGCATCTTCAATATACTAACCTCTTACATTAAGCAAAGCAGTTTCTACTTTGATATTACAGCCTGTCAGCGTGATTTAGAGTTTCATTTTAGGGTGGAATGTCACATTAGAGCTTTTTTTGCCCTAAATTGCAAGAAACGATCCCTAATTACAGTTCTTCTGAAACAAGAATAATAAGCTTTCCTCAGAGAAAACGAGCCTCATTGTTCTTTGTTGATGCCCTGCAGAGAAAGGCTTAGATGTTGACAAGTTGGTTCTGATCCCCAGAGGTTGAAGACAATATCTACTGTAAGTATTTTGGCAACACTGCTTTTTTAAGGCATGACGGGTTTTTGTCCAAACCTGTTAAGATAGATGAACTGTCTGTTTGGCATTGTGAAAGAAAATGATTTCACATGTGTTCCTTGATCTTGAGACCTTTTCTGCCTGTTTTTTTCTTTTCCCTATCCATGCTAAGCTCTCTATTCCAATGCACACAACATTACGGCTGACATACAAGTGTTCAAAAGAGGACAAATATTTGGTGCACACCTTCTGGCGCATCTGTGACCAAGTCAGCAAGTCTTTGTGATGTATCAAGAGCCATGGTATCCAAGGTAATGTCAGCATGTCACCAAGAAGGATGAACAGGATTAACTGTGGACGCAAGAGGATTCCGTCTGAAAAGGATGTTTGGGTGATAACCCTGATTACTGTATATCCCAAAAACATCAAACCATGACTGCCCAAATCATGATAGAATTAAATGTGCACCTTAACTCTCCTGCTTCCAGCAAAGCTATATGTCGGGAGCTCCGCAGGATCAGTATACATGGCCGGGCTGCTATAGTCAAACCTTTGGTAACTTGTGCGAGTGCCTATTGCATGCCCAGAGTGAAGCATGGGGGTGGATCAGTGATGGTTTGGGTTACAATATCATTGCATTCCCTTGGCCCAATACTCGTGCTAGATGGGCATGTCACTGCCAAGGACTACCGAACCATTCTGGAGGACCATGTGCATCCAATGGTTCAAACATTAGTTCCTGAAAGCGGAGCCATGTATCAGGTTGGCAATGCACCAATACACACAGCAGCACTGGTGAAAAATTGGTGAAAAATTGGTTTGAACATCTCCTATGGACTGCACAGTCACCAGATCTAAATATTATTGAGTCACTCTGGGATGTTATGGAGGAGCATGTCAGGAAATGTTTTCCTCCACTAGCATGTTGGGACCTGGCTATTATCCTGCGAGAAAATCCCTTTGACCACTGTGCAGGACTTGTCATTCCCAAGACTAATTAAAGCTGTGTTGGCCCCAAAAGGAGGGCCTACATCATACTAATACATTATTGTGGTCTAAATCCAGGTGTGTAAGTTTCACTGTCCAACCCCTGTTCGTTTCCTCAAAGGAAATCAAATAAATGTTACACTTTACTCAACTATATTGTCTAAAGACAAGTAAAATTATTAGAATGCATAGCACAGCAGAAAATAAAAGTTGAAAATAGATCTTTAAAATGTTGCAAGACAAAAATTTGAAGAACAAAAATCAAAACATTTTCACGTAATTATTGCATCAGGGGTTTGAAGAGTCATCATAATCAAGCAGTTTTGCCAGAGATGTTTTCTTTTTTTTTCTGTCACACTAATAATCCACATCACAACTGCAGAAAGATTCATTGTTTAGAGTGTTTAATTTAAATGATCCTGGCATCATGTGTTCTGGAGAAAAGTGTAAAGTAACAGTTAAAAGAATTTTTATAGGGTTGTTGTAAGCTTAATTACCTTGTTGCAGCAGGAACAAATACACATATGTATCTTGATAACAGAATGTTGCTCAAGCCAATTATATATATATATATATATATATATATATATATATATATATATATATATATATTAGGAGGACCAAGATGGAGCTGCACAGTGCCGCATTAGGTAGCAAGAAGGCTCTGGGTTCAAATCCACCTTGGGTCTTTCTGCATGGAGTTTGCATGTTCTCCCTGTGCATACGTGGGTTTTCTCCGGATACAACGGCTTCCTCCCGCCGTCCAAAAACATGACTTTTAGGCTGATTGGGCACTCTAAATTGTCCTTAGGTGTGAATTTGTGTATGAGTGGTTGTTTGTCCTGTATGTCTCTGTGTTGCCCTGCGATGGAAACTGGCGAACTGTCCAGGGTGGAGCCCCGCCTCACACCCATTGTAAGCCGAAGATAGGCACCAGCAGACCCCTGCGACCCCAGAAGGATAAGAGGTGTAGGTAATGATGGATGGAGTCCCAAGATTTAGATAATCAACTAAAAATGCATTTAAAGAAACTATGGAAATCCATGTGAGCGAATACCAGGTAATTAAATTGACTGTTTCATTATGTTGCTTAAACGTATTAATGGTCTTTGGTTCAGACGCTGACCCCTTTATCAGGAATGAAAGGAAATAATGAAATAAGAACCTTTTTTAGCTTTCTGACATTTTTGATAAACATGGCCCAAGATAAGAACTCTGAAATAAGTTAATTAAAGAAAAGTCAGGTAATGACACCAATAAAACACTATTTTGTAATTTAATCTTTGCAATTATCACAATTGTATCTATTAGGTGCTTGTGATTTTATTTTTAAGATATGTTCCAAAACCTTTAAAAATATATGCAATTAATGGAGCCTTTGAATGGGTGACAAACATCTAGCTAAGAGAAACATTGTAGACCTTTATAGGACAAGATTTATTTTTCATCAGAGTATTGCAGGGCATGACATACACACAAAAAAGCAAAATTGAGCATTCAATAAATTTAATGTACATATTTGTGAAGGAAGCGTGGCTGGATAGCTCAGTTGGAAAGTCACCTGACTTTCCAACGCAGGTTAAAATACAGGCTGGGGCATGGATATATACCAACAGCAGCCAGTGGGGTTCTTAGGCAAGACACTTTGTGCTGCTGCCTACTTTGTAATTTACATTTATGCATTTAGCAGACGCTTTTATCCAAACTTACAAAAAGAGGGTTTAACATTGAACTACGACGCAATTTATCGGCAATATGCTACAAGAGGATTTAACATTAATGATGACACTCATCTACAGCATTAAGGTAAACAGAGAAGGCCCAAGTACCATACACTGAGTGCTAACTAATATCGGGGGCAGGGGGTAATAAGTTCTTTTAGATCTTTCAGGAAAATACATACTATCGGAAGAGCTGGGTCTTCAAGGATTTCTTGAAGGTGGAAAGAGAATCTGATGCTCTGATAGTGCACGTAAGGTCGTTCGTCTCGTCGATGTTTGACTTTGCCATGCCACCTTGAAGGATTGTCCGGTGAGGTATGATTCAAACCAGAAGTGTTCACTGCCCTCAATGCACATGTCTGCCAGCTTGGTAAGTAGGATGCTGTGGTTTACAGTATCAAATGCAGCTGAGAGGTCCAGTAGGATGAGAACTGATGATTTGCCGGTCGCTTTGGCTTCTTTTAAGGATTCTGTTACTGACGGGAGTGCCGTTTCCGTGGAGTGGCCGCTCTTAAAGCCTGATTGGTTAGAATCAAGGAGGTCATGTTGGTAGAGAAATTTCGTCACCTGCTTTCAGACAGCTCTTTCGATGATTTTAGATAGGTAAGGGAGGAGGGAGACCGGTCGGTAGTTCTCCACGTGGGTGGGGGCTAGGGAGGTTTTTTTTAATAAGGGACTTACCTGGGCTTGTTTGAAGGCGGTGGGGAATGATCCGGTAGATAGTGAAGCATTGATCACGTGAGTGGCTGCTGTCACAGCGGTCGGAGCTATGGCTTGCAGGAGTGTGGTGGGAATAGGATCCAGAGGGCAAGATGTAAAGTGGCTGCTTGTGAGAAGCTTTGATACCTCCTCGGTGAGAGGGGTAAATGAAGAAAAGGAAGCAGTGGGTTCAGCCGCACTCAGAGGAAGGACCAGTGAGGAAGGGTGAGCTGTGGTCTGTGTAGATGGTTCTGAGAACTGACTGCTGATCGATGCTACTTTGTTGGTGAAGAAGTTGGTAAAGGAATCTGCCATGAGGTTGGTTGCAGAAGGAGGAGGTGGTAGGTTTAACAGAGACTTGAAGGTAGAAAACAGCTTCCGGGTGTTGGTAGCGCTCTGGATCTTGTCCTGATAGAACTCTTTCTTTGCAGAGGTGATGCTTGAGGAGAAGGATGAGAGCAGCATTTGGAAGTGTGAGAGATCAGATGGGTCCTTTGACTTTTGCCATCTTCTCTCCACAGCATCTGAAGATTGTGGGCATTGATCTCTGGGAGTCAGTCAGCCATTAATGTGACTGCATGGGTCTTGCAGGTTTGGTGATCAGTGGGCACAAGTGGTCTAAGCAGGAACTCAGTGAGAAGCAGAGGGACTCTGGGGCATTATTTACCTCCAGAGATGAGAAAGTGCTACGGGGTGGAAGAGCATAGGTTACAAGTGCAGAGAAGTGGGCAGGAGACAAGATGCGGAGATTGTGTCGAAGAGAGACAGTGGGTGGTTCTGCAGAGGGTAGTTGATGGAGACAAGCATCAAGCTGAGTAAAGTAGTGGTCTGAGGGGTGTAGACGAGTAACTTTAAGTGAGTTAGTCATGCAGTGTATGCTTAAAACAAGATCAAGTACTTTACCGGCCCTGTGAGTTGGGGGGCTGCTTACCCACTGGAGATCAAACGAGTGAGTTAGCGAGAAGAAATCTGCGGCATCTAGAGTGTAACAGTGAATGTTCATATCAACATGGACAAGCAGAGGACAGTCATCCTCAGGGATGGAGGAGAGCATGGAATCTAGATCTTCTAGGAAGTCACACAATTTACCCGGAGGACGATATACAACAACCACATACATTTTAACAGGTGCTGTCGTTAGGCGGTGTGGTATTCAAAGGAGTTGAAATGGGTATATATCCATTTGTTGGATATCAGTAACCCCGTACCACCTCCTCTTTTGTAAGGCCGTAGTGTGTGAGAGAATGTGTAGTTGGTGGAGAGTGCAGTTGGTGTGGCGCTGTTTTCTGGTTTGATCCAAGTTTCTGTGAGGGCAAGAATGGTGAGAGATGGTTTACATAGTCAGAAAATGAAGTCTGCCTTGTTCACCGCTGACTGACAGTTCCATAGACCTACAGAGAATTTATTGGTTTTGGATGACGATGTGTGGTTTAGTGAGCGCAGATTTCTGAGGTTACGTTCAGGGTGGTGACTCACAGCGAAATAGTGAAGGTAGACTCCGTTCCGTGGCACTGTTCGGTGGACACACACGTCTTTACCCGAGGACGTCTACACACGAGAAAGGCTCAACATAAAGGCTGAAACTTCGCTGACGCGTCAGTCCATTCCCTTTTTTGTTATGCACAAGCACATGCAGCTGTTCTGTGTGATTGAATGATCTGGCTGGGAGGCAGATAGAAACCAAGGCCTTAGGGGAGTAGTCAGAAACACTTCCCTAGACCATGGATCCTTAGTTGACCTAGTTCTCACTTCCTGAATGGCTTTCAGATGAGAGTTTCAGTCAAACAGGAGACCAACAGGTACAGTTTAGTTGGTAAATAAGCACAAAATTAAAAAGGCAGGCACTTACTCTTCTTAGTCAGTAGTCTGTCTGAGATATTCAGAGAGGTACAAGGTATTAAAGTGAGAATCCCTCACCCTGGGAGGCAGTTAGAAACCAAGGCCTGAGGGGAGTGGTCAGAAACACTTCCCTAGACAATGGATCCTTAACTGACCTAGTTCTCACTTCCTGAATGGCTTTCAGGTGAGAGTTTCAGTCAAAACGGGAGATCCACAGGTACAATTTAGTTGGTAAATAATTACAGAATTAAAAAAAGCAGACACCTACTCTTCTTAGTCAGTAGTCCCTCTGCTTTGGATCAAATCATCTACTAAATACATAAACATAAGTCAAGTTATACCAGTCACCTCATGCCATTTGTAACTTATTTCAAAACAATAATACAGATAAATGTCAACAAACTGGGAAAAAAAAAATGGTTTGTATGCATCATGCTAGAGAATAAAGAATAAAAGAGAGCAAATAATCAATTTAATTGAATGGCTTTTTTATAGACTGGGCTGATATGTGAGTCTCAAATTTTAATCTCAAAGTGTACTTTTTTTTTTTTTGTAACTAGTTCATCTTACTGGCATGCAGTGTGGTTTTTTATCTATGTAAAAATCCAACAGTGTAAAAACAGTAAATTAACTAGGTGTAAATGACATGACTCCTTAAACTACACTTTTAGCTAAATGCTAATAGGGGAAGGTGTTTCGTAAGTTTTGGGGATTTACTACAAGAAAATATAAATTATTGCCTAAAAAGATGTGCTATATATATAAACAGGGCACATATCCTGTCTGAACCACTTTGATCAAATTTAGCAGGACATCAGGCCTAAAACAAAGGAACGTTTTTTTGTTGTTTTTTTGCAATGGTCTTTTATAGAATTGCACATAACATATTTTTGATTCATGGATAACAATTTCATCATCACATTTGGTTACAATAGATTGATCCCACCTGCGGTAAATCAAGCTTTTACCTTTTTTCCTCACTTTCTTAATCTTCCTTGCTTCAATGATATTCAGGTTCCACTATATAACGCAGCTTAACCAGGTCTAATGCAAATACAAACAGATCAACACTGGAAGCTCTAAAGTTAAACTACCCTTCCTCGAAATTGTTATTCCGCTTAAAGCACCCCCGATGGCAAGTTCCGCAAACTAAACATTCCTGCATAATCTATAACCGGTTTACAATGGGTGAGAGGTTTTTTGACAGATCAAAGTAAAACTTTATTCAATAATCGCATCGCTTTGGGCAACCAGAGAAACTCGCAAATGGAGCAGTCCAAGGATTTTAAGATGGAATGCTCTCCTACCTGCAGGCTATCAAAGTTCCAGTAAACACATAACTGAATCTCAATACAAACCATAAATTCTTCACTTTGAGCCAAGTCATGAGCAATCTATCATTTATCTTTCTTCTGGCAAGTACCCCGGGTAGGTTTAATGTTATGTTTAAAAACTGTCAATGCAGAGCCAGGAGTAATTGTGTTTCTTTGGTCTGCACACAGAAGGACCAGCTCCAATACCCTGTCATCAGCCACTGTTTAACATTCATTAGATTATGCTGAGCCAAGCAGTAGATCAAAGTGCTTGAAGTAAAGGAAACAATAAAAATAGTACTCTTAATTGCCAATGATACAGTATAAAATACTAATGAAGACATGGAAATTTGTGGTTGAAGAGTGCACCAGTACTTTCGAACAGGCCTGTCACGCTATACCAGTTTAATTCGCTCTTCAGTATATTCATCAGCTAAAATTTTACATTTGTATTACTCAATAACTTTGCGTGGCAGTATTTCTGATTTCTTCTTATCCATGTGTTAATGTTTTTATTATTGTTATTTTTATGTGATTGGTTAAAGACCAATCAGGAGACAGACAGGAAGTGCAGTTCCTGCACAGAAAATGTTTCTGAATTGTTAAGTACAGCTAAAAATACACAAACAATAACAAAATAAAACAAAATAAAAAGATAGCCACCGCTCAATTTTAAAAACTGCACTTTTATCAAACTCATCAGTATTTGATTCAACCCATTAATTGCTGTTGTTGTGAGCGTTCTCCAATACAATGTGTCCTTTAGAAAATTCTACCGCTAAATTTACAAAACATTCATTTTTACAAATTAGTTAAAATTATCAGTACGTCAACAGTAGAACATGAGACAGATAATCTATGAAAAAAAAAACAGTTGTCAAATTCTTAGTGGTTTTATGTCATCTGCAGAGATGCATTGCTCCCATTCAGAAGTAATTGATCAGAGGGAGGAGATTCAGTTTTAAATTGAATGTGGAACTTAAGATTTCAAGAGAGAAACAAGAGAGACATTAAGCCATTTTACGGCTGAATAACAGTTTTGACTATAGTAGCCATGCTAAGCTGCCACATATAGCCTGTAGAAAGTAACCTTTAGCGCAGTAGAGAGCCGGGGGGGAGGTGCCGATATGATTGACAATGCTAAAACCTTCCTCCTGTTTCTGATTGGTTGATTCTGACCGGGAGCAATACAGTCCTGAAGTGAAACCAGACAGAGGAGACAGAGAACATCGATTTCTTTCCACAAATCATCTGTGTCAAATCCAGAATAACAACCTTGCCCACCTTACCTGTCCCAACTATGTTCATGTTCACATCTTGTAAACATCTCCAACTCTTCCCTTAGGTATTCGTCTGTCTCTCCACCCCGTCTGCCTCAACACCATTGAGAAGCCTTCTCTTTCTCTGACCCCCAGCTCTGGCATCAGCTGCCACCCAATATTTCCAATACTGACTCCCACTCTCTGTTCAAAACCCATATAAAACTCACTTTTTCTGCTTTTTCTCTGTGACGTTATCAAGGTAGGTTGTTAGTAATTTGTTTGTCTACTGTATTAGGTTTGTTCACTTGTTCTGTACAGTGTCCTTACTTGTATGGATTATTAGTCATATAATAGCAGGACAAGGTGATAGCTTTAACAAATATGTAAATAAAAAAAGGCAAAAAACAAACAAACCTATCCCTCCAATGTATGTAAATCATTTGATAATATAAATGTTTTTAGTAGCTTAAAAATATCAACAGGGAGCTTCTCCATTGAAGTGTAAATTTCCGAAGTTATCTTCGAAATTTGTGCCACTTTCTCAGTTTTAAAACTAGTCTTTTCTATTTTTTTAAGCTATAAATAACAGAAATGCTTTCTAGATGGATGGATAACCAATTTAAAACTATACACCGGGTCATATTAGCCGTATGATCATTTTTAAAGTTCACAAACACATTTTCATGGAAAAAACAGCAATTTGTGCCATCACTATGGCAACAAACTAAAACTTGTCAACCATATGGTTTTCCATATGGGAATGCTTCAGTCTTTGCCAGGACTGAAGGACTGGCTGGATATTGTAAATATCATACAGAGCTAATCTAATTTATTACGATTTTATTGCTTTGTCCCTCACTGTTTTGATAAATTAGGTAAAAGTGAAATTACAGCTTTAACACACTCCATAGACATCTTATTCATCAACATCAACAAAAATTTGTTGGAATTATAACACAAATTAAATTAGAATTTAAAAAAAGTCTTTTTATACTTTGTAATTACGGCTATGCTTCTGTAGCTGGTTTTAAAAACCTCCCTCTTAGGCAAAAACACTTCATGTCTGCACAAAGGCAAACTCTGCTTCTTGAAAAGACCCTTTGGCAACACCACACACTAACTTAAACCATTTACAGAATTAGAAGTAATGATAAATTCCTCTGCATCACTTTGCACATTATAGGGTTTTAAAAAATACATTTTTACCAGCACATTCCTTCAGTTTATGCTTTTTTAGCATTTAAATGTTTCAGAAGAACAGAGCAAACTTGATGGCAGGCAATCATAACCAAGGAAATGCAAAAAAGCAGGATTTTAATTTTTAATACCAAACATCAGGACTAACGAAAATGCAACTGAAGATGCGAATAATCTTTCAGTCTGAAAAAAAGAATCCTAACACGGAAAAAAACATTTTGGCTTTACATGTACTTTCCAACTTTGAAAGTACATTGATGAATCATCTAAAAGTTCACAAAAAAAGAAAAAAAAGACTTAAGAAAATTAAAACTATTGCACGCCTCATCTGCTTCAGCTAGCTTTTTATAATAACATAATTTCCTTCATTCAACAGTTTCAAGGCAAAAACGAAAGTGCACAAAGATTCCTCTGACCAGTGGAACTTGACAAAAGTGGAACATTTTGAAAAGTGTGTATCTTAATGTATCTGGTAATAAATCGGCGTAGCATTTCTATTATAGGCATGTTCAAAGGCTGGAATTAAATTGAATTGAGAAGTTATGGCTTCAGTCCATATAGGCAGGTAATGCCTAATAGTGCACAAAAGTATCTAAAAGAAAGTAAATCCACAGCTACTTGTTGCAGTGTCTTATGACAGGCGTTAAGAAGCAATAACCTTGTGATGGAGACCAGGGGTCCATCCCTAATGATTACATATATTTATTTACAGAACAAATGCTTTTTTTGGTTTCAGTTCTTTATTTCAGTTACGTTGACATTTATTTAAACATTCTTTCAGGCAGAGGGACTGGCCATAATTCCTGGACAGGGGGAACGTGGGTAAACGTTACTTTGTTTGAATATGAGGTTAATTGTTTGTCCAACCTTTCGGGTATGTTTCCTCAGCAGGGTAGAGCAGCAAAGGGAGACAAGTGCTCCAGGTGCTATTAAAAAGCTCCTGGAGCATACCATTTTCAATTAAGGTGGTGGTGACCTTAAGAGTTATATTTAGTTAAGTTTAAGCATTGATTGACCTTAGATTAGGTTAGTTCTAATAATTTGCATTCATGTAAATATTTATTTGTACCATTTATTGTTAGTGTTATGTTTGAGTAGATTTGTCATCCCTTTACCTTGTATGAGTGGATTTGCCCAAAGTATAAAAGCCAGCTTCTTTGTCTCATTAGAAAGATTACAAAGATTTGTTGAGTTCGTCACATGACGTGTTAAACCTTCAGTTAGCACTAACCACGATGCATAATTTGAGTTTCAAATTCGTGTTCAACAGTTACATGGCAAGACAGCAAATTAGCCACGTGGCAATCCGTCATTATCCAATAACTTCAGCACGCCAGCGTAGCCAGGTGTTGATTGGCTACTACTGTCTTTAACCTTTCGTTGTGATTGTTGGGCCCCTTTTAATCTAGCCTCACCTGTTGGTAACATGTGTCATATCGTAAATCACAAGCTGGACTGCTGAAAGCTACCGGTCAATCAACTTTTGTGTCAAGATGAGACAGGCCAGCTGAAAAACAAGTGGCCGAGAAACAAGGGGTGACAGGGAAGACAAGATGGTACGGGTGTTGGGAGAGGATGGGGGGTTGGGTGGGAAATGAGAGCTGGAAGAGACCTAGTATATTATGTTACTAATTTGCTTATTTGCAGTTTTTCCATTTCTACACTTTTCCCCTATTTTCTTTGTAACAAATTAGAAATTAAGTGTTAGCAATTATTGGTGATAATTATATTATTATACCCAGAGTAAACACACTGAGTGTTGAAGGTTTGGATTCAGACGTTTATAAATACATATTATTTTGGGCTGGGGTTGCCATTGAACACATCTTGTATGAATTATTTTTTTTACATCTTACAGTGACATAGATGTTATATATGCATATGTTGCTTTTCATTGTAGTTGTTTTGTTCTCATTTTTTTCACTTTGTTTTTGCTGGTGTAGGGGCAAACCTCTAGTATTTTGTGTTTGTATTTGTGTTTTTGCTGCATGTCTATGTATGCGTCTTCCTCTCTTGTATACTTATGACGCTCTTTTTCTTAAAACTTTTTAAACCACCGCTTCAGCTTTCTGATTTTCCTTCTTTTGTATTTTCTTTCCATTGTATTTGAAAAAACAAAAACAAAAAAAAACATACAAACAATATCAACAAACACTTGGTGGGATTAAATTGTACTGGATTAGCTACTTTGTAAATGCAAGTAAATTATTTTATCAGCCTGAGTATATCAATTTTCCAAAGCAAAACATTTTTTTTAGATAAGTCCTTCAGAAAATAAATAAAATAATACAAAATAGGTGTACAGTTCAGGTTTCTGAAAATAATATAAAGTTGCATTTCCCCCAAAAAATCTAGGAATAAGTAGATTTGCTAATACCAAACTGTGAATAGGTGGAAGACAATTGTAAGCAGCACAAAAACTGTTGTAATACTTTAATGTAAGCCTGGTAATCAAATAGCATGCAATCCATGTAAGGTCAAATCCCAGCATTTCCTGTTGATGCTTCATTCATGTCATCTCATCAATTGTTTCAAGCCAACCAAGGATTTTTTTATCTCACAACTTCAGCTGAACAGGCCATAGTGCTTTTTGAAGGCAGGAATTTTACATTCTAGTGTAGTTGGAATTTTTTTCTGGGCTTTTTTTTTCATAATCCACAATTGTGTGAAATGTACGAGCTCACATCCAGATGGCTCAGACACAGACTGGCGATAGGCAGAAGACAAAATTACAAAGATAACACCTGAAAGACAGCCTTTGTTTCATACTGCACAAACAGCAGGGAGGACACTGTGAAGGATATACTCGATTTCTGAAGGCTAGAAGTGTCAAACATGATTTGTAAAGTTCTCAGGAACTCAATAGCAGTTTTGTTTTAAAATTTACTTTAAATCACACAAAAAAAGTCCTGTCTGTAGAAAAAGTAGATATTTCCCCGCCTCAGACAATACATGTTTGTAAGTTTTTGAAGTTTACTGTTGTCTTTTTACATCTGCCTTAGCTGTGATTAGGGTCTTGCATTAATGCACTACATACACTCAGGAGACTAACAAGCAGCCCCAAGCACACAAGACACTTTTTTAAAATATGTATAAAAAAATCCAACACTTTACCCTAAATCTACAAGCGTTTCTCTTAGATAGCACTCAGTTTTAATTTGGATTTTTGTTTTGTTAATAATTTAGCAGGAATTATTTATTTAATTTTGGACATTAAATATCTCCTGGTTTACCATTAAAAAAAAAAAATTCCCTGTTTTTTCAATTTCATTCTCTTGGTGCCGGTCCATCAGAGCCACGCGCATAAAGTTTGTGATCTTTTGTAACCACTCGTGTGAATTTAAAGTAAAAACCTGACCCGGTTACCTTTAGGACATATATGCATATCATGTTTCATTTTGCAGGAACCTCTAATTCCAAATAGCAAAAGTGAAAGTTGAGATCGTTCAAATATGATCCTTGCAGCATGCAGGTGAATAATGCCGTGTGTCATGCTGATACGTTTAATAACCTCAAAGAAAAGAAATGTAATTGATCGTTAAACATACACTCAAATGAGTCTTTTTGTGGAGGAAAAAACATTATAAAAAAGTAATAATTAAAAAAGAAAAACAATAGCTTTTGGGATTTAGGGGGTAAACAATAAAATAAAAGTCAAACAGAAATGCTCTCAGTGAAAATGCTGTGTGTGTTACATGCATGTAGAAGAAGTGAAAAGATATTAACTAATTAGTTTTGATGAATATAATTTTATTTGAAATCGAATTATTCATAAATTCCCTTTAAATCATACATTAAAAAACCCATTAGTAAGGTTTTCCCTGCTGTTCATAGATTGTTAAAACATTGTAATTGTGTGACACATTATGATTAGGTATGTTGGGTTAGAGAGAATCAATGATAGAAGCCTTTCAAACTGCAGGGAAACTTTTCAACATCCTTATAATCTTTTTTTACTCATGCCTGCACTTGTGTTTGTACATTTGGTCAATAATAAAACAATTAAAAATAAATAAAAGGAGTATATTATGACATATTTGGTGACTGCCTCCCCACGACAGTTGGGTCCTTTTAAAATAATAATAAAATGGAAAAAACTGCCAAGATATAAAATTAAAAAATATCAGCATGCCTCAGCTTTAATATTTACAAACTTATACTCACAGTAAACAACATTTTGGTTTGCTAATGTTGATAAACTCAAAACTACCAAAGAAAACTAATGTCCAAGCTTTAGTTAGGTATTGGGAAACAAGGCTCAGTATTAAATATGGACAAAAGCAGTTGAACAGTAAGAAAGATAAAAAGAACATCTTTGAAATCAAGTTTTGAACAATCAGACTACAGGTGACACACTCTTGCTGAGAGTTCTGCTCATCACTAGCTTATAAAGGTTTTTTTTTTCCATCATTAACATGTTTGAAGCCAAATAGATAAAAAACCTGAATAACAAACTGTATTTGTTTAAATCATATGTTGTCCTTGCTATGTTAAACATTCAAGCATAAACAATTGGGTTTGGTTCACTTGTCCTTCTTTTCAAATGTCAAGCATGTTCCATAACAAACAAAGGTTAAAAGCTTAAAAGCCCATTCAGCTAACTTGTTATCTCTAAAAGTTTTGCTCTGCCACAGCCTGAAAGGGCTATAGTAGTATTGACAAGTGGTGATGATAAAATTAGCTTTAAACGGACTTTAAGAAAGCCTTTTTTTCTTCTTAATTCATTTTATTTTAGCAGCTAATTTATGCAAATCTTAGTCTCCTTTACATAATAACACCATCCACTCAGAAGTGTTGACAGCATGATCTGTCTTTAGCACTCATAAGGTGTTTAGTTTTTTTTTTATTATTTAGAGGAAATAAACATAAGCTTAGCTAATATCTCATATGGCAAGATCTCTATAACTTTGGAACACTTAAAAAAAACAAAAAAACTTTTGACTTAAAAGTTAAGTTAAACTTAAAAGTTTGAAATTCAGCAAGTCTTCAAAAATTAACACAAAAAGGGAAAAGTCCTAATTAAAGTGACCAGACCTTGTTTCTCAGAACGCTGTCTGTTCATGTTGGATGAACGAGGTCATTTCATCCTGCTGCTGCTTGCATGATTCTTATCAGGCTGTCTAGGAAGGCGTCAAGTGAGGTGGGGGCAACTGCTAAAAACCAAAGTTACCCCCGTAAGCTCTGATAGATTTACAACTTTAAACATGTGAGTGAGGGGTTAGACGTGTTAGAAATGAAAACTTCTGTGAGGATTCAACTGGAGCGTTTAGTTTAAAAAACATTTTAATTTCTCCGGTATTTTGGCTCAGGAGTCTTTTAAATAAACACACAGTGTTTTTTAGGTCCACCACCATGATGCAGATCAGATTTAAGCTTTTGTTTGGTTTTTATCGTTGCTTTTATCATCGTTTGCTTGCACCCTGATAGAAAATCTAAAAGACAACAAAGACACCTCGTTAGCATGAATGTCACGCTGTTGTCTGGAGGTATTCGGGCTTACATTTTTTTCTAATGTTTATCTGTATGCATCTCGTGGGAGTTTACAGTTGAACTGCCACAGAATCAAAAACATCCAACAAAGCTTAAACAGGAAGGAACTGACAGCTTGTCACAGTGGTTGAGAAAAAGGCACAGATTAAATAAATCACTAGGTTCTTTGATCAGGTAAAAAAGAACAACATTTAATTAAACCCATTTGTTTTTATTATATGAGGGGTTGTTGCTTCTTTCCTCTTCTTGGCCCCTAAGCTTGTGCAGACACTCAAATCCTGAATTCCTCGTCGCCTGTGTCAGGTAAAAATGCCAAGAGGTGAACTTGTTGAAAGACACTGACACGCTTTAAAAAAAAGGTCAGCTGAGGACTAATCAAGACTCTGCACCCGTCAGTCCATTAACTCGAGGAGTTGGGAAGACTTGTGGCGACAGTCATCCTTTCACTAAACATGCATCTGAATGTGACAGGGTAGAACTCTGAGATGACACGGCTAAACTGAACAACTCAAACGTTTACATAAAGATCAACTTAAATGAAAACTTGCTTTCCCCCAGTGAACTGCCATTAACAAAGGCTTAGCTTAAGCTCCAGGTTAAGCTCTTTTAAAATACCCCTTTAAAATCTTTTATTTGTTCTCTGGCCCTCCTTTAAAAGGTATCCATTTAACCGTAAATTAGCTACTAAGTCTAAATTGCATCATACTGATGTAAAAAATTAAACAAATGTAGTACTAGCCAAATGACCAATGATTACATTTAGTATATTGTTGACCAAAAGAAACAGTAAATATTTAAAAATATCTTTTAGGACACTTAATGGTTTTGTACAACTAGGACATTTTACGTACGAAGAACTAATAGACCAAGAGTTACTTCTAACAGATTTTGACTAAATGCATGAAAGTCTCAAACCTACCCGGATGTAACAATTGCTGAAGCAAAATTGTCCCAGATAGCAGGCTTTGGGCCGTAGGGGACAAAATTATGGTGTAGCTAAATTACAATTTCCTACCACACATAACGTTCATGGAAAATGATGAGGAAAAAATTATGTTTAAATAGCACTTTCTGTAAAAATTAATCTGAAAAAGGATTTTTGCTTTAACAGC
The DNA here is from genome assembly GCA_032876305.1 of Orestias chungarensis. NCBI lineage: Eukaryota > Metazoa > Chordata > Actinopteri > Cyprinodontiformes > Cyprinodontidae > Orestias > Orestias chungarensis. The sequence continues at coordinate 951,084 of JAVLVB010000433.1, read as the reverse complement.
AAGAAGTGAATGCTCTTATCTGCTCATATATCACAGAAGGGTGCAAATTGAAGCATACATTTATTTTTCCCTACACCGCAGAAAGCTAATTTCGGGTAAAATTACCTTCATACACATTTTCAAACTTATTTCCATCAAAAATTTTGCCTGTATGTTGCTTAACATTTGAATTGGTCCATTGTTTGGCAGATGCTGGAAAGTTCAGCTAGTTTGATGTGCTGGCTCTTCTTACTTTCGCTACCTACATACCTTTTCTTGACCCAAAAAATGACCCAAACACCAAGAAAACATTCATAGCTATGCGTTATCTTCACTTACCCTAAAGACCTTTGACAACTTTCCAAGTACGATGTGATCCATCTCGCACATAAATTTTGCTTTGACACAATCGCATTGCATCTGCGTTGCTCTCATCTGCGGTGGTCTCCGTAAATCAAGTAAGAGACTTTCTGCTTTTGCCCACAAGAGTTTACAACACTCCATTGGAGTGCGCACAATATTTTTTTTTCTTAACCTCACATCTGTGCACATGTAATTTAGCTTCGTCTGACACCACTGCTCCCCAAGCATAATAAACTACTGACAGAAGAAATGAAAGAATCATTGATTGTCTCATTACAAAGGCTGCTAGCAGTCAATTGGATTTTTGGGGACAATAAGGAACGTTTTTTTCTTTGAAGCTCACGCATTGAAAGCCAAATAAACTAATTAATTAAAAAAAATGCAATGATAAAGGGTTTTAGATGTTGTGCCTAAAGCCAAATTTCAGTTTCAGAACTGAACCATAAAGTGAATTAAACTAAACCAGATACAACTCCTGATTGAACTGATATGACTTTTCTTCCAAATGACGTGTTGTAAAATGCTTCAATACAAATAAACTTAATCGATTATTATATTTATATGATAGCCTGTCTTATTTTAAGAAGGAGAGTCACCTTCAACATTTTTAAGTGTTCTTTTTTGGCAGGAATGTGGGATTATTTCCCCCAAATGAACAATTGGCTGCTATGATGTTGAGAAGCAGATTGTTGGCTAAAGTTAAATTAGAAAAAGAAACAGTAGTTAATACAGCTAAACAATTAAATTACACATACAAACCTTAATTGATTTTTTATTGACTTGTTAATTTAATGAAATATATTTCCCTGTATGTATAGCCTAATAGTTTTAATCAACATTAGTCTTGTCTTTTCAAACCGAGCCACACTGCCTTTTACCTTGGTACATATTTATGAGCAGGGTTTCACAATATTAGGATTGTGATTCATTCCCACATTCTCAGTGAGCATCCTGGAAACTATTATCCATCAAACATAAAGTCTTTTTAGCATCTTCAATTACTCAAAATAACAGTCAGCAAATACAGCACTTCAAATAACTATCCCCAATGTTAATAACATCCACACTGGCGCAATTATATTCTTCATTCCTCACTTCATTCCTTGGGTAGACAACTGTGAGTAAAGGCCATTAAGACATTTAAGAGGCAGGATGCAGCCAACAGGAAACGACATTTTCAGGTCTATTTTAAACCTTCTGTGATTTTATGTAAGGCTTTGATCGGATCTTCAAACACTTTGAAACTTTGAAAAGTAGAAACCAACTCGAGCAACACGCACAAGTCTTTGCTGTGATTGAAACAATCTTGTAAAGAGAATTTCATTTGAGATAATACATCAGCCCCTCTGTGCCATAAAGACCATCTGTCAACAATTTAAGTAAAATTTAAAGTCAACAGTTTAAGGACTTAATACTTAATAGATTCCAATTAGTATTATTATTTTTTCACTTGGATTGAAGAGGGAAGTTTTAAAATTTAGGATATGCCACTGGACACAATTGCTGCCAAAATTGACCAAAACTGAAACTTCTTTAGTGTTGCTTTAGCAAAAGCTGAGTCAGTACAAATAATGTATTCCACAGCAAAAATCTACAAAAAGGTCATTAAAACACAATTCAGAAAACTCTTCAAACATGCCCAATGAATGTTTTTATGCATATAGACTTTGGTTCGGCTCATTCGTTTACTTTTTTATTGTGAAGCTGTAGTTATGAGGCATAGATCTGACATTTACTCAGTATTTGAGGGGCACTGGTGACATTTTGTCCAACTGTAAGTCCGCAAGAACATAATAATCAGCTGAGCGACCCCCACTGTAGATGCGAATGTTGAGCAGTATGGAGTCAGCAGCATGGTATAGCAGCGGCAGGTTGCATGAGGTGGATTTCAGCCTTCATTTCCTCCAGGCTCTTCAGCTCTCGGCTCAGGTTCACATGCTGCCAGTGGCTTCGTGCCCACCTTCTGTTGGTGTTTATTTCTAGATCATGCATCCTCCCTTGTTATTCCCTGATCATCTGTCTTCCTCTCTTCTCCTTCTCATCATCCTCTCTATCTTGCCCTCCACCTCTTTGTAACCCACATTTTCAATCTTCATGATACAGCTTGATTTTACCTCTTATTCTGGTCCTCTTATCAACTCCTGTTCTCCTCTGTTTGCAATTTTCCATTTTGTCTTTGCTTATCCCACTCCCACATTCATTTTCCAACATTTATCATTGTCAGCCTTTCCTCATCAGGTTGCAGTTCACAGATTGTTCTCTGTATTTTAGTCTTACTCTTCTTCCCTCAGCTGCTCTCCAGATCTGTGCTTTTCAACTTTGTCTCTATTTTTTGCATGAAGATAATCACCATATGAACTAGCTTTAACTGTTTATGTAATCACTAGTCCTTCCTCATTCATAGGCCTGTCTCACTAATGCCAATGATAAACATAACCTAAAATAAATGCTTCATTTTCAGCTCTTAGTTTATACGGATTGTCATTTTTGAGTGTTACATTTCTATGCAGTAGAAACAGAAGAGACCCATTTATGTCAGTTTTGGTTTCACCATGCTTATTAAAGTTAATTTTACGAATGTGTTTAATACCTGTATTCTAACCTGTTGGATCTTTGTGAGGCAAATTCAGAGGTTTGCTGATGTTGCAACACTTATATCATTCCTAACCTTCATACCCTCACCAATAAAGAATCAAGAATCAAGAATCAGTTTATTTATATAGCGCCAATTTACAACAGGTGTCGTCTCAAGGCACTTTACAAAAAATCTATTAAAATCAAGGATACATTCTAACAAATCAATTTGAAAAAGTTTCCAATCTAAGGAACCCCAGCAGATTGCATCGAGTCATTGACTTGCAGCATTCACTCCTCTGGAATCAGCAG
>JAVLVB010000433.1:922120-938097 GCA_032876305.1 Orestias chungarensis | reverse complement strand
TTCCAGAGGAGTGAATGCTGCAAGTCAATGACTCGATGCAATCTGCTGGGGTTCCTTAGATTGGAAACTTTTTCAAATTGATTTGTTAGAATGTATCCTTGATTTTAATTGATTTTTTGTAAAGTGCCTTGAGACGACACCTGTTGTAAATTGGCGCTATATAAATAAACTGATTCTTGATTCTTGATTCTTGATTAAAAATCAAATTCACGTTTTCACAAATCAAAATAGGAGAATGCGGTGTACCATTGTATTTAGCTGCAACCAAGTTTGACAGTGGACACAAAGTGGTCAGGATGATTTCATCAACATGCAGGGTCTGCATGTGGCCCATTAGGGTCATTTGTGGTCCGATCTGAACAAATCACTCTCTTCCATATTTTTTGTCCTTCCCCTGCCCACCAGTTTTATTGATTCACCAAGGCTCTGTAAGATGGTAAAGATGTTTTTGTTATCCAACCTTGCTATATATTCCCTTCAGCCTTGAAGGATAATAAAGCATCATAACACCATGTGTTGCTTGGTGTTTATGATGCTGTTTGTTTATCAATTTTCTCTACCTCACCTCAGAGGTCCTGACAGAGCAACTGTTTACTGAACAACTGGAAGGTTGCCTGTTCAATTCCAGCCACTTCCTGTCATATGTCAATGTCCCCCTGAGCAAGGCACTAAACACCAAGATGCCTGCCAAATAATGTATCACTGGTGAATGTGGTTTCAGTGTTTTGAGTAACAGCTTGAATACAAAAGTGCAATATAAGTAAAGTCCATTTACCATCAAACTTATACTGGATTTATTTTATGATTTATTTATTTTATGATTTATTTATTTATATTATTTTATTTATTAAGCTCTTTATTTAAGAGTTTGAGTGTTCGGGGAATAAGTATCAATGCAGCTTTTTTATTTTTTACAATTAAAAACGAATAATTTCTCTTCCTCTTTGTCATTATGTGTTGTGCTTGTTTATCACAACGTTTGGCCAATCCCAATCCTTAAAAACTGATCTTTTATTTTAATGAAATCTAAATGTCTCGCTGATTTAAATCTTCAATATGTAACGAAATGTAGCAGTATAAGTGGTATTAAGGCAGAGGACAATATTACACCACTCTTTGGTAACTGGCATGCAAATTCGGAAGACATGTGTCATGCAAACCATGGAATAAGATAATGCTATAATTAAACCCTATCCAGTGAACCTAGCATCTTCGTTACATGCATGCATTATGTACTTGTGACAACACAACCTGGATGGTTGTACGAATTTCTATTTAAAGTACATTTAAAAAACAAACAAAAAAACATGTAAAACCGACTTACTGTATATATAAATTTTTTTGTTAGAATGATTATAGAGATGGGTCGTCTCTGAAATAGGATATTCCACTGATGAATCTCGATTTGACTCTATGGAAGTAAATATCAGTTCCGTTTCTTTTTTTCTTTCTTTCATTTTTATTCTTTTAAAACACCCACATCCAAACCAACTCCCCGATGTGAAAACTAAGATATTATATTTAAGATGTTACTTCCAAGTCTTCCTTTCTTCTGGCCGATGACGGTGTAATCACTTTACAAAAAAGCAGGAAAACGTTTTATGTTACGAACAGAATCACAGAGGCAGCAGGAGGAGGCATAATGCCGTAGTTTTCAGGGACAAAAGGAAAACCGTGAAGTTCTTTTATTATTAAGTATTTCAACCCATATTTGTGATGTGGAACTTTTGAATATATACAGAGATAATGATGGCCGTGTTCTACAGACCAATTACCCCCACCTCATATTTATTTATACATTTTCTCTGGGTTTTCAGAGGCTTTTAATTTATTTTGCTAATTAAAATGATTGTAATCACACTGTGAGTCAACACGCTTTTTGCTGAGGACAACAAGCTTACATTTATGACCTGTTTTGTAAATATTGATCAATTTGAAAGTAATATACAGGTTTTCTATTTAATGTTGAAAATAAAATGTGATTGTCTCCACCTTTAATTCTTAGCTTTGGAAGTGGAAAAAAAGCAATTCGTTCTTTAGATTGTATTTGAATAAAGAGGTCCAACGTAAAATCTTTACTATTCACTTCATAAAACACACCAGATATTGTTCTTTATTAGATTAATAGTAGACAGAGATAAAATATTACCTTAACCAATTCTCCTCCCGGAATCTATGACCTGCGTGGAAGAATTCAAATACAGTATTTTGATGTTACCTCCATTAATCCTGATAGAACTGGATCGATGTAATCAGATCAGGGCTTGTGTTTCAGCAATAAGTGCATAACTAGGAACTGTCATCGAAAAGAACGAGCTCTGCATTTCTCGGCCCATTTACCTCCCAATACAAACCAGAAGTTGGCAAATTTGTATAATAAACAAAGAATTACACTCTTGTTACATGTAGTCAATATAAAGCTCCTGTGCTGGTTGGCAAGATATTTAAAAACTTATAATGTGAGAAGCTCAAAGTAGCATTGCTGCTGTTTCTCATCAAGAGTCATTTTAGGTGCTTTATACATCTAATAAGGATGGCTCCGGCAAACCTGCACGTAACCTATTAACATGAATCAGTTGCCTCCAGAATCTAATCTCAATCTAAAACAATCAACATACAACATAAAATAAGCAACATACAATTTATAGTTGGGCAGTTGTTTCTAAAGAACGACTAAAACAACAACAACAGAAACCTCATTGTGTTGTTCATTTAAATTTCTTTTTTAAGTATAATTTGGTCGGATGAATGTTAAGATACTCTAAAGTTATAAAAATTCCTGACTTTATGGATAAATAGTATTGCTGTTCAATATGAATATTTTTATCTTGACTCTCAATACACGAGTTTGAATTTTCTCAGCATTCATGTATGCTATTCTCAGGGTCACCCAGCAGCCCCAAAACATTTACTTATTATCCTTTGGTTGAATACAGTAAATAGTCTGATGTGCTTCACTCTGCTGGCTGTGACAGTCTTCTGCACTGCTGGCTGCCTCAGTGTCTGTTGGTTGCTGACCTTATTCCGATTGTAATTGTCTCTTGGCCAAAATATTCCAGAACAAACTTAAATATACAGCCTAAGATGAACAATGCAGAACATATTGCTTATTATTACATTTATTTTATTCATTTAAAGACAGGTCCAAAAGCCAGTTTTAGAAATAAAAAAATGCAAGGGCAAGTTTGATTAAGTACTAGGATTTCTTTGTTTTTGAAAAGGCAAAATAGTGCAAGTTACGACATTTCCTCAAAAATTACATAAGACCAAATAGCCAATGTAGCCTACGATGACTGTATGTCAAGTGTTTAAACCATTTCAGTATTTACAAGGTAAGGAAACATTCCTATTTGACTGGTTGACTTGTTTGACTTCCTTCAAAGATAAGCATGTAGTTGATACTTTTATAAAACTGTAGTATATTACTAAGAGATGCATTTGCACTACAAATTTGTTTTATCTAAGCACTTACTATTATGTAATATACATTTTCATTGAGTTAGATTTCAAAATCTACCATCATACATACTTGTGATATACCTTTTTCTATTTCTACACATGGTATATGAGATTACAAACATCCAACCTGCTGATAATAATCTGCTATGTTTGAAATATTTGGCAGAACAAGAACAACCAGGAGCTTTCAAAGTACTTACCTGGATTGTGTTTAAGTGTGTGAGTTTGATGTAGGTTTTAATACAGCAGAAAGTACAAACTCATCTTCTTCTCACTGATAGACAGTGGTTGTCGATGGGGTGAAGAAAATCTGCAGAAACAGCTCCCCCTCTATGCTGGGAGGCATGGGGGGGTGATGTTGAAATGCGACCCAGCAAGCGGGAGCCTAACATGTGGCTGCAAGTCGCCTGCTGGAGCACACAGCAAAACTGGGGGGTGGTGTTAGTGTTTTTATGAACTGAACTAACAGTACAATCCTGAGGCCTCTCCCCTGCAGGACTGCATCTTTGGAGGAAATGTTTAAGGATTAGGACATAAACTGTGAAAGTCACTAACAAGCTCAAAACAAGTGGAACACAACCTCAATAGTTACATTTTTCTCAAGTTATATGATTTAAAACATTCTGAACGGTATAGGAGGCTTACACACAGCTAACGTCTTGGCAATTTGTGAGAGTAAAAATCTGTTAGGCATGGCATGACTAAGCAAACAGCCCTGATTTGTTGGATTCATTACATGTCTGATAGAAAGTACATTTACACTTGAAAAGATTGGTGTTTGTAGCCAGATACTAATCCATCCTCAGCTCCTTCTTAAGTCCTCCTCCTCTGGTTGATCATTAAAGGATTTACCTTTATTTTACCATTAGCTAAACAAATATTTGTATTTCTGCCTTGTGATGTTGTTGCTAAAAAAAGTTTGATGCTCTGCATTATCATCAGGAAAGTTAAATTATAAAAAGTACCAGTATATTGGTCATGTGTGCGTTAAAATATGATTTAAATCTTAGTTTTGTTTTTAGATAGTTAGATAGATATATCACCTTGCATGCAGTAAAAACCTGTTCATTCATCTTTTAGAAACATTATGAGACATGACATTATGCTGTTTCTGAGTTTAAAAGATTCTCTAGATATATTTTGAAATCCAAGAGGCACCCTGACGTTTATAATCAAAATACCTGTCACCAAATAACTGTAGATAATATCCTACATACCTTGCACCCATTAGTGAAACCACCAGCGCCAGTCAAATACCTGCTTGCTCAGTATAATGTGTACCAGAGCACTCTTTTCAGATCCCACATTAAGATCGGGTTTAAAAAACGACAAAAGTATTTGTAAACATTCTTTGTTTACTTATTTCACATATATTTATGTAACTGACAGCTCCAGTGGCCTCAAAGTGGTGACAAATATATCAATATTTTTTCTTCATTCAAGGATAAAATTCATTGAAGTGTATTTCATTTCTCTGATAACAGAAAAAAAGTTTTATCTGCTCTAAGAATTGTTTTAACTTTTGAAACATAAATTGCATATTTTAGATTAAAATGTAGAAATTCACAAAATATAGTTCAGATTTACACAGCGTCCACTCCGCTCTGCCTCATTAACTATATTCCTTTATAGATATGGGGAGCATACAAATTACGTCCGCAGGGCCTCACAGGGCGGCGACAGCCAAAATTTGAAACCGGTCTATTTTTTTAAGATTTAAGTCCTGAATCCATCTGTATATGAACCAAAAATAAAAGAAAAAGAATGAGCACAGCATCTGCATTTAGAAAGTAACTAAACAAAGACAGACTACATTTTCTTGTTATGCTAGCTATATCAATTTAAATATGGACATATTTATACATTCCTCTCACTTTTCAATGATAAATATTTAAAAAAAATTGTAATGGTATCCAAACTGAATGTTTGTAAGGCAGCGTATGAAATAGGCAATACATGACATGTTCTTCCCTCATTCATCCATTTTAAAAGCATAGGGTTCACGTTCCCTTTTACATATAAATTACCTATAGAAAAAAACATGACATGCTAATTTGAGTTGTTGTTATTTTATAAATTTCCATTGCATTCATTTCTTTTTCCAACCACTTTGCACAAGGTAGGGGTACTTCTGGTAGGGAAAGTATCTCAGGGTATTACGCTCCCACCACCTTGGTTGACTATCGGCTTCCCCAAAAAATGAGCTGTTTGGCTATTGCCATCAAACTTTTTCCAGAAAACATTTGTGTAAAGTTTGAAAACGAACATTTTTAAAGCAGAGGCTTTATTTTTTTTGGTTATCAATTATTCAGTCCACACAGTGCCACCAGCTTTCCAGCAGTTTCCAGATCACAGCAGGCTTATGTCTTGATGGATCCTGAGTTGTTCTTAATAAATGTCCTATTAGTTAATGTTGTAAATATTTCGTCTTTATTTTCAGAGATAAGGTGATTATATTACTGCTACATAACCATATAATTATAAATTACATGATCCATTAATCTTCCAATCTGTTTTTTTTACCCCATAAAATACTTTCAAATACTTACTTACTTTTTCATTCTAAATTTTTCCTATTGTGTTTTCCAAGTTGTTTTACCCCCCTTTGTTCTGAATTGCTCAATTGGGTGAGAACCGTACACAAACAAAAACTACAATCTATGTGAAACAAAGAAAACTAGCAATTCAATGGCTTCGGACTTGCCAATTGATACATATTCTATTATTTTCCGCATGTCTTATATAAGTGAATCCATGTATAGATTTCACATGCAAATAATTTACATTTTTGACCCTGAGTTGATTCCTACTGTTACACTTGTGTGCTCAAGATCAGTAATTTTTTATTATTTTGTTGTCTGTGGTGTGATCTTGCTACGTCGGAAAAATGTTCTTCTCGAATTTATCATTACATTTGTTAACATAATAGCTGAATGTTGACCTGCTACTGGAACTCTGTACATCACCTTAGAAGTTGAAATTAAGTCTTGAAGAAACTGTAAAGCACTACACTGTAAGGTCAATACAAACTGTGCTGATCGGTTTTGAATCTTTCATGGTCGTTGCTGAACATTATATGAATGGAGCAGTTTGTTGACTCATCTCCGGTGTTACTGGTACAGTCAGTTAGTCAGAACAGATCCCAAGCATTTTATTGAATATCTCCACTTAACCCTATGTTGCCATCTGCAAGATACCAGGGCATTGAAGAACAAATCCCTTTGCCAAAGAAGAAGCTTAGGGATACATGCTGCGACAGTTCGGTCCCCAATATAATAATTGTTGGGAAGAATCTGGCTGCCGCACATGTTAAACAGCTTCAATGCCATAAACAGGGTTCTGTTTTACTTGTTTTACAGTTTTTTTAAATAAAGGGGCAAGTTAGGACGAGTCAAACATGCCACGGGCCTCCTCTTTGCTGTTGTAAGATTGTGTACTGTGTATACATGATAATGTGGGTATTAGTTATGGCTACTAGTGTATTATGTGCAGTTGAACAGGGGAATAGAAACATGATTCAAGGCCTCTCTTGTTTGTCATTTAAAGTATAATACAAGCTTTAATACTCCTGTTGTTCCTTCCCATAGGTCTGACGTCAGACAACGAGATACCGAAGATGGCAATATCAAAAACAAAACTCTTTATTTTAGTCACATTTGTCCTTGTAGCCAAGTGTCACAGAGTAACGGTAAAAGGAAAAGACACATCTCTCCTAAGCTTCACGCACCATCTTTACAATGGCACTATCAAGGAAAACTCTGCTCCTCGGGTATATATTGATATACCTGTAAAGATGGGAATTCAGCTGAGAGACCCATCATGGCACATCAACTACAACATTTCTGCTGGTGACGATGACGATTTTTTTCAAGCAGTCCCTCTTCCAGTTGGGGATTTCTGCTTCCTCAGGATCCGAACTCGCAGCAGTAACTCAGCTCAGCTAAATAGGGAGGTCAGAGACAGCTACAGTCTCACAGTGGCAGCAACAGAAAGCACTTTTGAATACCAAGCAAAGACAAAGGTTCTAGTCCATGTCCTCGACACAAATGACTTAAAGCCTCTCTTCTATCCTGCATCGTACAATGTAAACCTCAGAGAGGACACTCCACTTAAGACGAGTGTAGTGAAAGTCAGTGCTACAGATGCTGACATTGGGAGTAATGCCGAGTTTTTTTACTCCTTCACTAGCAGAGCTCATCCCTTTTCTGTCGATCCATTTACAGGAACAGTTACCCTTGTCAAGAAACTCAATCACACTCTGATACAGAGATATGACCTCATAGTGTTGGCAGAGGACAGAGCAAAAAAGATATCAGGCATTCAAAAATTTGGAAACACTGCTCGTGTAACAGTAAATATACAAAAGATGCCCAGGGAGTTTCCAGTTATCACACCTATACCCAAAGTGTCTACAGCCAAAACTATAGATATGAACATTCATGTCGAATCAGGGGTCAAGCCCGTGGAATCCCTTCATATTGTTGCTGGCGATCCCAGCCACTGTTTTGAAATAATCCCTTCAGCTGCGCAAAGCACAGACTTCCAAATGATTTCAACAAAGAGGATTGTTTGGTCTCAAAGTCGGTTTGGGCTGAATCTTTCCCTCCAAGCAAAAGACAGAAGCTCTCCAAGCTTTTTTCCCATTACAAAAATCCACATTCCACCCAATCCTTATAGACCTTTAACATTTCTAGAGGACACCTATACCGTCACCTTAAGTGAGTTTTCCCCTCCTAAAACTCATGTGGTTAAAGTGTCTGCCCCTTCATTTGATCAAAATGTAACATTTAGCATCAAAAACAATCCGGAGAGCTTGAATTTTAAAATCCACCCCAGAACTGGGATCATTATAACAGTAGAGAAATTTGACTATGAGAGAAAAAATCGTTACGAATTTGATGTGGTGGCCAATCACGGTGAAGCAGAGACTCATATTGTGGTCAACATAGCTGATGAAAATGATAACACCCCACAGTTTGGACAAACGTCATATCAGGCAACAGTGGATGAAAACACGCCCATTCACAGCAACATTCTTACGGTTGCTGCTTCAGACATTGATGAAGGCAAAAATGGCTTTGTTACCTACTCTATTGCAAATACAGGACATTTACCTTTTTCTATAGATTCGTTTACAGGTGTTATCTCAACCTCTGAACACCTGGACTATGAGCTAATGAAACGACAGTATCACTTAAGAATTTGGGCTTCAGACAGTGGCAGCCCCTTTAGTCAGGTCAGTGAATGCCCAGTGACAATAACGCTAAACAACTTGAATGATAATATACCAATGTTTGAAAGAGTTGGCTGCAACATCACCATACCGCTTGATTTTAAAGTGAGAAACACAGTTACTGTGGTTTCAGCAATTGATTCAGATGAGTTAGAGCAGATTCAGTACATCATAGAGTCAGGGAATGAGGCTCAAATTTTTGACATTAATCGCATTTCTGGAGCAATATCTCTTAAAAAGCAAATTCCACCACAGGTAGGCTCATTTACTCTGAGAGTGTTTGCTACAGATGAAAAGCATCTTTCTGAAGTTTCAGTTGTAAGAGTAACAGTCTCAAACAAAGGTGAAGATGCAACTGTGAACTGCTTCGAAACTGGTATTTTTAAACAAATGACTGATAAATTAATAGAATCTATAAAACCAGTTTTAATCAACCAGGATGAGGAGTCTTTCTCGGATATTCACATCACTAACAGACATTCTCCTAAAATTTTAATGAGCATTCCTAGTTCTGTCGATGTTGCTGAGAACTATCCAGTTAATTCAACGATTCTCCAATTCACAGCGACAGACATGGACTCTGGCTTTAACAGTAAGCTGGTGTATGCAATATCAACTGGAAACGAAGATGGTTGTTTCGTTATTGACACGTTCTCTGGGGACCTTTATTTAGTTTGCCCTTTGGATAGAGAGACCAAACAGTTCTACATTCTAAACATTACAGTTTATGACCTAGGAAACCTACAAAAATCTGCCTGGAAACTCCTTGCTGTCAACATAATGGATGTCAATGATAACCCTCCTGTTTTTGATCAGGCCAGATATGTGGTTAGAGTACCTGAAAATACGGAGGAAGACTCTATTATCTTCACAGCCAGAGCAGTGGATGTTGACACAGATCTGAATGGAAACATCCTGTACTCTTTCCTAACGCCCACTGAAACATTCAAAGTTGATGAATTGACTGGCGAGGTGACTGTCACAGCCTCATTAGATCGAGAAAAGTCTCATAGACATGACCTCTGGATCAAAGCCAGAGATCAAGCAAGGTTAGGTCCTCAATTGTTCTCCACTATTAACCTGGTAGTGATTTTGGAAGATATAAATGACAACCCACCTAAATTTGTGCCAAATGTCTACCAAATAAAAGTTGCTGAAGATGTTCCAGTGGGAACTCTGCTTGTTTGGGTGGAGAGTATAGATCTTGACCTTGGTGCTGGAGGTTTTGTGACCTACAACCTAAAGAATACGGAGGGTGGGATCTTTCATCTTGATTCCTCCACTGGAGCATTGACCCTAGAACGTGAACTAGACTATGAGATACGACCAGCTTACAATCTCACAGTTCAAGCCATGGATCATGGCCGTCCTCGCTTCTCGTCATCCTGCTTTGTGGAGATTGAGGTTCTGGACGTCAACGAAAACCTCCACGGGCCAGTGTTTACAGATTTTGTTTATGAAGCATCAGTGAAAGAGGATGCAGCAGTGGGAACATCTGTGGTAATGGTTTTGGCATCAGACAAAGATGTTGGTCAAGATGGGAAGGTCAGATATTCTATCAGTGATGGCTCGGGGATTGGAGTTTTCTCTATTGATGAAGAAAAAGGTAAAAAAAAATTTTTATTTTTTTTATCAAATAGTACAATTTTTTAATTTAATTTTTATTTTTATTTATTAATATATTTTTTTTAAATTTTTAATATACAGGTATATGTAGTTTGAAGATAAACTGTATTATAGGATAAATCTAACGTTTTTGGTATGTATATAAAAGGTATTTGCCTAAAGTGTTTATAATATACTATTTCTAGTGTTCTAATTATTAATTAGGAATTCAATTGATTTAGAAATTTTTTCTTTAGCCAGATGCTATCTATATTTAAAAGAATAGGGGATTAATATTCATAGGTGTTGCAGTTTGATGCCAGATCAAAATAAAAATTACATTTTTTTACAAAGATTACTTTGTTAAATAAATTAACCTTAAGTTCAAACTGTCAATGCCGAAAAAATTTATTCAGCTTCAAAAGTATGATTAGAATACCATAGCACATCCATCTGCATAACTTTTAGTTTTTTAATCTTGAATATTACTTTTCCGTGTTTTGTTTTATATTTTGAAGAGTTCAGCCAGCATTTATTCTTTAAAAAAGGCAGTTAGGGTTATTTAGCAGCTCTGTTTATGATGTACACAACTGTGTCATCTCAATACAATGTGTTGGGGTATTTCCATGTACTTAACTTCATCTGTTTTCTCAACTGTAATAATCTAGTAATTGCCAGTTAATAATTACATTAACCTAGCAAAATTACAACTGCAAGAGGTGGTCATGTCTGAAATCTGTGTAGATTCATTTACCGTAAAATTTGCTATTTTAGGCGTTGTAGAAAGTCAATCACATTAAGATAAAAATAAAAATAAAAACGAATAAATTTTTGTATTATAACATTCCTCTGCCTAATATGGTGATATTGGTCCAAAACACAGATGTTTGCTAATTATATTAACTAACTTTAAAGCCATTAACCAAATGTAGTAAACATTGTGTTTGAATATTTTGAGAGGTTTGTTATACAAACTAAAACCTGGTCGTCATTGCAACACTCCCCATGCAGCAGTTTAAATTGATTTTTTGGAGAAAAAGTATCTATTAAAGATAAAACATTTGATTCTTAACCATTTCAAATATCTACAAAAAGAGTGCACTAATTAGTTTAATGTGTTAAATTATGAGAAATTTCACCTACAATCTGACCTCCAGGATGATGCTTCTTCTAAAAAAGTTTAAGTGATATGATTAAAATCTGAAGGAGAATCTAAACTGAGCTTGCAGAGAGAACGTTTTCTGTCACACTTGATTTAGAGGGTATACGTTTAGCAGCCTTAGTTCTCAAGTAGACTCTGGCATAATCACATACACCTAAATCCACCCAAATCCAAATATTACTACTAATACATTTGTGAGTATTTAGCATATGTTTCCCTCTCTCAAAGTTGAAATATACTAAGGATCTTTACATCAGTCCTTTTCCTCATGTTTTTTCTAAATGTATAAGCTCAGACATGCCAATCGTTTAGGACAGTTTCTCTGGGGTAGCTCAGGTATTTTTCCATCAGTGCGTTAACATGTAGAGGATATCTGGCGACCATATTTACCCTCCATTCTATTAGCCAGCCTCTGCACTTAAGGCTTAGATAAAATCTTCATACATGGAGTTTTCTGTCATGGAACAGTGGTGAAATATAACTTGGTTTTCTTTTCAGATTTTTATTTAGTTTCCCTTTCATTTTGATTGAATATAAGCTACTTATAAAAAAACATATGTAGTATATATTTATATATATTTATATATGATATAGATATACGGCTCACTCCTCTTATGCCTTTTAATGGACTGATGTATTAAATAATATCCCACACTAAGGAAGCTCTGAATGCAGAAGTTTTTGTTTCGTTTTTCTTTGCGGCAAAGAGTGTTTATAATTAAGTGGAATATAATGTGTGGAATCCTTATCTGTTTCTCAGGTGTGATTCGTACAGCAGAAACTCTTGACCGAGAGATAGTACAGCATTACTGGCTCTCTGTCCGTGCAACAGATTTGGGAACCAAGCCTCTGATCTCCTGGACTCATGTCTTTGTGAAGGTCCAAGATGTTAATGACAATGCTCCAGAGCTTTCCAAGCCGGTGTACTTTGCAGCCGTCCCGGAGAACGTGGATAAAGTGACCTCTGTCATCCAGGTGTTGGCTACAGATCTGGACACATCTTCTGATGGAAGGCTTTCCTACAAGATGCTTGAATCTCACCAGAAGTATTTTGATGTGGATGCAAAAACAGGTAAGTTGACTTAGGCTGATTAAATACAATATTCAGCATCTTGTTGAATGATTGTTAACAGTAGGAACTCTAAGTTGTTCTTTTTTCTATGACCTTGTTTCAATGTTGTAAAATAATCCCACCACAACATGTGAGGTCTGGATTTCATTGGGCCAATACTACACTTTCTGTAGTAGATCCCCAGCTGTGTTGATGACTCAGTTAGTGCCAAACTTCCCCAGTCAGACAAAATATCTTAGACTTGACTCTAGAAGACATTGGTGTAGATAGTGTATGGTGTCCAAGTCCTTTAGATGGAAAACAAGGCCACATAATTAACACACCACTTCAATTATCAATATGTTAAAAAGGTTTTACTAACTTACCATTTGGTGTTTTCTGGCTAAAGCATATCTTTGCCTTGTTGACATATTCATTTTAGACAAACTGTTTTCCCACTAACGGTTCTGAGTGTTTTTTTTTTTTATTTTTTTATTGAATTATATTATTTTATAACACATCTCAAACAAAAACCACATAACAGCACAGAACAAGTGTGCAACATACAAAAGCATTAATATGATAAGTAAAGCCTTTACAGATTCAGTACGATCAGAATTAGTTTATAGTCACAAAAAAAAGAGTGGTTTATGCTATTTGTTTATCTTAAAGGTGCAAATGTAACAACATGTTTGGATCTTTTCATTCTGTCTTTGGCAAACTGTTTAATAGTAACTGGCACATTTGTGTCCTATGTTGGAGATACAACATGTTCTAGGTGTCAAGTTTCCACTGTGTCTTCTGTAAGTGCTCAGAAGACAGAACTTCAGTTGTCTTTTTCTGCAAAGGCCAGTGCTTCTATTGTGATTAAAGCCGTTTGCATATAAATGTACATCACGTGCCCTTGCAATTTAAGCATTCAAATTATTTAATCTGAACACATTTCGGTCTAATCAAGACATTTTGGGCAAATATAAACTGCAAGTTAAATTTGTTAGAACATCCACTTTTGTCTAATATGTTGAGTAGTAAATTATGCTTGAGAAAATCTATTTAAACAAATTTAATCTAGCTGCCTTGTGTCTTCAATAGATGTCAATAACAAAAATAAAAACATAGATGTATCTGAATTTTATTAAGATAAATTGCTAAATGTAGGTTAACATTAGCTGTGGTGTGATAAAGGCATCAGGTCTTAGTTTCACACAAATCACTACATGAAGTTTAGATATAAATATAGTCCATATGCTCTCTCATGAGTTATAAAACCTGTTTTGAGTCTACAAGACATCTGAATTATTATTTTTCTGATTCACTTACCGTTTTGGCACATTCCCAACACCAGATTTTGATTCAGGGATTCAGATGTAAAGACGAGTAACAGGTTAATTTTTTTTTAACAAGAAGGCTTGTTAAAATGTTTCTGTTTGTACATGTCTGAGCAGCCCACATTAGAGTGTCACAGATTGAACAAAGCTCAAATTAAAACTAGCAATCAATTATAAAAAGAAGTTACTTCAAAATTTACTTTGATTTTAAGAAAGAAGTAAACATTTTTAAAAGGTGGCAGTAAACACGGACTAGTGACAGTTACATCCCAATCACATGGTGAGGAATTTAATGTTCAGGCGAATGAGAGCACCATGAGCTCTGACATTACAAGCCACTACAAGTCCTGTTCCCCTCCTATTATCTGCTGTGCTGTTTGTCCACACCCTAAGGCTAATATACTGAGGGATTACAGAGAGAAGGCCAGTTTTGTAGAGAAGAAGTCAGGCCGAGCTGTAGGTGTTGAAACAGCCCTACTGTGTCAAACAAGGAGAGGCCGTTTTTGTCTGAACACAGCTGTGTTTGAAATGTATTTATCTTGTGAACATGAGAGCAGAATGGAGTGTTTTTGGTTAAAAGTGTTCATTGTATCTCTATGTAGTTTTGTATCCTGAGGATTTCCTAATGTTGAGTCTTGGCTGAGATCATTTAACTGGATCTGACCCAAAATCTCTGCAGAAAAGCCAACGAACTCCAGCCTTTATTTTAGCCTTTAAGTTAAACTCCCATAAATCTACTTTTAGAAAAGCACAATATCTGCACACTGTCCAGATAATTGCAATGAAGTGATTAAGTAGCCATACTGTAACATAACTGGATGTGGCGATCTCAGTCTTATTGTGGCTGTATTGTCTTAAAATAATGTTTTTAATGACCACGATAAACATCTGTAATTCAGATTTACTTAGCCTTACTTCAACTGTTTCAATTTACCAGAAGCTGAAAACGGTCCAATATATCTCAATCTCAATTTATTTCCATTTTTGATGTCACGTAAACATAACAATATTTTTTGTATGACAATAAACTCTTATTCAAGAGACTATGTTTTGCAGTTAAAAAAGAACAAAACAAACAAAACTAAAAAAACTAAAAAAAAACTTAAGAATATCGGGTTAAACTATTTAGGGAAACCTGTATTGCATCTTTTGTTGGTTCATCATTTTGGTTTGCAATCTTAGTAATTTTGAGGGGGAACTTTGAAGCCTTTTTTGCAATCATAATGTTTCAGACGTCTAATAAAATGAGTGAATACTTCACATTAACAGTTCCAAAGGTCATTTCCAAAGCAGAAAATAAGTTAGAATGAAAACCTTTAAAGCATAACCAAAGCTTGATTTAAATTAACTGACTACTCTTAACAGCTTTCTTGCCATCAAAAGCATTTTTTCACTTTACTTTCTGATATGGAAAGTTAAGTATGAATAAAAGGAGTAAAGGCCTTGTGAATACATCCCTAGATGTGAATAAACCATATACAGGTTGACAGATACTGTGAGCCAAATAAATGTTGTGTTGAAACAAGATCTTTAGAACATGATCCACCTTGTCTTATTTTCACAGATAAGCCACTAATATGTGGGGTGAGTTGTGTAGAAACCTCTCATGTGATGAGAGGATAAGAGCGACTCATTTCTAATGCTTTTGACTAAGAAGCACACTTTATGCAGCAGCATTGTCTGTTGGTTATAGCCAAGAATTACCTTTCATTTCAGGCAGGAATGACTTAGGCTTCGAAAACCAAGGACACAATTATTACACATTAAGTTTTAATAATCAGATCTGCTGCTACCTAAGAAAACCACCCTGTATGTATGGAATATGTTTCATTATTTGATACATTTTTTTTCTCTGGCAAGGCTAGACAAGTATGGAATGCACCCATTTCATTACCATTTTGAAACGGCCTATTAGTCAAACTTTTAAACTGGGCTTATGATCCATGAAATGATAAGAGGTGAATTTAGAAGTTTTTGTTGCATGAAATTTGATACTGAAGCCAACAAAAAAGGGAATCTCTGTGTACTTTAAACATGGACTAAAAGTTGGCGTTACTTAAAACTAATGCACAATAATTTAATCAAAAAAATAAATTGGCAGTTACATTGTTATTGGGACAAGGAGTAAAGCAAATATTC
>JAVLVB010000433.1:905440-915458 GCA_032876305.1 Orestias chungarensis | reverse complement strand
TTAGTTACATTTTTTTTTCCCAGGTCACTGGGGCGGGTGGGTGGGGGTGATCTGTTTATTCTCTTCATTGTTCGCCTCCCTCTCGACTCTACCCTGAACATTACTGTCATTCACATCATCTTAAAAAATACCCTCCACAGCTGAAATGGAAAGAAACCCCCTGGAAGTCTCCGGAAGTGTTGAGACGTTCACTTTGAGCCTACCAGGAAGATGTTTCTGTTTCTCCTGCCAAGCGGGGCAGCATGTAACTAGAAAAGGCCGAAAGCTCCTCCTGTTCAGTTATCCGTGCAAAGCTCGAATGGTGCCAGAGCTCAGCAGATCATAAGAAAGACTCAAAACATCCCACAGAGACACTCTGATGTCTCTGAGCTGCTGACATTTGCATCTGACATTTATTATATCACAAAGAGAAGCAGTCCTAATCATCCTGAGTGATACAGGGGGACAGCAGCTCTTTATATTTATACCTTTGGCCTATTTTATATAATTTCATTTGGCTTAACATTTAAGACAGAGACTGAAAATAAAATGTAATTTAAATTATGTATAAAACCCATCTTGTCTCAGTTAATAGATTGTTTCGTTCTTTATCTCAACATTGCGTATGTGAGGTAAACTTCTTGGTTTGCACAAAACAGCACAGTAATTTTTAGTTTTGCAGGCTGTCTAAAAATGCCTTAAAGACAATTTTAAACAATTTTAGGTGAGGCATGAAAAAAAACAAAAATTAGCTTGAGCAATTTCAATGTTGTAACCGTCGTTTTTGGCAGTGAACCACCAGAAAGTCATTTTAGTATTTTTAATTTGCAACAAATGTTTTTAATAAAAATGTTTGAGTAGCAGAGTTGAGTTACATGGTTGTGAAACTTTCAAGTTTGTCTGGCGATTCGAAACGCCCAATTCTGATGGTGGTCTTTGCTTGGATACATTTACTGGATTAGGAAATTAAGGTTATAAAAAAAGGTAATTATTTAATCAAGCTTCAGTAGTTTGTAAAAGCATCATATCTATAGCAGACTGTCATATCCTTTTTATGCTGTTATCAGCTTTGCTCAGAGTGCTGTAGGACAGCACCCCATTTTTGCAGTAGTATTTCTCAAAATCAAATGAATATCTCTGGCACACACAAGTGTTTAAAGGGTTTGAGTGAAGAACGAAAGTCGGTCATTCCTTCCTCTCCATCCCAAATTCTTATGTTGGACTCTGACAAACTTGAAGGGAAGAATTTAATTCCTAAACAAAGAATTTCTTCCAATGATGACAACCATTGTTTTTCTACGTAGAAAAACAAACAAACCAACAAAAAAGTTTGGCACTTGTTGAAAATTTATTTTCAACACAAATGCACCTTTTCATGAAGAAAAAACCCAACTTGTTTATGGTATAAAATGTATTGCCAAGAAAAATTATTACAACAAAGAATTCGCAAATAACTAACTTTTACTCTTGTGATAAGCTTATGTTATTCAGTCTCATCCAAATAAGAAGAGATGCTTTTTGTACACATATCAAGATTATTTACCTCATCCAGCCACGTAGTGTGATGATGTGTGCTTATACAATGTCGTCCTCTCATAGGGTCCCTGGATTTATTCACCCGCTGGCTTCCTAAGTTCTTGACAACTTGCCGTTGTCATAGCTCAGGGTAATTACTCATAATCTCAGGCGATATTTACAATCATCCACAAAAAAAATGCAGACTACTATCAACATAATACATAATTATCTTGGTTTGCATTAAAAAAAAAGTCTGAAGACATTTATTCAGACTGGCTTTTAGCTAAAATTGGTTCACTGATTTTTAATCGCTGTTATATTCCTTTGCTGTAAAGCACTTTGTGACCTGTCATGTCTATGAAAGGTGCTACATTAAAAAAAAGTTTACTTACATAAGTTTACTTTAATTGTCCTCCTCGTTCAATAAACTGACATTAAGTCTGTTTTTCTGTCCGTGATATCTACATTTTCAGAGGGGCTTTTTTCCTTTTTGAAATGTTGCAATACAAAAGATCAAACATTTATCAAATTATAATTATTTGTACTGTAGTTTGTTTATTTTATTGCATAAAGGCATTAAAGGGATGCTTAAAGACAAACATTTTATTTTATTTGTGGCCAGGATGTTCAGCGTTTTGCTGTAACAAGTTTAATCAATCAAATCAATCAAAAATACTTTATTTATCAAAAATGATCACTCTTGTACTTTTACCTGTCAGATCAATAAGCCCTACTTACTTTCCTAATTTTTTATTATCACAACATGACAGGACGGGCTCCCATGTTTCTGTTTTAGTTCACTATGTTTTATTTGCTCCGCATTCTAATTGTCTCTGAGCTGGCATACAAGGGCTGCTGTGTCACAAGCGTCTTCTCCCAGGCTAATATGATCCTGCATTTATTGCCCTATTTTGCCTTCCTCCTTATTCCTATTGCCATTCTGACGCAGCACGATAACTCAAAGGGACAAATGAAAGCTTCCTTAGCTGTCAAAATAGCTCAAATACGACCTGAGAAAAAAACAAAAAGAAACTACAGATCTGGGACATAAAGTGGAACTGCACGCATGGGTGGCTTGTTTGTGGACGGATGTGGGCTTCTGCCAGGTTCACTGGTTTGGGGTACCTGCTGGGAATGAAATGGTTACTATGGGTCAGGACCTGCAGAAACAGAAATAGGATTAGTTTAATGTTGACAGACTCATTAGGGGTGGAAGTCACAACCATAAGGTGAAAATCCTTTTTTTCATGTTATGTTGCTGAAAGTTCTTCTGTCACATTCCTCTGCAGTTACTTGAGAAAAAATCCAGAGACGTAGAAGAAATAGCAGATGAAGATTGTGCACAGGTGTTTGGAGCAAAGCTCATCCAAAAATGGTTCATCACATCTTCATTCCTGACCCTGACATCTTCGAGAGTGGTTAGATTTATTGGGGTTGTTAGATGTTTAAAATGATAGCAAGGAATAATAAATTTCTCGTTTATTAGTCTCTAATTTTGCAGCACAGGTTGTATCACCTCTCCAAGGCTTTAAACAAAATAAAAAATTAAACAGGACAGGAAAAAAAAACATCACACTGCTCCAGTCACTTACAGAAGAGACCAACAACCTTGAAGAGTATGTGTGAGAGGGATTTTAAGTAGTTTAAACAGCAGTGGGTCAGACACAGACTTTTTTTCTAATTCACCATTAGCTCTAAATTCCACACTAAATTATTAGAATTAGGCTAAAAACTGTGTTGTTACTTAATCTATAAAATTCCTCTCATTCAGTCTTTATGTAAGAATTTGCTAAAACTAAATCTTTTAATCAAAGGCTGCCAGAAACTGTAGAGGTGTTGACAACTTTACCCTTGAAACACCTTTGGTCCTTTTTGACTTTGGAAAACTTTTAATTAAAAGACCTGATCGATCTTCGTGTCTGACTCTCACCTGGACTTCAAGCCCTTTTTGAATGAAAAACAACTGATCCAAAGAGAGAAAGGGATGTTTTCTCAGCAGGAGAGCCAATCTGATTTCCTGCCTATGGATCACGGGGAATAGGAGGATGTTCCCCCTCCTTGTTTGTGCAGAATTGTTCAGGCAGGTCAGAAATCTTGGGGCAGGACCTGAAGCAGACAGATGACACATTTGGAAATCAAACCTCTTGACGATTTGTCACGGAGGAATTACTGGAGGAAGATGGAGTCGAAAAGGTTGTTTGTCTTCTGGTTATTTTGGCACTTCCTTCTCCGTTTACCTTGCCGTCCTAGCGTCCTTTGATGGCGAAACTGTTGAAATGTGGAAAGCGAAACACCCCAAAAGACTTGAAGCTGCACTTGCCCTTAGATATTCTTTCCACAACACACTAACAAAAATGAGTACCAGACTTTCGTTTAAAAACATTCTCAGGAAACAATGTTCATCCTTGCTCTGGCTACTCCAATCTACTTTTAATAAGGGATATAATATAACATAGCTTTTATCTGCTGGTCAGAGAGCAGGAAACATTCAGAACACACATCTTGTTCCCTTTTAATATGTAAATTAACTTTTTGTTCCGGTGTGATATATGTACGGTCTTAGTTATCTATTTTCTGTATTAGAATCTACTGAGGTAAAGCCAAGAATTGTCTGTAAAATGACTGATGGGCTTAAAGCTGCTCAGCTTGTTCTGTTGCTTGTGGGGCTTTGACCTAAATAAACATTTAGAGAACGTATGGAAGGATGAATGAAGAAAAATGTGAGTACGAATCCTGCCCCGCACAATTTCCCATTCCTGTGGCTCATCCTTGAGACCCACAGAGTAACACGAATGAAAGAGCTCCAGGAGCAAATGACCCCGCTCCCCCCATTCTTTGGCATTGACATCATTTGTGGCTGGAGATGGTCAGTAAAGTATAAAATTGCCTGAGATGAGAGGTCGTGATGTGTGAAAGTGTGTCCGCTCTTGAATGGCTTCCAAATTTAAATCACTGCCACATACCAAACATTTGGCCCGGTTTGGGGTTGTAGACATTTCAGCTTGATAATTGTGTTGTAACTGAGAAATACAGTTAAGTCTGGGTCAAAAGGGACTTTTACCGAGTGTGCAAAACGAAAATGGATTAATTGTTTTCCTTTGACCTGTACTTTAAAAATGACAATGTAATGTATTGAACACCATCTGGTTAAGCAGCCTTGAGGTTTACCTCTCTCACACATGTAGAAACCTCATGCTGAGACAAAGAAAGACATGAAGCGAGACAAATCAAGGGGGTGCAGGATAAAAGGAAGATACAGAGCTAAACAGAAGAAGAAAGCTAAAGAAGTGACAGAGAAAAGTAAAAGAGGGACAGAACACAGCAGATGGTTGAAGTGAGTCAGTAAAACTGGAGATTTTATTTTATATTATTAAGAAATTTTGACTAATAAAACACGTTCACGCACAGATAACTCAGGATACAACCGGGATTATAATTTATAATATGAATACTGTGGCTCTCATTATGAAAATTCATATTTATTAACCTGATAGGGACCAAAGTTAATGAAACAATGACAATCAAACTTTTCTAAACAAAGAAATACTTTGCTTGAATAATTTGTGTTTATAGACAATTCTTTTTGTTTTTTTTAGGTTTTAAATCTATTTTAATTTTTTTTTTACCTAGGTCAGTTTTAAAAAGACAATTATTTATCCATTCTTATTTCAGTTTGAGTAAGTGTTGGAATTCCTGACTTTTAAATTAGATATTTAATACATCCTCTTAACACCAGCAAAGCTATTGTTTTAGCACAGGAGCTATATAGATCTACCTATAATAGCTTATTTGTGCTAGTATCATGGTGGCATCTTTGAGTAAATATATTCAAAGTCCATCAAATATGTATTTGTAGAAATTACTATTTGACTGCTGGCCATATAATATCAATTTTACCATCTGCACCGAAGCATATTTAGCATATTAAGCACATTAATTTACATGATGTTTGCTCTACTCAAATATCTTAAGACTGTGGGTATTTTACACAACTTTGAGGCAGTTGGTAGCAGAAGAAAGTCCTGGGTTTGAAACCCAGCCTGGGGTGTTTCTGTAAAGAGTTTTGAGATTCTCCCTACTCATTTATGGAATCTCTCCTGTTATTCTGTCTTGGGTGATACATGATGCAACACAACTTTTTTCATCTCAAAGTAGTGCCATTGCTCCTCTTTATAAATACAAGTTGGAGTTGCCCCACTTGACACTAGACTCACTAAATGATGATTTGAAAAAACATTATATCCTTTTGAAAAACCATTATATCCCTTCTAGCAATATGTGTAGATAACACAGAAAAAGCTGGACAGCATCCCTGGGTTAGCTTTGCAACATGTTCTTAGATAATCCAAAAACAATGGATAATTATGAAATGTGATTGTCAAAAAACAACGTTACTGAAATTAAACATCTTTAATCTATTGAAATAGTAGGTTTCCGATTAAAAATCCTACAATTAAGTAATAGTATATATTTTTACCACTCAATAAAAAATAATACAACAAAAATAATTTTGAGTTGTCCAATGTGACTTAACCAAATTAATGTCTTTTGCATTTTTCTGTCCATTTACTTAAACCATGGACTTACAACTCCGGTCCCCGAGGGTCGTTGTCCCGACCCAAGAATGAAATACCCTCTTTCCATGTCAGCAAACTTTGCCAAATTATAGTCATGAACCATTTATTTTATTCTGGTGTGTTAGAGCAGGGATGCAACTCAAATCCTCCTGTGTCACTGTGGGACAATGGCACTTATTTAGGTTGCAGACCCCTGTCATAATCCTTAGATGCACTTTTTCATCCCATTTTTGTTATTTTTTCACTCCCAACATGAACACTGTTTTGTTGAAACTCACAACAAATGCATTTGGTTCCTCTTTATTGAAAAAGAAAATTCCTGCTATTTGTCTGAGCATGTGTTTTAAGTAGTCATTAGCGAGTAGCTTTTTACGGCATACAGAAAAGGGATAAGTGAGACACACTGTGACAGTGTTTCAACAGATCAGATACCGATTTCTGGTGTTTCAGGTCAGCATGCCTTTGCTCACACATGCTTATTCAAAAATAAAAAAGGGCAATTCAACTGTTTAAAATTGTTCACATATATGATAAGCTTTAATCTGTTATTTAAACTAGACTTTCTGGATTGTTTTTCATGTCTGAACCAGTTCAGCTCTTATTGCAGAGCCGTTTCAGTATTAATTCTGGGAACTCTCCATAACATGTGCATTTAGGTTTAGCTCACTAATGACTAAAAGCAGTGTTTAAATCTGAGATAGAACCTCCAAAAAATATTTCCATTTCTCCTGCAATTTAAAATTTTTGTCTGAAGTAATTAAATAACTCTTACCAACAGAGCATTTTAAGAACGTTTATTAGAATTTCTGCAATTAGACCAGAAACTGAATAAGGAGTAAGCTGCTTTTTCTACAGTTGAACAGCAGTTAATAAGTCATAAGAGGTGTGCTGTTGCTGATTTTTTTTGGGGGGGGGGTTTCGGTTGGTTTGGAGTCTCGATATCTAAAGATAAATTTAGAAAAATGATTATCACTCTTTCCTCTATATTTATGACTTACCATCTGTTGAAGATTTCTCATTAAAACAGACAATTTGTTTTGTTTAGCTGAACTTGTATAAAACTGTCAGTAAAACATTCTTTGCATTTGGGCTATAATCATTAATTACCACGTACTGAGATGAGTTAGTGTTGCAAGATCAATTGTACACCATTGCATCAACTCTCAATGTTCTCACTCAGACTCAGATTGGAGGATTTATATTTGTTTATAAATTAAGAAGAGAAAAATTAATTACAGCTCCTGCCAAGAAGCCGGCAGTTTGTCAGATGCCAAAGGATTATGAGATGTGCCTTATTCCTGTAGTGTGTCAGATATTATGTCTTAAATTTGACATTAATCATAGCTGCTTCTTCTTTATCACCAGGATCTTCTAAGCATCTCATTTCTCTCTCAGTTTCCTTTTTTGGTCTAATTTGTTTTTTAACCATGTCTAAACCATTGCTGAGACCAAATTAATACCTTGATTAGAAAAGTCGTGTTTAGCCAGGAAACCTTAGGTCTAGCT
Source organism: Orestias chungarensis (assembly GCA_032876305.1). Taxonomy (NCBI): domain Eukaryota; kingdom Metazoa; phylum Chordata; class Actinopteri; order Cyprinodontiformes; family Cyprinodontidae; genus Orestias; species Orestias chungarensis. The sequence continues at coordinate 907,878 of JAVLVB010000433.1, read as the reverse complement.
GAGAATAATCAGATGGATGGATGTATGGAAGGGGTTGTGCTTACTGGGTGTGACTAAGATTATTCCTCTGTTTAGGCCAGTAACCAGAACTAGTAAAGGTGGATCCATTATAGAGCTAGAAAGATATGTAACACTCAGTGACAATAACTGAACAATCCTCAGGTAACTTAATGATATCCCCGCAACCGTGCCTATGTTGACTTTCATACAGAATTATGTTAATACTTCTTTGTCCAAAATAAAGTAAAAGTTGAAATAATTCTCACATGAATCCTGGCATAAACTAACCTAAAATTAAATCCTTGTACAATTTTTCCTTGCTTCTTAGGTGGCGATGAGGACAAAGACTTCAATATCCATAAGAATGAAGGAACCATCTCAGTTGCCAGAAAGCTCAACGCAGCTCGCCATTCCAATTACAACCTCATGGTAGAGGTTACAGATGGCCACCAAAGAGCCACCACTGAGGTTAGAACGTTTTCTTAAAAGCAATACACAAGTAGCAGTATTTAAATACTTAAAACAAAACAAAGCATGTTTAAAAGTATATTGAAAACCTGAAGGTCCTCATCCTCTTCAGCCTAGACAACAATTACAGATCTTTTACCTTTCTGTATCTCTACTGACTTTTCTGTTTTTTCAAGTGAGACAAGTAACTATAACTGGAGAAAAACAGTTGTATATGACTTTATAAATTTTTTTGTCTCTTCTTAAAGACGGAGTTGTGCGAAATAACATATCTAAGCTTATATGTGGCTAGACACCTTAATTTAATTCGGAAAATTACTCGAGGGTACTCAAAAATAATGTATATTTATAATTGTGGATTTGTTTACCTTATGAGGTCCAGCAAAAGATTAATCTCTGCAGCCATTTCTTCCATATTCTATCTATAATTTTATTAATCCCGACTCATACCTGCAGGTCCACATCCGTGTGTTGGACATGAATGACCACCGGCCTTTCTTCCTAAAGCCGCTGTATGAGGTGAGAGATGGTCTTTAATTTTGAGTAAATAATATTCCAAGGTTCATGCATGAGTGGTAATTATGGGGATAATAAGACGCAACTAGATGTAAATATCAGCAGAGACATGTTGACAGTCTGTAATTGACTATAATAGACATATGGAAAGACAGTTAGGTTGAAATGTCTTCTAAATATTATAATCAAAAGTGAATGTTAGGGAAGAAAAACAATATTTCTTTCAGAAAGGATATGAAATATCTAGCCTGAGTTAGTAACATAAACTTGTATCTGAATCTACTTTTGCATCGCAGTAGAGAATCTTTGTGTGTGAATTTAAAAAGATTTCAAAAACCGAAATAAATCACTGTTTAGAACAGCCCAAACTCCAACAAATACCTCTTCATGTGTAAAACCATTATTTTATGCACACATTTGGAAATATACGAAGAATCAGGAAAAGCAGCTTTTTAATTAAAGATCTGCATAAAGTTTGAAAAGGTTCCTCATATATCTGAACTATGTGCAATGAGAATCTTTTTAATTGATGTTGTTCCTTCGTAAAACTTGTGTGATTTGCTAGACTTTGTTATGCATAATGTTGTAAATTAGATCATGTCATAAAAACAATTAAAAATATTGTGCTTTTGTGCTCTTCCAAAATGTAGTTTACAAAAAAGGAGAAGATTTGTTTAAATGCATTTTGTTAGTCAAGTTAGTTTCTTGAGTTTAACAGCAAATTTCTCAGAAGATTGATGCATTTGAAAACTCTGACTACTTCAAGAGCGCAAGCTAAGATGATCTGCTTTCTCTCTAGTGCACGACACTGTTATTTCACCATCCATATATAAGATGACACATTTAGCTTGAGATCTTTACCTCTTAAGCTTCACCTTCTTGTTGCTGTACTTGTTCATAAGCACCATCTACTATCAAAACACAGTAAGTGTTGACAGACTGCTCAGTGATCCTGTCCTCTTCTCCTTAAGGTGAGGGTCCCTGAAGACACATCCCCTTGGAAAGACATCCTGCAGGTCAGCGCCTGGGACAATGACACCAACAGCAACCTGGCATTCTCTATTCACAGCAGCCTTCAACCAGACAGCACCAAATTATTTCATCTAGACCCAAAAAGTGGTGTTCTGGTGATTAAGGAGGAATTGGATTTTGAGATGATCTCAGTTCATACACTCGTCATTATGGTAACTATTTCATTTTTAACAAAATAATATGCTAATAAAGCATAGATGGTTGACTGGTTTAGTGCATGTTTATAGTTTTCCATTTAGAATTTAATTTACATGTTGATGTGTTATGGAAATGAAAGTACAAAGTAGAAATTCTGAGCTGCACCACATGCAATTATTTTAGTTACTACTTTTACCAATTGTATCAAAGACTAAATTTGCTGTTCAGTGGGTGTATTTATCAATTCACAAGCAACCGAACAAACAAAGGAAAATTATTCATTA
>JAVLVB010000433.1:848085-899975 GCA_032876305.1 Orestias chungarensis | reverse complement strand
GGGGGGGGGGGGGGGGGGGTATGCTGCACTGTAGGATTTATCAAGACATTAATAAGGTGAAATGAGATCTGTGTTAATTACCTTGAACTGAGTCACATTATTTCAAAGTGGGGCAGCATGACAACACAAGAATATCAACTAGATGCCCCGCAGCTAACAAGACAAAAGAGAGATTTGAATTAATGCAAATCCAAGACAGTTAAACTGCTCTGAAGGAGCTCTCCGACACAGAAATTAGTGTTTGTGTTGGAATTTTTTATAGTAGACTGGTTTGGCTCAAACATTGGGTTTTCACAGAAAAAAAAACTGCCCACCTCTTGTTTCAATTTGTTTAAGAATATTCCTCTTTTAAGCTGACAAGAATATTTTTTTTATAGTTGATTTCAGGTTTACAAGACTAAAGTTTGATGTCAGCTCTGTTTTAAGATAATATTACTTTTGCTTCAACCTGTTTGTATATATGATAGTCTGTAATCCTTACCATGTAGCTCCCCAATGAAAATTGAGATTTGTATTCTATAAAACAGCATTGCATTAACTTTAGGCTATCTTGCTTTCTTTATGTTTATTTAAAAATGCTTCCATTTCATTTTTTCTCCAATGACTATAATGAAGGTTTCAATTTTGGTTCTACTCCCATTTGGGTCAGTAGAAATTTGGGACATTATGACCCCTAACCAAAATAAAACAGACTATCATCCTGCTGGAATATTATTTCAGAGTTACATAGTAGTAGAATTTAAGAATTTATTTTAAACATTTAAAGATGTATGAGATCTTTAGCATTAGAAATGTAAAAAATAAATCAAATTGGCATCCTATATTAATAGTTACATTTTGCTGCTAAAACAGTTTTATATAGGAATGTAAGAAAATGAAATTAAACACATTGAACACAGTGTTTTATGGTCAGCCGCAGAGTACTATCTTTTAGTGTTTTAATTCTGAAGTTATAATTTTGCTCTTCTCAATACCCTATATTGTCAATTTAAACCGGCAGTAATGACAGGTCTGGGATAAAAAACATTGCAGTTTTGGAACAGTATCTAATTATTTATTTAGTTGTCTTTGGCAAGAAGAACCTATGGTGCAGAAATAGTTCATTTAAAACACCTAAAAGGTTTCTCAAGACAGTTTCTTTCTTGAGGCAAGACCTTATGTTTTTCCAAACCTTTAGTTTAAGCTTTCCCTGAATGCATAACCTGTCAAACCAGGAGTGTGTACCTGATTGTGAGGCAACAGAAGAAAAAAAACCTATTAAAGAACCAATATTTGTAATTGTAATGTTGAAAATAATTTTTTGTATAATATTAATAAAACATTATTGGATATTAAATGAATGGAGAACAAAGCAAACAAAACAGTTTCTACTGCAATCATAGTTGAGTCAGCTGATTCAGAAACATGATGCAGTTCCTTTTTTTATTCCTGCAGATGGAGACCCACTGGGACAGTTTGCTATTGTCCAGGAGGATGAGGGTCAGTGGGGTCTGATTGTGAAGGAGAGTCTGGATCGAGAGACCAAAGGCCGATACACACTACAGGTGGTTGCCACTGATGGGAAGTTTGAAGCTCCGGTTACAGTTGATGTTCACGTTATAGACATCAATGACAACAGTCCAGTTTGTGAACAGGTGAGTCATTCACTTACACTGACAAAAAGCTGTAGCTTCTTAGATTGCTTCTCTGCCAGAATCTGTAAATTCAGCTCCATTGACTAGTATCAATTTTCCTGCAGTAAGACTCAAGGATTTTATTTTATTTTTTTACTTTAAAAACAACTTGTTTGTAAGGCGTTATTAAGCATTCTAAATCTAGAAAATGTTTAGAGATGAACAAAGCAAAATGTTGTTAATCAGAATCTTTGGATTTTCAATATGATTGCCCTGGCTGGTGACCCTCTGTAAGAAAACCTATAAAGGACTTTGTTCTCCATCAAGGCAATGTACCATAACCAACTACCACAAGGTTATGCTCGTACTGCTGGTGTTTGGCCATTTAAATATAAGTACATTTGAAAACTATATTTTGTAAATTTTGAGAAATTTCTGCATGTTTGCCTTCACTAACACAATGAGACCAAGAGAGAGCAACAGATAAACAGGAAGGCAAAAGAAGCTACAGCAAAGCTGCTCAGTTTTTTCCTCATGAGCTTTCATCATATGTCTTTCATAGAACACACTGGAGAGTGTCCTTTAGACCATGTAGGAAATATGTATATATACTTTTTTACATCACCACCTAAATAGCCTGAATGCTGATAAAAAAACAAAAAAACATTCTTAATTTATTGGCAAAGCTATGTAAAACAATGATCAGTTTCTAATTGGGCCATTGTATTGCATGACACAATGTTTAGTATTTAATTGTGAGTACATTTATTACCTACTCATAAAAATCACACCAATTTATTGTTTGGTAGTTATTAAAACTCTTCAATTCTGCTTTATTTATTCATCATTTGGTTACCCGCCTTAATAGGCGAAGTCTGGCTAGGAGGCCTGATTATTTGTCCCATCCTCTGTTTCTAGTTGGTGTACACAGAGGGGGTAATGGAGAACTCAACGCCTAGGATGTTTGTTCTCAAAGTTGCGGCTAAAGATCCTGATTTGGGTGCAAATGGCGAGGTTTCATACACCTTGCATGGTCCAGATGCAGACAAGTTCCATCTGGATCCAAGAACAGGTATGACAGAAACTGTTTTGGGTGAAAACAGGCACTCGTGCTCAGTGAGTGTCTGAGATGGGGATATTATCAACACTCTGCAGCTGTAATGACCTACCAGGAGCCAAAACCCTCTTGAGTATCAAGCAGCTAACTAATATCAATTTCTCTCTTTTTAATATCTTCCGTCTGTCACCTGAAGTCTTTATTTTGTTAGAACCCTTTAAAACAATCCCTTTGTTTTCGGTATTATACATTCCCTAACATTTCATTCAGACTTTTTAATTGTATCTAAATTGTGATATATTTCTAAAATGATGTTGTTATTAGTACTTGAGGTATTTCTGAATCCACCCGCCCCCAGGTGAGCTGTTCACTTTTTCCGTGTTGGACCGTGAGACGCACGCAGATTTTAACCTGGTGGCGAAGGCGACTGACGGCGGGGGTCGATCCTGTCACGCCGACATTTTGCTGATGATCCAGGACACGAACGATAACCCGCCCCTCTTCTCCTCCAGCCACTATGAGGTCACTGTGTTTGACAACACAACAGTTCACACACCGATCGCTGTCATATACGCCAAAGACCCAGATACAGGTGAGCAACTGCTAAAATTTAGAAATGGGAGGCTTACAGCTCAGTATAAACAGCGTCTCAAGTCCCAACATGCTGAGGTGAAACATTTGGTCTGGTATCACAAGCTTGGCTTTGTAAGTCTAAAAATTACAAGTGTGGAAAGTTTTTTTTTTTTTTTTTTACCTGATCCCAAACTTAATTAAACAATAATCCATTCCAGTTCCTACTTCTGAAAGACCCTTTTGACACATTTTCCGGAGAGTTTTGCTGCTCTGTGCACACAGATCTAACTTTTAACATCAACAGCAGAAAAAAAAGATAATGAATCAATACGTTTTTAAATTGTCTCTTGCTGTTATTAAACTTCCACGATCCAGATTACGTTTTCCTTTTACACATTATTAAAAAGTTTTTATTTTTCTTATTGAAGCATCCAGTGTTACGTCGAGTAGCGAGTGTTTTGAAATGCATAGAAAAACAGTGAGTGAGTGTGAGGGTGTAGTACTCATCTTTCAATCTAAATGGTTTGGGTTCAGTTTAAGCTCCTTCCGGCCTCACGTCAACATGCTCCCCAGGTTGCGGACTGATTTGTTGTGTGTAAGTGTGTAAATGTGTGCGTTACTAAGTGCAACTGGTTTAATGTGGTTCTACTATATAAGACCTTGAGATGTATTATTAGGAAAGTCCTATATAATGTCCATCCATTTACTATTTACTTTTTTCATATCCATGTTTGCTTCTAAAAGTCTTGTTCCGTCAGCTGACACTTTAGCTTTTCAATACCGACTCTCAGTCTGAGTAAAATGAAAACTAGTTGATCGTAGCCACCCCTTTAATTTCAGTGTAAAAACCAAACATGTTGACACATAACTCTGTTTTTTATAGTTGTTTACAGGTAAACATTTTTTTTTCGTCTTTATATCTGTTCCTGGTGCTGTGTTGATGGTATTTGTAGATAAAATAAAATTAAATGTTTGTCTTTAGAATACGTTTGAGTGTAAAATTGAATGCAGAAGCATTTTTTAAATCAACGAGATGTGCAAACTTGAAAAGAAGCGTGAGTTACACGGTCAACCCAAAAGAAATGCTTTGTTTTCCCTGCGGCTGCTTTTAAGGTAATTTGGCATCTGCATTGCACTGGATGTCACATGAAATGTAGAACATTCCACACAGAGTCCTAGAAAAACCTTTTATGATGACCGTTATTTCACTTTGAACATCACTCACATAAAAACCTGTTAGTAATTTTTTCTGATGAAGTGAAATACTTCATTTAAATGCAAAATTTTGGCATGCACAAGGGTAAATCTGTGTGCTGAAAAATAATTTGTCAGACTATCTTGGCCATTTCAAATCAGTGTGAGTTGGTTGTGCTGACTGTATTCAGTGTCAGCTCTAACCCTGAAGATGACATTCTCATGGATTTTTTTGTGTGTGTAAGAAAAATGAGTACTTAGTTGTTTATCTGGTATTATAAGGTGTTAAGAAAATACAGTTAATTCATTTTTTTTTTTATTGTCCAAAGTGTTTATGGGAAAAAGTATGTGAGTTTTCCATAACTGTTACCTATAAAATTGTTAGAAATTAAATTATCATATATATTTTTATTTATTTAGAAGCTGTTACAATAATTATTACATGTCTGTTTTTTGAAGAACATTGATTGTGATGAATTTAAATGTTTTGTCTAAATACCATCCCACACTGAACTGTGCTTTCTAATGAAGTATATAGCATTACTAGAGAACCTCATAGCCTTTTTATTCTATTTTGTATACAGCTTGTGCAATTATTATATGATTTGTTTTCATTTTTCTTTGCTCCTCAATATTTTTTATTTGTTTAATAAGATATGCAAAGTATGGGCAGAGTTTATGTTTTTTGACACTAATATGAAACACACACATAGCAAAATTACTAGAGAAACCTTGGGGAAAAGTTTTGTTTCTCTTTCAGAGTTCATTTCGCGCCGATGTGGTGTCTGTTTATTTGCCAAGTGTTGAGAGGTTAATGTCCAAAATTTGACTCACTGATTCATGATACAAATAGAATAAACCAGCTGGTACAGACATTTTGTGCGAGGCGTATTAGGACGCTCAGCCACTCCTTTAGATGTGCAGCAGCTTGTCTTCTCCTGCTCTCGCAACTTTCTCACAAATCAGATAGGTCGTACAGATAGGTCTGTTTCAGGATTTACCCTGTGTGCTGGTGTATCCATATGCTTCTGCCATGATTTGATTAATTATCTTAATTAGGAACATCAGCAAACTTTTCAAACCCAGCTGTTGATTCTTTAAAGGTCAAGACGGTTTTATAAAACAGATTCATTTCTTATTTAAATAGACTGTAGTGTGCTTTTTACCCATGGATACTAAAAGACAATCTATTTAAACTTCATTGTGATGAGTTTTATTCCAAACATTGTCAACAGTCCAGCTGATCTTCTGTGCATCATGCAGACCTGCTTGTCTGGTTCAAGTTTGCGTGGTTAAGACTGTCTGTTATAGCAAATGAACAAGTAAATGGCAATTATGCAACATAGACCTTGAAAAATAAAGTAATTCTGAAGCTTAATGTCAATGTCAGATTTATTTTAAATACACATAGGTGCAGTTGCTCAACAAACAGCTTTTCTATAGCTTTTTTCATACCCTACAAAGGGGAATTGCTTATTTTCTGGTTTTTATCCTGCCCCAGAATCTCCAGGCATTTTCTTGCATTGTTGTTTGTTAGGGAACAGCAATATTGGGGCTCACCCAGGGAGTAATGCAAGAGCTGCCCCTGCCTAGTGTTAATATCTTTGCCCAAATCAATAGGGAATATATGCCATTTGCAAAGCTTACATGTCTTTAACCCAACAGGGTTGTCTCTAGAAAATAATTTTCTCTGCTTTTTCCAGTATTAAGTAAATATAGTTCTTTAACAAGTCTTACACAAAGGTGAAAGGACTGCTTAGTGGTATCTTGTTCGTTTTTGCTTGTCTGTGTTTTTGTTCTTTATATTTAAGCTTTTACACTTCAAAATTCCTGTTTTCTAGGAATAAATTCGGAAGTAAAGTATTCGATGCTGGCTGGAGATGGTGGTTACTTCTCTGTAGATGAGTTCTCTGGAGTCCTGCGGCTGGAGCGACCCCTGGCTTCTGACACCCCACCATCATTTCAGTTGAAGGTTAAGGCATCTGATCGCGGCCTGCCTCGCCACTTGTATTCTGTCGCTACGGTTACAGTAGACGTGGTTTCCCTGGACGACTACCAACCAGTCTTCCTGAGTTCAAAGTACATCGCCCAGCTCCCGGAGTCATCGGTGGTTGGGTCTGAGGTGCTGAGCGTGTCTGCGCTGACCAGAGATGGCGGTGGTCCAGATCCCATTGTGTACCGCATCATCTCAGGAAACGAGGATGGGCGGTTCCAGCTCGACTCACTCACAGGTCAGAAGAACATCTTTATGTGGTTTTTGCTGGTTATTTTGTGTGTCTATTCAAAAAGCTTTAAACCAAATATCTTCCAAAATAGAGCAATTGTATAGTTAAAAGCAAAAGTATCAAACCGTTTCTATTATGTAAAACCCAAACAGTTTTTTTGTTTGTTTTTGTGCGTGTGGAACAATAGAGTTTATGTTTAATTATCTAACCCACATTACAATCATGCTTAATACCGTGCCAACAGTTAATTCTGCAGGTATATCACCTGCATTGTATTAGTGCAACAAAAAGAAACCACAGAGCTAAAAGGTGGTTGGGGCCTCCATTTCTTTCTTACGAAACGTGTCAACGGATTATAGAAGTTAGTAGTTTCCTTGAATAAATTAATAAACATTCTACATGTATTTATATGCAAAAGCGAACGTTCCCCTGTGATGTAAACATAGTGAAATGCTTTGAAGTTATGAATGAGCTACATAATATGAAAGTTTGATGTATAAATAAAAGTCAAAAACACATCCGGTTCTGCCTGAAACACTTTTGGATTTCCTTTTCAAAGCTTTCAGTTTCTTCGCCTTAATTTAGTATCTTGAACTTTGGAAATAAATTCAGCATTTGTGCTACACAAGTTTTAAATATATTAAATACTAATGTGTCTTGTAAAGTTGGAGAGGTGAGTGCAAAGTTTATTAATACATTCCCTGGTTTCTGCTGAATAAAATACTTTTTTGAGCTGTGGAGCAGTTTGCGGTATCGATCGCCTTACAGACTCCTGCAAATATAACCCTGAAACATTTTAGTAGTTGGACAAAATCCTAAACAAAATACGAAAAACTAAGCTCGACAAAATAAAACAAACCTAAGGAGATAACCTTTTAAGCTTTTAGTATTATGTTGAATTTATATTATGGATAAATTATATTCATGGGAAATCTTGCAGCACATGTTCACCTCTGGATGTGACTCTTCATGCAATTATTGCAATTTGAAACAACATTTTCCAAATGCAGAATTGGTAGTTTTGGCAGTGTTGACTACATGTTGCATTTTTATTATTTTAAAAAGGAACCGAGATCGAATTTTAAAATTCATCTTTTGGTCTGTTACTGTTTCACATGTAAACACAAACTTACAAATGTATTTGAAAAAATAACAAAACAAGTTTTCTCAGTTAAAAACACAAATTTTTCTTCAAAATCACTTTGGAGTTAAAAGAGTCAAAACTTTTTACAGTGCACCAACGGGAACCCATTATCAGTTCTGTCAACCTCTGACAGGTTGGAACGAATACTCAACTATCACCAGCAAATCTTGCAAGAACCTATTTTTTTTGCCTTACAACTACTGATGCAAAGTCATCACAGAACAGCATATTCATTTAAAATACTTTTCACATTTCAAAAAATATGTCAAGCTAAAAAAAAAAGGGTAATCTCTATCGATTTGTTTTTTTTAATATAAAGCATCATGCTATTCTAATGTTCGATGAATAAAAAACAATCGCAGTTCCCACATGTCATTAGTATGTTTTCTTTTTGACAGAGCAAAACATATTGCTAAAACAAAACAAAAAAAAGTTCTAAAAGCAAAGTATACTTTTTCTTAATATAACAACCGCAATTTTATTCCTGGAAAAAACTGAAATTGTTAAGAGGCCCTACATTTTACTTACTCTACTTTAAAAATACATACCGATAGAAATAGTTTATGTTACGTAATGACACAAAATGTTGAAACATTCTTCAGTGAGACTAATCTCCCAACATGCTGTAAACAAAATTCAGAAGCCCGCTGAGCATTTTTCCATCATCTCTGCGCTCCTCCCAGATATTACTCCATGTTACTTCCAGCTGTGAGCGGGAATCTCCCGCTATTTAATGCATGCAGGAACAAAAACAACGAAGCTCAAACCACTTGCATTTTGTCCTCTGAACCTCTTGAGTGTTTTTAGGTGTGAATACAACTAATGGCCCAGAAAATGACTGTAATATCTGCAACTGAAAGAACGAAACATTCTTCAGAACCAACATTGACTCACCGGTGTGTGAAGAACGCACTGAATCATTTATATTTTTCCTTGTCAATGAATTATGAATCCTTTGGATGATAAACAAGCAAGCTGTAAAGGACATAGCTGTGGACAATAAATCTCACTGGTCGTGGATCAGGAGGTGTTTTTTGTAATACTTGACAACAAATAGTTTATCTTGTTTAATGCAGGAGCCAGATGGATAGGGTCGACTCCTCAGGGCAGTTTAATAAGTTGCTGAATCATAATAAAGGGTTCAGTAGTCAATAAATCTGTCCTTGGTTGAAAGTTAAGTGTCATCAGGAATGATAAACTTATCATGTGACAAATCGATCTATTCATCTTTAAAAACAGAGTAAAAAATAAAAATAAAGTTCTGTTCTGTGCTCCTCAGAGGTAAATAGTTAAACTTTTCAATTCAACATTAAGCTCGACGATTTCATACCTTTAAAAACGGTATGTTTCTCTTTAGTAGAAGAGCTTAAATTCCTAGGTTCTAAGGATTAATAATATATGTAAGGAACTCCGAAACAGAAGACATGCAGCATCCTGTAAATTAACCGTAAAATTCAAACTGAAAACATTATCTTCTTGGTTAGCGATGATAGCTTAGGCATCACAGTAGGGGATGTTTGTGACTTTTGAAGATGGATGGAGTAAAATTCAGAGCAATGGAATAAAACCTACTAACGGTTACAAAAACAGCTAGGACTGATGCAAAACTACTGCTGTGAGAAGTAGTTTTGTAAAGCTATAACGCAGGGCTGACTAAGTATAAAAGACAGTTTTAAGTTCATTTGTCTGTAAAGTAGACTTGTCCTTTAATTCTCATATCAACTTCTAATACAACACACAAATTGTGGGTCGTACTGCAACAGAACATGGACATTTCAAAGGCACTGAACAGGCAAGAAACCAAATGCAGTTACAGAACACATATTGTTTTAAATAAGAAAACACAGAGTGGATTGATCCATATATGCCTAATCCTTTTCCGTGGGACACTTCCCCAGAATGATGTGTAACAACTTGACAGGACGGTTAATCCTTTACTGTTTAAGGTAGTACAACGTTTTCATTTCAAAAAAGAAAATGTAAAAACAAAAAAAAATTCACTCATCATTTTTTGAGTGCCATATTCCAATTAAACCAAGCAAGCTGACTTGGTACTTATTGTTTGTAACCAACAATAAATTAATACCCTGCAGCTTCAAGCGGGTATTAACAGCCTCTGCTGTAGCTCCCAAATGTGGCACAAAATGTGTGAGAAGTAGAATTATTAAAGCTGACATTGACAAACAACTCTCTCTCAGTTCCTCCTCTGAGGGAAGTCAATCCAAGCTGTGTGGCATGAGCTCAAACTGCTCAGATGAAAAGAGTGAAACAAGTCCACCCTAATGGAAACCTGGCAGCAGGAAGAAAAAAAAAAAAGCCTTCACTGTGGTGTAGGTTTTTATAACAGGCCCTGACACAAGACCAACATTTGCATAATTGCTATATGTGCACAAACAACTCTGCTGCAATAGGGAGCATCAATAAAAACTACAGAGACGTGTTGTAAAACTGTGGCTCAAAGTATGGCCCAAACCTCTTTTTAGGAAATGCTTAAAATCACTATGTTAGAGGCGCTTTGGCGTAGATGTGTAAAAATACTCATACTGAGAAATGTCTATTGTGGTAAATCATTTATGCTTTATCTCTACCTGTTACCAATAACCTGCCTTTTAAGCTATTTCAAACAATAAACTGAATTACTAATCTTTCTCTTTCACTTGGAAGGAAATTACTATCTTGAATTATTATCTGTCTAATTATACTTTTTTCTTGGAGAAATTGGAGTTTATCTCCATCTAATGTATCCTTAGCAGAAGGAAGATGGAAAAAAACAGCATATTTATTTCACAATGTCTAATATTGGAGCCCCTCAAGGCTAATCTTTGAGTCCACTTATAATCTCTATATGACTCCACCTTAACCCACTCACTTTTGGCAGTGGATCTGATATAAATCAACAACAAGGCTTCATAACAGCTAAAAGGTTGCAGGGCTGACTTTGTGGTTTACAGAAAACAGTCTTGATTGGACTTTTTCCAAAACCAAATAGATGATAATGAGCTTATGAAGAGAGATTGATGAAAATGAACTACTTACCACTAAATTTGGATGGGACTCTGGAGGGGATAGTTGTAATTTTTAAATGTCCCATATCTTTTTGACTCTACCCTAGAATACATGAACTTTATTACTGGTTAAGAAGACTATACTCAACACTATTCAGAAAACTGTAAAACTTCTTTACTTTTGACAGGTTGATCTGTAAGGCATCTTGATCTAAATACCCAGGGCACGTCAAATAATAAGGACATTTGCCATTCTAACTACAAGCTTTAAGTTCTTATCTTCCAGAAGTATTTTTTATGGCTTAAAGGGAGAGCAGGAAAAGGCTTTTTATCTGTTTTTGTTAAATGTATCCCATGTTTTCTTTAGTTGAGGACTGTGGATTTTCTTAGATTTTAACCTTCATATTAAAACTAATACTCAAAATATTTCAACTATCTGGATTATGGATAGGGTTACCTGGCATACATTTTTATTTTAGGCACAAAGAGTAATGAGTTTAACTATGCAAGACCATGTGACATTCAATCACCACATTAAAGTCTACTTTACTGTAACAGTGTGAAACAAGACATTATTTATTATTTATTTTTATGCAAAACGTGGTACATAGCAGGTATTTAGTTTCATGCGTATATTCAGTAGGAGCTGTATTGCCTTTTTTTTTTACATTGGTCATAAAGGCTAAGATTTGTGTGTTTTACATTTGTAACTTGGTAATTCTTGTTTTAATTTAAAAGAAGCTAGTTTGTGATTTCTTCAGTCTTTTATTTCCATCACAGTTTTTTTCAGTCAGAAACCACTTTCTCATATTTATAGATTGGAGCTAAATAGTATATCCAATCATTATCATCACTAAAATTACAAAGTGTTCAAAATGCTACAGACAGTTTGGATAAAAACTCTGCAAGGCTGTTGTGTTTCAGGTGGCATAGATTCAAACTGCACTTGCCAAAAATATGTTGGTGTAGTCGGATGGACTTTCACACCCTCACTGAGTTAAGTGATTTGAAAATAGTAGCCAATAAATCTATCATATCACATTGTTTATGCTCTCACGCATGGGAAATGATTTATAGTTATTCCAATAATATTTAATGTTAGAATAAGTACTAGGGAAGCCCTGCGATAATAAAAATGATGAACTAGAGGAGACCTCTCAGTGGGAATTCAGTAACAAACTGAAGGTGATGTGTATTATTGATGGAAAGGGAAAACAGTTTTCGCTGTTGGAGTGTAAAACACAACAACAACAAATTAATAAACAACATGCCTTGGATCATTTTGACTAACAACTAGCTCCAGACATCCTTGATCTCAGAAAAAAAATCAATAAAGTGAGACATGCATTCTGCCTTAAGTGCACAAATAATTGTGTTTGGTTCGAGAGGAATGGTGGATGGATTGTTTATGTTGGACCTTATTTTAGTTTTGTCTTAATGAATTGTCTTTTGGCAGACTGGCTGGCAGCCCAGGAAAACCGGGAGTGTGTTTCAACCACACTCTGCTGGTTAGGACTAGCTGCAGCGGGCAGGTACGCCAAGTCTCTGTTTGGGATAATCTGCCCATAATGAGACTTGCTCAGTGTAACAAAAACAGCGAAATGTAACAACCTCCACAGTTGTGTTGTGCCCCATCTCAGAACAGTGAAACCACTGTGAGCTTGTGTGAGCTGAGGAATTATTAAATAGAGTTAAGGTTTTTTGTTAACATTTGTGGTTTGGACTGGTGCTAATGAGAGGATCAGGATGTTCTGGAGTTAAAGCTGCAGGCAGTAATTCAGATTCTTGTGTATGGATTTGGATCAAGTATCTTTATTGGTACTGTTCAAAATTGGGCTAAAAGGTGTTGTTTTGTTTTTTTGTGAACAGGGGAGGTTGTCTGTTTTTCTTTTTTTCTAAGCCTTAAAAAATATTTTGAGAAAAAGGCACAAAATAATTAGAGCAGGGCAAAAAAAACACTGACTAAAACATATTTAGAATATCAGCCACAATGCTCAATTGCATTTTTATTGTTTTCTTTTAGTTGTGATACTGTTATTATAATAGCTCCTGTCTCTCATCAGTCAAAGGATTGTCTGGGTTTGTCTAGTTCTCCCAGCATAAAAGATATCTGCATTTTTGGCTTCAATCTCAGACATGCCATTTGTATTGAGCAACTACTCAGGAGTAAAAGAGCTATATCTCTTAAAACAACAGGTCAGATGTAAAAATATTTCATACTGTCAGAGCTAACGGTACAGACTCTGAAACAAACCAAACACAGTGGTCACAACCTTCTTAAAACCTTCTTGTTGCTTCTATAAACATATGTTGGGCTTCACATGAGTATGATGCCAAGCACACAAAGACTGCAGGCGTTTTTGGAGAGATTTTTGTCTCCTTAAAGGTTAAACTAACAGCTTAAGCTCAGATATGCCACATGATACAATAATCAAGAATCAAGAATCAGTTTATTTATATAGCGCCAATTTACAACAGATGTCGTCTCAAGGCACTATACAAGAAAATCAATTAAAAATCAAAGATTCATCATAGCAAATCAATTTGAAAAAGTTTCCAATCTAAGGAACCCCAACAGATTGCATCGAGTCATTGACTTGCAGCATTCACTCCTCTGGATACAGAAAACCAAACAATGGCTTGTGTTGTTGTTGACTTTACAGCAATCCCTCATCCTCATGATAGCACACAGAGGATGTGTTTGACTTAATATTACCCTCCAAACCACAATCCCCTCACATCGAGAACACCCATTCAAAGATCATAAAATGACCCTCACTCTCTGTAATATTGACTCTGCTTCTCAGCCTCATGTGCGGTCAAGCAGAACTCAGCTAATATAGAGGGCTGTGACGACAGTTTATCTGTGAAATGTAAAAGCAATGATAGGATAGCAGGTTGCTGACAAAACTAAACTTGTAAAATAATGAAGGTAGTTCTTTTTTTTATCATTTCAAGCCGCTGTTTGTACTTGAACATTATGCCACATACAGACAGAAAACAAAAACAGAAAACATTCCTAAAGGCAAAACTTTGTCTTCTCATATAATTCTGAATTCATTCCCATAAATAGTGGGAAATACTTTCTTATATACCATTTTAATATACAAAGTAGATTTTTTTCCCCTCCGACTACACGATGTATGACAGACCCATTGGTTACAGACTTTTATAAATAGACTTCCAAAGTGACTGCTAATAACTTTTGTTAATCATGACAAATAAACAACCAAGATTTAACTGTTTTTTTATTGTTTATTCTGTGGAATAATTCCAATTAAATTGGACTATTAAAAATAAAAAAAACTAACCAAACGTTTCAATTGTATTTTCTTGTTCTCATTAGATGGGACACCAAATACTTTCTTCTTACATAATTTGTTTTACCAATATCAAAATCCTACACAAAAAAATGTATCCATCTTCTTTTTGGAAAGGTTTGATGATTTTCTTTATTTTAAAACCGAAAAATATCAATAAAATTAAAGTTCCTTGACATGGCAACAACTTTTCTATAGACATTTCTATATATATCTATACATATTTGTACATATTTATTGAAACATGTAAGCTGTCCATTTTCTTTTAGTAGTTGCATATTTGCAGCTTTAGAAAAGTTTTATTTAGCATGACTGCAGGCAAAATGGCTCTTTGGTTTGTTAAGGTTGCAGATTTTAATCAAATTCCTATCAAAATGGATGTAACAGTCCTGTCTCACTATTGGTAAATTGACTACTTGAGCTTTCACTTTAATAGTGTAATTTAATGACATGGTAAACCCTTAAGCTTAAGTTCTTGTGGTTTCTTGTGGCATGATAGCAGTCAAGTGTGAATTATGCATTTAAAACTTTAAATAAATATATTTTCCTAAAGTTTGGTTGACACAAATGCACTGCAAGTTTAAGCTTTAAATGTCTGCCTTGAATAGCCTTTTAAAGAACCCGTTTTTTATTGCTTTTGGAAGGGGAGTTTTAAACAAAGCAAAAAATCCACCAGTGTGAACAATGCCATCTGCACATTCTCAATTGCATCAAAACCTGCCGAAACAGCTCATGGTATGCTTTCTTTGACATTGCAGGAACTTATTTAGTCAAGTTAGATTTGTAGAATTATTGCTAAATGCGCTGAACTTGAACCAGTCAACATAGTTTCCTAAATAAATAAAACACTGAATGATTTCCTTAGCATACAACCTGTTTTCACAGCTCTTGTCTAGTTCATGAACCTGAGAAAGACAACAGTTTTAAAATAACTTCTGGTTAGCGTATTTTCTTCCTGAAATTAATTGTTGAAATCTATCTGCCAAAATACATCATCAGTATGCAAGACAGCACGCTGAGATAAGATTGGATTTATTTACTGCTGTTGAAAGTGACTCAGCATTTATGTTGTAATCTTGCAGGCCTCCTCACACTCATTGCTCCGTTGGATTTCGAAGTGTCCCGGGAGTACTACCTTTCCATGGAAGGAAGCCGTGGCAAGTCTTTCCTCAGTGACATCACAACGGTTATCATCAATGTGACGGACATCAACGACAATGCTCCGGTGTTCAGACAGGGCCTTTACAGTGCTGAGATATTGGAGGATCTAACGCCTGGGAGTCTGGTTATGCAAGTAAGAAATATATTGCATCGATTGCAACGTAATTATACCAGAGAGACTTCCAGAGAGTAATACAAACATCTGAATATATCACAAAACCAATATGATTTAAATACAAATTTTTGGAATCAGTATATTACTTTACAGATCTAAATGAATGAGGAATAAAATATAACACACCCTCGCATTATCATTAAAATACTATATAGAATAATTCACTTATGGGAACATGCAATAAAGATTAATTACACATAAGCTAAAGCTTTTAATTCAAGTAATTATCATGGTTTTACAGATAAACCAATAAACAAGAAAATGAAAAAAATAATGTTAGAATATTACATTAGACAAAACAAAAAAAAAACATATATAATAAATAATTGTTTTTTGAAGATTGGTCTGCAAAAGGCAAAACTGGTGTTTTTTTTAGAGCCTTCTAACATTGTATTGTGAATCTTTTGAAAAATGTTTTGTTTGCACGACCAAAAATCAGTTTTTCAAAATAGACCTTTAATACATCTTACTTCTTTAAGGTAGAAGTGCATATTGTGTGAGTAAAATTTTTGTTGTAATTTCCTATATACTCAATAAACTGTACTAAAGTAAAAAAAGGTGAAAGGTACAGTAATTCCATGCACAAACACACCAACGATATGAGAAATCTAGTATTTAAGACTTTATAGGGCCCTGCAGAAAAAAAAAATGAGCAACTGGAATGCTACTAAAGCAAAACCTGATTACATGATTCCATAATTTATGACATATTGTATATATATGTATCCCACAAAGATTCAAACTTATACATATTGATCAGAGGAAGCACTGTAACAGCATTCAGGTGAGAAAGGTGCAAACACTAGATAAAACCGCGTTATCAGACAACTCTTTGAGGCAGCAGCAGATAATATTGCAATAACACAGCTCAGTGAATAACTGGCTGAAGGCTGTCTGTCTTAGTGGTTTAATTCATAAATTGTATAGAATTTCTTTTGATTTTATTGTGTAAAGCAAGCTAAACTCTACAAGAAAGATAAAGATTAAATCATCCATGGGTGTGTTTTATGAAGAAGCAGATATGAAGAAGTAGATATACACCGATGATGCATTGTAGGAAAGCTAGTATACAGTTTATTTAAAGTAAAACCCAAATCTAAACATTTTTTTAAATGCTTTGATCATGATAGGACAAGACTTATTTGACATAAACTAGGGATGTTATATGTTGTTTTAAGCTTTAACAAAAATGAGTCAGAGCTAAAACATTTAACGGTTGTTGACATGCAAAGACAAAAAAGAAAACTGAAATATAGCTGTGAGAGAATATTTTAAAATTGTTAATTCTTAAATTTCATGCTTTGGATGTATAAGTGACCTCTGTTGTGGCAGAAAATTAGTACGACAGAACAGGTTAAAAGTTATAGAGCTTGTTTTTATTTTTCTCAGACCTAGAGAAATCTGTCAGGATTAATATTGCTTGTTGTGAAACGATAATGTGTTCATACAAATTTAAACAGCAAACTTTGCTAAGTCTTCAGATTCAATCTGTTATAGAAAAAACTGTAGGTTAATAGTTTATTGTGTGCATTTTTGAAAGTTATTTTTCTACTTCCTTTAAAAAGAAAAGAAAAGAAAAAGTAGTTTTTGCTTTGAAGGTAGTGTTTCACATACTTTCTTTAATCTTCACCTTCCCACCAGCTAACCGCCTCAGATCTGGACGGCCCAATCAACAATCTGGTACGTTACTCGATCGTAAGCGGAGATCTGCAGCAACAGTTCTCCATCCACCCTCGCAGCGGTGAAATATCTGTTCGCACAGCGCTGGACAGAGAGGAGGTCAGTGTGTGTCAAATTTAAAAGCACCGTCAGAATGAAGGAGATGTAAAAACAAGCTGTTTTTGGTAAACCCTGATTCCTCCATTGCAGATCCCTCATTACTCTTTGACGATACAGGCAGCAGATGAGGGCAGACCCCCTCTGTCATCAGCAGTCCTCGTCACCATCACTGTCTTGGACATCAACGACAACCCGCCCGTCTTCTCCCAGGTCAAACACAATCTAGTGCTGCAGGTAAGACAGCCTGAAAGTTTCTGCGTCGCTGCAAATGCACACCAACAATTGTTATGTGGAACATGGTTCATTTGGTGTTTATCCAGCTAATTGCTGCCTTCTGAAAGATGTGCCTACATAGAGTTTCCATCATCCATGTCATGGTAATCCTCACTCTTTCAAAAACCCTTTGCTATTTTTTTGGTGCGTGTGTGTTATTTACAGCGTGGGCCATCACATGTTGGCTGTCGTACGTTTTGTCCAGATGATGAATCCAGTTAGCTGCAGGCATGAGAGAACAAGTTCAGCCTACGCTTTGCTTTCAGCAAGGATTTTTTTTTAGCTAAAAGTACTGAACTCCAAAAGAGAAGTTTAGGGCTGGAAAAAAAAAAAAAAAACATATTAAAATTATTTAATCATCATAACCCATTTGATCACATGTGACTATATTTCCTTTCTCCTTTTTTTGTTTTTTTTGTTGTTTACCTTTTGCACTTCTGCAAATTACTTTCTTTTTTAAAGCTTGTCTTTTATATAATTTTTATTGGTATTCTACAGCAGGAAACCCAAAATGCATATGTCTGGAGAAGGCTTGCTAATGGGTTTTCATTTGGTTCAGCCGCTGTCCTCCACGTCTGTACACACAAAGCACCGATAAATCATGAGAAATCCTGCAAGAACACACAGTAATACCTCGCTGCCTCTTACCAAAAAATGGCAGTATCATAATGAGGGATGGTGGCATTTATGTTTTGTATTTGACGACTCTGTGTAAAAATAGGCTTAGTTGAACTATGAGGATAAGCATAACATTAAGTTCCTCCAACCAGAACGTTGCTGTCGTCTCTATTCATGTTGTTAACCCTCGTAGAAAGGGAGACCAAAAAAACTCTAACCTGTCTGTAAGCCTTCACCTGGCAGGCTAACATATAAATATTGATTAATATTATAATATTCATCAAAGGAAACTTAGAAATGACTCCATTTCTAATCCATCCATTTTAGAATCATTCTTCTTTTTAGTTTATTAAAAGAAAAACACTTTCTAAACTTTGAACTAAAAAGCATATGCATCATGATTGTTGCTGTGTTTCAACCTTTATCTAGCTAAATATTTTTGTTTAACCAGCCACATTTACAATTTACTGACACTTTATCTTTGGTGAAAATATCTATTTCATCCCATAGCCTATGTTTGTTTTTTTGCTCCTGGCTATCAGCGGCTGTTGCTCATCGATAGCACTTTATGCTGCCAACTCTTCACTGCTTCGGCTGCTGCAGGCTTGCCACTTCTCTTAGCACCATCCATCCAGTCACAGAGAAGCTCGGTTGTGAGACCAAACTTTGCCAAATGTTGTGTGTAGACGAATCCAAACTCTTTAAAATGATCGCGCATGCTTATTCCACAACAGCCAGCTCTACCCGATGAAGGAGCTCGGAATGCAATGAGCAGATGGATGCGACCACAGACTGTCTGAGGAGCTGTTAATTTTCAAAGACAGGTGCTGCAGGTCAACAGCAGCCTGGGTTTCCTCTTTGGCAGTTAATTATGGCTCTTTGTTTAACTATTTGTCACACTAAGATGTCTCCTTTTACGAGACACACATCTGTGGTGGTGGAGCAAAGCTGCCACGATGCACTTCAGTTGAATTTGAAATCTTCACTAAAACCAACAGATTGACAGGTGATTCACTTAGTTCCCAAAACTCCCACAGAGGCAGCTGCAGCAGATATAAATCAGGACAAATTGTGCATGCATGAGAAAGATGTTCGTCACTGAGCAGTGACACTTCTTTAATGTGCAGACTTGGTTGATTATTGTAAATTTTAAACTACGGTTAACAAAAAACGTTTTCATCTTTTTAAATAAATCCCATTTAGTGTTCATACCTAATTTTGAGTAATTTTAAGGAGAGTAACTCTTGGAAGCAAACTTCGTGACAAATTGAAGTCTATCTGCAGCTACAACTGGGACCCCTGGGTTCTAGGAAGAATATTTAATTTTTTTAATTTTAATTTAGGTCCTAATAAAATATCCTAAAGTAAATGTAGTAAAAAAAAGTATGAGTTTTTGAATTGCGAAAGAAAAGCAACTTCAGAGAGAAAGAAGAATGAAATATTTTAACACCATAATAAAAAATAAATAAAAGAAGAGATCGAAACCTATTTCCTCTGATCTATTACAGATCTGGTTAAGGCTGCTTTTCATTGTGCCCTGATATTTAACGAAATGTATAAATAAAACCATTGGTCAAAGACCAGCACACTTCATCAGATGGATGAGAGGAAAAATAAACAAAATGGGGAGTTAGTGGTCATAAAAATGCGCCAATCCATTAGAGGAATCACATTGAGATTTAAATTAAATGAAGCATCTTAAGGGCCAGTATATGGAGTAGAGGTATAGTGCGTGCGTGGTAAGGCAATTAATTCTGCACCAGGTTCCATTTCTATTTCCGGGACCTTTTCTGCATGTCTTCCTCCCCTCTCTCTTCACCAATTCCCTTTCTGTCAAGCCTGTCAAAAGAAAGCCGCACCGGAGTTTAAGAAATATATAAGTGGAGAAATAATTAATTTGTTAAAGGCATGAACTTGTACCTAAAGCTTTGCTAAACACAAAAATTACTGTGACAACACACTGACACAAAAATCGAATTATTGATGCAGAGCAGTTGGGATTCAGTGATCCTTGCCTTCCCATGTCGGAGGATTTGCAAGAAAGCAGAGTAGATAATTCTTCTTGCCTATTTGACCACACCTGCTAAAGCGCTTTTAGACCAAACAAGTCCTTATAAAATGCAGACTCCCTTCAACCACGACATTAGGCCTTTAATATTTAAATTAAACTCACACAAATCTTGATCCCCCAGGATCTGAAAATCATTGCTTCTTTATCCTACTTGATTCCGAACTTCTTTACAGAAGTATCATAAGTAATGACTGAATATAAAAAAGCCACCGTTTTCATTCTGTTCCCAAAATCATTTCGGTTTTCACCCTTTCAATATGCACCACTTAATGATTAATAAAAATATAAATTTAACAATATATGTATCTTGCAGGAGGGTGAGTCCATCGGCAGCAGCATCCTTCAGCTTGTTGTGACGGACAAAGACACTCCAAAGAACGGCCCACCTTTTTCCTTCCACATTCTCAGTGGCAATAATGACCGGCGTTTTCATGTTGACCAGGGCGGTCTGTTGTCACTCTCTGCGCCTCTCAGGAAGAAGAACAAACCCTACCATCAGCTAAAGATCCAGGTAAAAAGAGCCACTTTAAATCTGTTTTTACTATTCTTTTGCCCTTTTGTCTGTTCACGGAGCTGTTTGCTATATTTGTACCCAGTGGGCTGGAAACAAATAAACCGTCATTTCTGTCAAATCGTTCATGCCACTTCTGACACCGAAATATTTGTTTTCACGCCATGAGTGAAAACTGCAAAAACAAGAAGAAATTTGAATATTGCTGTTTAAGCTTGCCGAATTAACCTGTAGCCATAAAAGTGGTAAATATTTCAAAAAACGGGCAACAGAATCACAATCAGAGATTTATCAGAAGCTAGATGTCTTCCATCTGTATTTAATAATATAATTTGTTTTAATTTAATCAAAGAAAGTGTCTTAGTTAGAGTATGAAATGTGGCAGATTTTAAATGTTTATTCTGTTAATCTTAGCTATAAAAAAAAGAAAAAAGCTAAAGGTTTGCTCTGGACCCTTGCGCATGTTTCTAGGATCTTCCTCCAGAATCTGGGAGCTTCATTTAACATTAATTCTTTAATCTTATAAAATGACTGTACCCATGAGTAAAAGTAAAGTCATTTTAGCCAAAGGAAATACTTCCGATTCAGCAGAGGCATAGCAAGGAATGCAGCAGATGTAGCTTATGCGACAGATATATTTGTGTGTGGTGGCTCTCGGAGCTCAGACTCCAGCTGGATCTTATGCTTTAGAATCTTCCTCAAACTCTTAAAACGGCTTTGCTTTACAATCCTCTTAAGACTGTTGTTATACACTTTTTTCCCCTTCACACACATTTCCATGCATGGATAAAATACTCAGATTATTTATCCATGATCTTTTGGGACTTTCTAGTTTGTGTCAGTGAGTCTCGAGTGGCAAAATGTCAAGTTGTGTTTTTGATTCAAACATCACAATTTTGTAAAGGAAAGGGTGAAACCATTGGATGTTTTTTTTTCCAGGTTACAGACAGTGGTCACCCTCCTTTGTCTTCTATTTGCGTGCTCAACATCAACGTCACTGAGGAGAGCAAGTATCCTCCCACTGTTGTCCCCCTTGAGATTTTCATTACAAGCTCCGGAGAGCTGTTTGCAAATCGAGTCATCGGTAGACTCCACGCATTCGACCAGGACCTGCAGGACATCTTGACCTACAAGCTGGTTTCACAAAACCCAGAAGGCCAAAGGTTCTCTGTTGACCTGACCGATGGTAAAATCTGGGCAGATGAAAACCTGGAGGTGGGCTCATATGCGCTGAACATCAGTGTGAGTGACGGGAAGTTCACTGTGTGGACTGATGTCAAAGTTCACATGTGGACTGCAAGTCAGAAAACACTTGACTCTGGCCTGACACTCCAGTTAGCTGGGATTTCACCTGAGGAGTTTCTGGGGGATCACTGGAGAGGCTTCCAACGCAAATTGTCACATTCTCTCAACCTTCCCAAACAAGAGCTCTACCTGGCCAGCCTGCAGCAGCTGCCAGAATCTAAAGCACTAGAGGTCCTGCTGGTCCGGAGGCCCGATAATGGACTCATCCAGTCTCTGTCAAGTAGCAGACTTCAAGGTGAGCTGTCTGCAGAATGTTTTGTTAATAAAATCTGTCATCTCAAAATTGCGTGCCTACCTGAATGTAAACACTTTTAATGTAGGCATTATACATGAGATGGAGGACTCACTGGGCCTCAGAATTCCTAAGGTGAGCCATGGTGGGTGTGTGGGAGCCAGCTGTCCACCGAGTGGTTGCAGGAATGCAGTACTGCTGTCAGGAGCCAGACTGAGCCATTTCAACACAGCCAGGGCGGGTTACATCACACCACAGCACACCTGGGAGACCGTCTGCTACTGTAAAGGTATGTCAATCTAAGTGTCAGTGTGTGTCTGAGCTTCAGAGAACAAGCAGTCAGGGTGGGCACTGATGTAAGATTGTGGGAACCACAGAGAAAGTTGTGGTTCACAAATGAAAACGCAGAGGTTTGCCAACACAAAGCTTCACGCCTCTCACTCTTAAGAGCTGAGTCTGCATCGCCAAAGTTCACACAAATATTTGCGGTCCTTCCAGTTCAAAATAGGAACAAGTCATATCGGAATGAGCTTCACATGAGTTTGAACAACTATACAATCAGCTCTCTAAACACTCACAAGCCACAGAAATCCCAAAGGTTTATACTCATCAAATTGAGGTGGAGAAAATGAAACAGAAAAGAGGGTTTTGTAATATATTCATTATTTTGAGTCTGTTAGATTAAAATAGTGTTCATGCTGTATTTTTTTGTGCGATGAGGTTATCATATGGAGCTTCAAGAGTTTTGAAGCTTTGACAACTTTATGTACTGTTAATTGAAGGTCAAGTGTATTTTATGCTGTGATAAAATAATGGTAACCACATATCATACAAATGCAGAGGTAATAGAAAAGACACTGTTGCCTTATCAGGAAAGTAAGCCATGATGCCAAGATATTGTCCTCACGCACGCAAAGAAATACTGCTGTGTCAATGCCGATTTATTTCTATGTAATGCAGAAATCTCTCCTCTGCACCCTGCCAACACTTTCCTCCCAGGGTAAAGCACTCTGGCAGGACACAGAACCTAACAGCCTGAGCACTGCTTCTGTCATACAAACTCACAGACACCAATGAAGTGCGAACGTGTGAAGAATGGATTCTTGCCATTTCTTTCAGTGTGTTGACTGCTGCAAAACCTCAACTGCATAGATTGAAAAAAGCAATTTCTGTTGACTGTCCCCCATTAAAAAAGTGTTTCTTGTTGTAGGTCAGTTAGGATTACTTATTTCTGTTTGGTATATGCAAAAATACTGCACCACTTTCCTGTATTACTTCATATGGAGTTCAATGTTTTATAGTATTCATCAATGATCCAAATCGCTTAGCGAAGGTGTGAGGAGAATTCCAACAAATTACTGTCAAATTCTTTCAAAATATGTTAACCATCTCATGGGTAACATATTTTGGAAAAAAGGCAAGTGTACCAAATAATACAGAGATATACAGGAGTCACATGCCAATTTCCAGAACTGCATATATGAAAGATAATGTGGCTAGGCATAACTTGCCACAATGCTACTTGTCACAATAGATAGAGATAAGGAAGATTAATGTTAGCTTCTGTGTTAATTCCAATTAAAAGTGTCTACCTCCCTGCTGGATGTTCTACCCTTTTATTCAATTTAACAATTAATCATGAACAATGGAAAAAAAAATGATTTCTACAAAAATGAAAGTACAGAAATCTTCACCTCCTTTATATTCCAAAGGGGGCCAGCCAATTAGTGCTAGTAGTCTCACTCTGATTGGATACATTACAGTACATTGAGAGAGAGGTGACCGCGGCCAAGCCGCCATTAACCAAGATGCTGCCTCATCTTGAGGCTCATCCATTGTAAGGACTGCCTTGGAGGGGGAAAATGCCACATTAATGACAGGTGAGCGATAAAAAAGAAGACATTTCACACTCTATCCTTGACAGGATACAGCGTTAAAGAGATCCGCGTCCATTCTCTGGTTAATCACTAATCCTGGCTACCATTAAAGCATAAATATAAAACAACTATCCAAAAATGGTATTAAAAAGTTTTTGTAAGAGGATGGATAACATAAAAATCTCTAAGGCACTAAACATGCCCTGGGGTTTAGTCAAATCCACCATTAAGAAATGAAATGAATGTGACACGTGTTTAAATCTATCCAGGCCGAGAGAGAGGACTATGACCACTTTGAAAGACTTATGTTGGGGATTCTGCAGAGAACAACTGTTTACCACTAATCAGGCAAAGTTTTATGAGAAACTTGAAGTGAGGTATTTGCCTGACTCATAGCAAGTCTCAAGAACACTCCATGGTCAAGTAGAACACAATTTATTTGATCTTGTGTGATCAAAGTAGAGGTTTTTGGCATTAGATGAGTGACTGGGGGGCTTGCAAATGTAGAATACAAGATAAATGCAGCAAAATGTAAATAAATCCTGGAGAAGAGTTTGTTTCCACCAACAAGAAAACTTTAGTTCCAGGGAACATTTGGTATCCAGTAGGTCAACAACCTGAAGCATCCAGTTAAGCAGCACAAACATGATTTAAAGAGAACAAAGGCGGACGAATGGGCATGCAACATGATATGCAAGCCTGAGCCATATGAACTCAGTGCTGTAAGTGAAGCCAAAGTTGCATCTAGTGAATACTGACTTGAACAGGGGAAATAATTTGTGTTACACTTTTAAACTTTCATTGTCTTGTATCTTAGTTTTCACTGTTTGCATTTTGTTTTGTTTTTGGTTTTCTTATTTATTATTTTATTGATTATGATATCTAATGAGGTAAATACTATAAATACAGGAACTGTGTTACTTACATATTACACAGCTGTTATTACAATGAGAAGGTTCAAACGGTTTCACAGAGGAAGTCTGAAGTACTTGCTGATTTCATTGATGGCTGTGGACTCCAATCACTGAAAATAGATGAATTTAAAAAACACACCTATTATCATGGTATTTAGTTAATATAAAAACTATTAGAACTAACCTAAATGAAGAAATAAAACCTAAAACAAATGTCTTGAAATGCATGTGGACACTTGATTTTGTAACTTTATAGAAAATATGTTTTCACATTAGCTGAAATAAAAAATATACAAACTTTAACAACAAATTATAAAATAAAACAATATATAATGATGCAATATGACACTTGATGCCTTTGGGTACAGATACAAAGAAAGAATTTTTCCTCATGTTCTTCCTTCCTCATTTCAATCATTGCATCTAATGGATCACAGATTAGAAAAACTAATTAGGCACGATTGGACACCGAGAAAATTGAATCTGTTAAATTAATTTAACTTTGATACGGAAGCTGTAATATGTTTCTAACTGTGATTAGTCAGCTGTGTCACAGCAAAATGCTATTTATCTTTTAATAATTCTGGATTAAGGATTAAGAGGTCAGACGTCAAAAAGGAGCAAACCAAATCATGTAAAAAATTAACAGAAATAAGTAAATCATTCACTACTTTCCTTTCTAGGTATCTAATGGCTTTTGACAAAAGCATTAATAGCTTTTCAAACAAATAATTATGAGGATGATTATTGCGGCAGTTACAACGACAATAAGAAACTGAGAGTAGCAGCTTTTATTGCCTCTTTGTTCATCCGTGCCTTCTGAGTATAAGGATTTGTTCTATTTTATCTATCTATCTTCTTTTATTTATCCATCTTCCATTGCTTCTTTTACAAACATGTTTCTGATATCCCCTGTTTAAGCTGGTCATAAATCATACATCAAGTTATCCAAATCCTCCAATTATGCTTTTTTTATATTACAAAAACCATCAAGACACAGAGAGGGATCTGGGAGATTGGTTACAAAGTCACTCTGTCTGTATTATTGCTTTTTTTTAAATCAGGTTTGAATTTATCTTTCAAAAAAAAATTAAAAATACGATGAAAGCAAAATTCTTCTTCTATAATGCTATATTTGATCACTTCATTGTTGCTAAATCTGGACAAAATAGAAAAATTAATAAATTAGGTACTTCATATTATATTTCAAAAAGACACTCTACATATTTTTCATTAAATTAAAAGGGTCTGTTTTATTCTGTTTTAGCATTAGTGGTTATGCATAAACCATACACAAAGAAACATTTATCATCAATCACAGTAACAATGTATTACTCACACAAGCTTAAACTAATATAACTTGAAAATAAACCATAAACCATATTAAACTCCCAATTCGCAACTAAAGTAAGCAAACCTTAGAAATGCCCAACTTGTGTAAAGCTATTTAATTATCATTTAATATCATTAAAATGTTTATGCTTCTATGTCTGTACTATGCATTTAGGTGTATGCATTTTTTTCCCCTCACTGGTTTCATCCTGCTGTGTTTCAGAGTCAGCCCTTAGATTTAGCTCTACATCCTACCTGAAGTATCTCCACAGGATGGACGAGGATAGCCAGGATTTTAGTCTCTCATTGAGGTTTAAGACTTTCCAGAGGCATGGCGTCATTATGTCCACTAGGGGTGCAAACGACCGGGGGGCTTTACAGGTATGTATCTTTCTGTGTTTTATAACAGAGTATTTATGAAGAAAGTGAGTCCAGAATTCTTTCATCGTTTCATCAATACATGGGGATAAAATATATAAATAAAATCCCATATTTCTGGATAATTTGCTTGCTTGGCTTCACAGAAATTCTATGATTTTTTCTAATCTCCAACATGTACATTAACCTGTTCAAATTCTCTTATGTTTGAAAATGTCAAAGAGTCGAAAAAGACAAAATGAGAGGAAATAAGCCAGAAGTAATATAATTACAGTGAAATGCAGGCAGAGGTTCAGTATTTGCATTCATTTGAAATGTATTTGTTGTGCTCTCCCTTGAGCTGGGGGGTAATTTATTCTGCTCTTTCAGTTTTGCCACCGCAGAGAGATTAAATCTCTTCCTAATTTTCGGATGCTGTTTGTATAATGTTGTTGTTTGACACTAATTTACAGGCAGAGAGATAAAATCGAGGAGCTGCTGATTTAATCAAAGGGAATCTTCCTCGGAGGAACACCAACAGTTAGGAGCGGGGGGGGGGGGGGGAGGGGTTGTTTGAAATTTGAAATGTTTCAAACATCAGCTCGACATTTCTCGACATCAGCTTTACAAACTCTAGCCTAACTGTTAATATTATAATATGTTCTTTGAGTGCTTGGTTGTATGAAGCTGTTTATTTAACCTGTTTATCCTATTGTAAGTTTATTCCAGTGCTACAAGAGGCTTTACATAAAACCCAGCTATGTTGATATGATTTAAAGTAACTTCAAATTTTGGTTAACATGACAGTCACTACATTTACACTTTAATTGGATATTTACAATGTCTATATCAACTGTATTTAAATGCCACTTTGTGACATTAATTTAGTTTCTAAACCATTCTTTCTTTAGGGCATTTGCGAATCCAAACTAAGTCACTTTTTTTACTATTAAATAATTTAGTTGTTAACTTGTTAAGTACCAGAATGAGAGAATGTTCCTTTATATATATGTCCTATGTAAACGGTAGGCTTGACTATTTAAATTGTGTGACTTGGAATTAGCAATTTAAGGGTTCTCTTAATAGTATTTTGGTCAATTCCTCCAGACAAAACTGGTGCTGGCAAGTCAGGTGTTCTCTGTTCGTAGCTCTCCCACAGTTGTTTTATGTAAAAGACATCAGGACTTGCCACTTGTGAACTTTCCCGTTTTATGTCCTGTTGTCACTTTGTAACTGATTTTGGCGTCATTCTTGCTGTCATTGTTCATTTGAAAAAAATAAGTTGCACCTAAACCTTACATTCTTTCTCGTACTGGTAATTTTACATCAAGATTTCTGCATAACCTTCTTCGATGTAATGAAATCAGTTTTGGCTACACCCTGTCTAAAGACAGTCTTTTATTACCTTAACCCATCTTTGTGAGATATCTCAACAGAATATTTCTACATTCTAATTCCTGGAAAACTTTAGAAGCCAAACATTTTTTTTCCAAGGTCCTAGCAACCTTGTACCTGCAACAAAGTATTGCGTGACTATATGAATTGAAAAGGGACTCTAAGTCGAATTGAATGAAGGACTCACACTTGATTTCACTTATGATTTTCGAAGCACTGAACTGTAAAAATCAAGTATAGATTAAAAAAAAAGGTAAAACTGAACAAACACGTGACTAACAAAAATAGATTTTTACCGTAGCATGCAGTATTTTGGCTCTTGTTTGCCAGCTTGTATAAACATAAGTTGGAAAACGTGAGTGTTTCTTTCTCGCTGGCCTACTAAACTTTTTAAAGGTGCTGGAGCCTTGCAGCATTTTTACTGTGATTTATGAAGTCACTGAATGCAAAACGAAGAGCCAGATAACTTTAGTCTCAGTGGAGTTAGGCTTTATAGGGTACATCTTTTTGTTAGGCTCTTTATGTATAGTAAGATCTCTGTTTCATCAAATCAAATTTGATTACCCATCATGAAAAAATTGTAAAAAAACTAACATGCTTCAGCTTTTCCTCATTCAAAGTTTCTTTGTTTCGTAACTAAAAAAAGGTCCATCCTCATTTGCTTTTTCATTCCTCTAATTGGAGGATTCATGCTAATTACTGAGTTTGTCATCCAACCAAATGTATATGAAACAAACTTTCTTTTGAACACTGAGGACAACGTAGTATCACCCTGCTCATGTGTACACCAAAATAGCTCTAAACCTACAATAAAGCCACTGCTACAATAATTAATAAATTCAGCATCAATTGCGGTGGTGCCGCTAATGCATAGCAGTCTTCAGTGTATGATAGCAGTTTGCAAAATACACACTTTATATTTAATACAGAAGATGTGGAAA
The DNA here is from genome assembly GCA_032876305.1 of Orestias chungarensis. Lineage (NCBI taxonomy): Eukaryota > Metazoa > Chordata > Actinopteri > Cyprinodontiformes > Cyprinodontidae > Orestias > Orestias chungarensis. Next base: position 870,903 of record JAVLVB010000433.1, on the reverse strand, counting down.
AGGATTCTGATGCATAAAGAAAGCATGAAGAGAAAAAGGAGCTTGAAAAGCTGCTGGCTTGTCATTTCTTGAGCACGCTGAGCGTGCATGAATACTAAGTGACAGCGGTTTATGGAAATGTAATGCTGAGCATATTTGCTCTATTCTATGTGTAGTATCAAACAGAGGGAGGTTGAGTAGAGATTATTTTTGTAACACAGAATACTACTCATAAAAGACAAAAACATGAGGAGCGTCTAAAGTTTTTAGCAGGAGATTTCTAAAACTGCATGTTGAGACTGGAATCTGTTGTAATGTAATATTAGGACTTCTTTTGACTGGAAAATTGTTTGATCAAAGTTGACGGCTCATTTTAATTTTCCTGTGGTGTGCATGTTAGAACAGTTGGTAGCAGTGTGCAGGTCCTGGGTTCAGAACAAATCAAATGCATTGACTTTGTGTGTTATAAGTCCAGAAACATGACAGTTGGGATATTTGGGTGTAAAGGTGAGTGTAAAATGCCAGGCAAAGCATTTTTCTCAATAAGATTTTTGTTTATCATACTTTTAATCATACAGAAAATGTATCCAAACAACCTGGTCCTACTTTGAACGGTCATCAATAATCAACTGCAATTGGTCAAATTAAAACATTGGTCTAGTACCACTCTGGACTTGAATGCTGAATGAGAAGCTTTGGCCTGACCTTAAACTGGTCATTCAGTCATAAAAACCCTTCAGTATGGAATGATCAAAACAATTCTGCATAGAAAATAGGGTCAAACATTGTGTGCAGCAATCTAAGGAACTCTGCAGTCCACCCTTGGTTGTATTCACTTTTCCTTGTTGGGTCACGCCCTGGACATGTTGCCAGTCCATCATAAAGACAGACAGGACAGACATACATGCACAAACCCCTAAGGAAAATTTAGACTAACCAATTAACCTGTCATGTTTTTGGACCATGAGAAGTAGTTGGTGTACCGTGAGGGAACTCATACATGCACTGGGAGGATATGAAAACTTCCTGCCGAAAGCTTTTTGCTGCAAGGCAACAGTGCTACCAACTATGCTGCTGGTTAGCCCCAATTTAAGAGACCTATCACCAGTTATTTTATAACACATGATGGCGTCTTGTTTTTCCCTTTTGTATTTAATCACCTTATCTTTGCCAGATATAAACATTTGCTTGATTTAGTGTGACGAGGAAGCAAACATAAGAAATCAGCAAAGCATGCTTGTCCTGTAGTTAGACATGAGTAATGCAAATTTTGTACAAAAAGCTGGTGAATTACATGGCAATGTGTTGTTAATTAATCTTAAGAATCTCTGATGTGCCAAATCACTGAGACATGATCCAAGAATAGACAGTCTCATAAAGTCAAAGAAAATTAGTATTCAGTGTTCTCAAAGTCCCCCCCCCTTTTTTTGTTCAATTTGACGAAATTTCCAAAGCCTTAATTTCATTGATCCTATTTGTGATTTGCTTATTTATAATTTTTAATTTAGGTTATCAAACACTGCACTAAGTTTGGTTTGAATAATAAACTGAACTCAAATCAGTGTTTGATAACTAGGATCGATTGTATGCATGATTGATCTAAATGACATACTTTAGTAAAGGGCCTTCATATGATATATTTTGTGAATTGGTGTTAATACATTGGACTAAAACTATTTTAAATACATTTTATTCCATAGCTGACCAAAGGAGAGCTGCAATTCAGATACAGATGTGGAAACACGCCCCCAGGCACCCTGCTGATTGGATTCCATCCAGTGTCAGATGGGAATTGGCATGGTGTTCTACTGGAGGTCAACTCCAGCTCCCTAAAACTGACTCTAGACCAGCAACATCCAGCTTCCATAAGCCTGGCAGAGCCGTGCCGGATGATGCTTTCCCACGGTGCCCTACTGTTTGCTCCTCTTTCTCAGGACTCCGCTCAAGATTTTAGCCAGAATCATTTCATCGGCTGTCTGGAGGCCCTGGAGCTAAACAGGCAGCAAATCATAGAGGGTGACACAGCAGAGCTGACAGGCTCAGGAAGCAGGAGGGTGTTTGGGGTGTATCAGTGCTGCAACAGCACAGGAGTCTGTGACAATAACCCCTGTAAGAATGGAGGAGTCTGCAAGGAGGACAGTGCTGGAGGTGAGTAAATGAGCAAAGTATACTACATGGGAAAAGGCTATGAAGGTTAAAATGCTGCATTTAAGGCTGTGAATGAAAGCGATTGGCCATTGAAACACTTTATTTTTAATGATTAAACTAAAAATCGCACATAAAGAACTTTTCTTATATTGGAGTGTTCTGATTTTGTTTGGTATCCATGGTATTTTCAGGGAGCAAAACAAAGGGATATTTAAAGTATTTGAGGAGAATATCAAAACAAGGCAAAGACTACAATAAATGACACTTGGTGTCTTTTTTTATTATTATTATTATGTGTCTTGTCAGGATATGTGAAACTCAGGACTCTTGTCTGGGGACCACCTTGTGTGTATAATCATACTTAAATGCTTGTCTATGACGCTTCTTTATTTCTCCATAAAAATGTTTTATAAGCCAGTTGTTGGTAGCAAAAGATCCGTACCCCAGGTGCTGAGAATAAACCATCAGGTTAAAAGTTAAAAAATGTTTTATGGATATCTGACTTTTTTATTTAATGTTTAAACGTGATAAAGCAGCAGATGATAAAGGAGACCTTTTATTTCATTTTCCATTTGGTTAAAGAAAACTATCATGATATCTGATTGTTAAAGATGAGAACCTGTGATAGACTCGCCTTTTCTGAGAGGTTTGACAAATATGTTAGGTCTTCTCCAATTTTGTGTAGTGACTCACATTATGAGTCTCAAGGAAATTATTATTTTTAATGACTGAAGATCTGGACATGTCTTGCTTTTAGAGATCTTTCCATAGTTGGCTTTATTCTAACAAATCATAATTTGAAAGATTTATTTTTGTAATTCCTCAAATTATCTTTGTTTATGTTGATACTAACATTTAAAGACACAAAACAGAAACAGAAAAGTTTATCTTTCTCATCAATATGTTGTTCCAGCATCAGTATCTGAGCAACAAAAATACACTACATAATATAGTTTTAGACAGAAAAAGTTATTCATGTCTTTTCCTTTTAAAATTTTAAGTTTTAAAATGCTGTGTTTTTTAAAGACTTATAAAATCCTTCCAAAAGACTGTCCCTGCAGAGGGGAATGTAATACATAGCCCAATAACCTACAAGTCACTAGTGAGCAATTGACTTGGACTACTTTCATGTAAATTGCTAAACCATCGTTTATTCCCTTAGGTCTGTGCTGTCGAAGTAAGTTATAGTATACAAACATTTTTGCAGAGAGCAAATTGTTCAAAGGCCTCCTTCATAGCGGGTGGTTATGATTAGAATGAATATGTGCGTTATTTTTTTTCCTAAATACTTTATTACTTTAGGCCTAGGTTTTCCAGCATGGGTGCAGATGTTGCTTTGCAGTGTAGCCGCTATTCAGATTGAAACAAACATGGACCTTTACACAGAGTCATAAATAAACTCTCTAATAGTAAAATCTTCCACAGTCCTACCTGATCTTCGCATCTTTGCAGATGTCATTAGAATTATCATGTGTTAGGTCATAAGACAATTTATAAGTTTTTTGGATTTGTTCTAATATTTAGCCTCTCAGTTCATTTTTTGTGACATGTCAGTTTAGTGTATTAGTAATTGGATAGACTCTTCTATTGATACTAAAGTGTCAGAGAAGCCAAAGTTGTGATAGCTGATTTCTAATAATATAGTGGAGACTAACACATCTACCAGCTTACTTGATTCTTTACTGAAAAAGCAGCGTTTGGGAAACATGAAGTTAACTTAAAACAAGTATTTACACTATTGATCTGATGAACTCCACATTGAAATTGAACATCAACCCAGCCACAATGCAGATATGAAACCCAACACAATGTTCGTACGGATGAGCTTTGAAGAAAGATCTAAAGATCTGCAGCTGTCTTACATTAAACGATCTTTTTCTGTTTCTTTTTTTTTTCTTTACGTGTCTATTTTCTGTTCCTTTATTTATATTTAAATGCAAAGTTGCTATTCAGCATCCATGTAAACATTTGTAACTGTGAACTTCTAATTTTCATAGTTAATGTTTTACTTTAAGGATTGTGGGTTTTTTTTCAGATATCAAGCACACTTCTGTGTTCTCGGGCTAAATCCCGTTGACCTTTGCTGTGATTAATTCTTGCCTGTTGGGGACGCTCGATATGTCTTTGATCAGTCGCTCTTGTCTCAGATGTCTTAGTCCATTTTATTTATTCTGCAGAGCCCCACTGCACGTGTGCAGGAAACTTCTACGGCACCCACTGCGAGCTGGCGGACAACCCATGCGTTTCACAGCCATGTACTCAGGGAAGGGTATGCATACCCAAGGCTCCAGGTTACGTATGCAACTGCTCAATGGACAACACCGAAGCAAGGTCACTTGTTAATTTTTTTTTTCTCCCTGAATAATTTGCTGATTTCAAATGCTTTAATCTTTAACATATAGACTGAAAAAGGTTTTTGATTTAAAGGGAATCTGTCAATCCCTACTAATCACCATTATTATGTTTACCACAACATCAAGATTAAACCATACCAAGAAGAGCTTGTGTTAATCTATCCCTTTCAAAAGTTGATATGCATAGTATCTCCTGGTGTTAGTGTTAGTCTGACAGACAAAGAAGTAAAACTGATCAGTTTAACCCCAACAAAAAAACAAGGGGAGCTGAAAATATAAAAGTAATTACCAAAAATCCCATCACTCCTAGAAGAACTTTGGTCAGAACGCATTCACAAAAAACTGCAATTACATATTCAGAAATATTCTCAAGGCCAAAAAAAATCCCACAATGAAAAACAAATTTAAATTTTGCATATGCCTTTCAAAGAAATCATATGAACAGCTTTGAATTTACATAGATATGCAATCAGAATGTCACTTTTTAGTGATCAAACCCACATATCCACACAAACATGTTTCTCTTATCCCTAGATGCTTGCATTCCTTTCACACCACAAGCCGTCAAACCAAATTACTGAAGCGTTTGCATATTCTTCCTTTCATTAAATGTTTTTCTGGAATCGCGATACTCCACGTGGTTATTGAGTGCATTGCACTTTGAAGGTAACGTTTCAACTGAATATATGAAAAATGAAGGTGGGTTGTAATTGCAGGAACTGGCAGTTTTCTCTTATGTATGAATCTTTTTTATTACATCATAATTATAATCAGTTAGTGCAAAACTCTACATAGAAAGCAATTACACGTAACAGATTTCCATCCATGTAAGGTCAGGTAAAACAAAAACTGTCTGTCAGCTGTCTTAAAAAGTATTTACAAACCAGATTCCCCATAGACAAACTGAATAAATGTTTCCTTTTTTATTTCTTTTAAAAAACTGCTTCAAAATGATTTTGCTCTAGCATATCTGGTAAATTCTGTATCTGGGAAATGGGTGCATTAAATCGAGCACCAGGGTGTTTTATGCCAAAACAAAATGACAGGTCTGTGCCGTAAGGCAGTAGCACTCAGCAGTTAGAGCTCTGACAGTCTTTGGGGTGTTATTTCTTGCCTAGACTGGGAAGATGAAGGGCTTGCAGTGAAGCTTTTAGTGTCATTAGCCAGGTATAACCTTTACTGGCTGGCCAAGGTGTCAGTTTTTGTGGTAGTCCTTCCCTGAGCGCTCTTGTTCAAACACAAACCGGTTCCTCGCTGTTGGACTTAATTTAATTGTTGTATTAATTGAAAGAGAAAATAATTGTTTTTGACCAAAATCCCCCAAAAACATTTTTTTTGTTTTTTTTTGTATATACAGCCGTTGTGTTATTTATCAAATGTAATATAACAGTGTTGTGGCAGTCATCCTGTCTGTGTTAAATTTATGTGTTTAATCTGAACACGTGTCCCAAAGGGGAAGTTCTGATGCCTTTTAATTGCAACATGATGGATAAAACTAGTGCAAGCTTGTTTATTCTTCTCTCTGTGATCTAAATGTATCTTCTCTTAATGCATTAGATGCCACAATGAGATTGAGGTCTGCTTGTCAAATTCCTGTCCAGGAAACTATGACTGTATAGTCACCAATGGCTTTATATACTGTGATCCGCAACTACTGGTCAGTTTTATGGAAATGTCACAGATCGTTGCCAGTCATTGTAATTTCTTCTACATTGTAATTCCAATTAATCTAATATTCTATCACCTATCAGGTTTCTCCAGAGCATGTCTATTCGCAAGTCATCCAGATCTGTGCTAGTGTTCTGGGAATGGTTTTCCTGGTTGGAATCTTTGTTGGTGTCAGGAAATGTTATGTTCAGAGGAAGAAAAAACCTGCCTGTGTCCAGGACTCAAATGGGTGAGCATGATATTGTTTATTTTCCAAAGAATTTTTGCTTATAGCTCACATAGAACTGAGTTGTTTGTTTTAGAAAATAAATTTGGATATGGCATGAGATTGTTTTACAAGTAAATCATGTTATGTCAAACAAAGGTGGAAAAACTGCAAATTTCATGTTTCTTCATTGAACAGAAGCCACATAATTTTATTGCTAAATAGCCATGTGGATATTGTTTGTTATGCTACTGTAATTTGAAAAACATTCATGGAAAGTTTAGTGAAAGGAAAAAAGATTAGTATAAAAACAAGCTAAAAAACAATATTGGTTACCTCAGCCTTAATTTGACTGTCATGAAAAGACAGATTCCCTTCATGCCACAATGTACTGATGCTATAATTTAAAAAATTAAATAAAAATAATACTTTAAAATTAGCATAAGGATTTTTTAAATGTATCACCCTTTCTAGAGTTTCCTTCAGTAAAGGGACGCTAAATAAAAAAAATGTCCTAACTGAATTATAGCCTCAACCACCAAAGAGTTTCATCCAACCACAGACTTAAGTCTTTACACAGAGCTGAATCCTTATAATGTAACATTTTCATTAATCTTTTACTTTTATGGATGCCAACAGGTATTTCCAGCCCAGGCTGGCAAAGAGCCTCAAAGCAGAATGCCAAGATGTTAAGCCCACTGAAATGAGTTCTCTGGTCAACCCCAACAACCTGGATCAGACACCATTCAGATCTCTGAGGCCCCGCAGCCAAATCAGTTCGTCAGGAGGTGGCTCCCCCAAGGGACAGCAGCCGGTTGTGTGCAGCGTTGCCCCCAACCTTCCAGCCAGACCACCCTCGAGCTCTGACAATGACTCAATCAGAAAGAGCCACTGGGACATGGAATATGAAGGTGTGTTGAAGTTTGTTTTAAGCATTATTCATGTCAACATCTGAGATGTTACAGTAGCTGAATAAATCACTTCACATAAGTGAATAAAAACCTATTAGAATTGATTCATTGATAAGATTGCTGTTGTTGTTTTTTTTGCAAAATTAATTATTTTGATAAAATTAAAATTGTTTCATTTCTGAAATGTGTAAGTTTATTTCAGTTAGAACAGTTAAAATATTTTTTAAACCAGAAAACAATTGTTTTATTACATTTTCACACTTTTCCTCATAATACAAATCAAGCCCTTTAAGCATTTTAATTAATTCTCCATGCTTCAAAAACAATAGTACCATATAAAAAAAACTGTAAATCATGTTTTTATTTTGTCTAATAAGTAAGGATTACCATTTTTTTCATATTTTAAAATAAAGATGAATAAAAATTAAGTTGGAACAATAACAATTGGAAAGTAAACCACACAGATCTATCCTAACTAGTAAATATAAAGGAAAAAACTAAAACTTGTTTGTAAATTAATAATTTGAAGAAGATGTTGACAGCTTCTAAAATTTAAACTTCTTATAAATAGAAATAATAATAATAATAATAATAATATTCTAGCAACACATAATCAGTCTTTAAAGCTACCAGTTTTAGTATTGTCATTTGTTAGCAAAGCTAAATGATTATTTAGTTTAAAAAAAAATCTAATTGTGGTGCAGAGTGTATCATCATTGGATATAATGGTTATTTATCTGCAGAAAACTATTATCAGAAGTATATAGTGTAAATATTTACACACAAGGTCAAATGAACAAAATATAACTAAATATATATTTATACTACGCTTGTAATTATTTTGCTCTCTTGCAAGGCATGGCTATTTACCTGCTCAAAGTGAAACAACAAACTACTATTATAAGTTTGAGTATTAATTAAATATATTTATTTAAACATCTAATAAAATGTTTATGGCTGTATAATATCAGTTTATCTAAGCCACACACATTTCTTCATTGACTTGTTATAGTGCGACAAAGCTAGCTGAAGGCGACAACTATCTGACCCTCCATGACAGATCCCAATCAAGTGTTTGTGGCCAATAACATCCAGCAAATGCATGCTAAGAAACAAAATGTTTTGAAATCAAATACTTACAAGCGAGTGATCTACAGTTTAATTGAAGCGTTCTGCAGCCTATTTACCATCCCAGCAATCTAAAGAAACATTATTTGTGTGTGCGCGTGTGACTGTGAGAGGTGTGTGTGTGTGTGTGTGTGTGTGTGTGTGCGTGCGTGTGCGTGCGTGCGTGCGTGGGTGTGCGTGTGTGTGTGCGTGTGCGTGTGTGATTGTTTTTTAACTATGTACACCTTTAGTGTGATGGGTTATTTTTTAACTGTTATTTTGCCTGTAAAGGACTTTGTGTTGCGCTAATGCAGGAAAACCAATTAAAAAAATAATTAATATGCATGTACTTTTTCTTTTGTTGGAAAATATTTGCTAAACAGACCAAGCTGGAAAGGCAAACATTGCATCACATGTAAAGCAGCTCATTAGGGAATATTTTGACAAATTATTTTCATAAATTACAACAGGTCATCTGAAAATATTGAATGATCTATAGGCCATTTTTTTTCTTTTTTTTTCTTTTGAAAACTTGTAGGAAAATGTTCTCTTTCTGAAAATCATTTGCACGGGGTAGCTGTGAATTTTAATGCTTACATTAAATGGGAAGTTTACGGTATATTTGTAACTTTGTATTTTTTTTAAGCTGACACTGATGTATTTTTACTCATCTATCTATCATCTATTGTTTTGTCTTAGTACTAAACCAGTGGGTTTGTCCCAGCTTCTTATAGCTATTTGTAGTTCTCCACCTACTTTGGATATCATCTGTGTGTCTCTTTACACTACCTGCTCCTAAACAACTTTATCAGGCTTGAATATTACAAAAGGATTAGTTGATGTTGGTTCTCTATTTTTCTCAGCTTTAGTGAGCTAACAGCTATTGATCTACAAACTGTCATCAAGCACTCATTATGGAGGAGTTTATATAACGTGATGTGCATCATGTCGGTTTAGGCTGAAATATTTGCAGAAACTGTTGTTTAAAGCTCTACAGTAGGCCATTTTCAGATTAACACTGAACATATAATTATTATACAATAACAAGTTCAAGGTTTCTATTAGATGTTCTGGATATTTTCTCTTTGATTTCACAAAGCTATGTTGAAATGTTATGTAGGAGTTTTTAACAGCATGATGACCTTTTGCAAAATCGTACAATCTTTTGGCCTTTGTTTAAATAACAATACATAGTCAAAAAAAAACAACTTTTATCCCTTTAAAAGATATCAATATAACTAACCTTTATGTGTAAGGTTATTTAAGGGAAACATCTAAAGTGGAATTTAATCTCAACTTTCTTGCAGCATTCTACTTTTCTCATTAAAAAAAGAAAGTGCTTAAGCTTATGTTTGGTTAGGGAGTATACCCTGTACAACCTTTTTTCATCCTAAAATATTTTGCTCCTAGTACTGTAGTTGACTTGGCCTGTGGTTAAATTTTTTGAAGGGCATCCACATAAATAACTGAACTTACATATGAGGCTGAAGGTGTCTATGCTACGGTGTCCAGCTAAAATATAATGATTTTAAAAGAATTCTCCAGGTGCTTTACTTTTTTTCTCTTTCTTTTTCTTTTGTTCAGCCTGGCCTTAGGTGAAATGTGGGGACCTCATACTGAGCCTTCTTTAGATACAAGCCTTCTCACTGCTGTGCCGTTCAAACCCACTCAAAGGGACTGTGGTTGAAGGATTTAACATGCATATTTCCACAGCCTCGACTTTGTCAACACCATGTGCACCGCACATAATGTCACAAGGAGTTTCATAATTAAAATCTTTCCTTGAAAGGAAGTGAAAATTCAAACAAAGCCTAGTTTGCAGTTTCTTTTCAGTTGTGGAGTGCTTGGAAGAACACTGCTGTGCATCTTTTTAAAGAATTAGTTTGTTTATCCTTAAATTTAACTTTGCTTCTCCTCTCTAAACCTGTTGTGAACAGTGCTTTAATGTTTCAGGAAAATTTATGACTTTTTTCTACTTCTGTCCGCAGTTTACCCAGCCGATCCTGACTATTACGGACGCCCATCAGGTCGGGAGTTCCCACAGTTTGACATTGTGGAGGACACGTACTCCAACTCCACTACGGACTCTCGAAGAAACTCCCGTTTTGCGGGCTTCCCGTTTCCCCTGGATCGCTGTGATCGGAGGGCACCACTGCCACCATGCTACAGCAATCAGAACTTGGATGACTTTTTGGGCCCAGACGGTCTTCCTCTTCCGAGTGCTCAGTGTCCAAATGAGTACACTGCCATCAGCTACTATCCCACGCATCATACCAGGAGCCTCGACAACATGTCTTCAGGCTTCAAAAGACTCAGCATGCGACTAAGTGTCGCCATGCCATCATACGCTGAACAGACCAGCCCACCTGCAGGATCAAACACAGCCCAGCCTCAAACACGACCCGCAGGGCAAACGCATCGTGGCTATGATGGATCCAGTATGGTGGAAAGCGATTATGGGAGCTGTGAAGAAGTCATGTTTTAGAAAAAAATATACCATTTCGTGCAGAGATCTCCCTCATTGCTGAAGATTATGTTTGATTTATTCATGAACTTATACAGAGTTAAATGATACCACTATCAGTTACTCTTCCACATTAGGGCAGCTAAGTTCTAAGTACACATCTTGGTTGGAGGTCTACAGCAGTAAAGGTCGGATTTCTCAATCCAATATTTTTATTTTTCCATTCTGTAGGGAAATCAAAGAACCAATGCAAATAAAAGTTCAGATATCTCTGATTTGATTGACTTTACAAGCAATCTTGCCCCGCTGTGCCAGACTAGAACGAGATAGTCCAAGGCTCTTAATTACCTCCTCTGAAGAAGTTCAACAGAAGTTCATCTTCAAGAAAAACTGCTGAGTGCAGTCACCAGAAAATATGAACAGTGGTACTGACTGGACTCTCTGGTGGACAAGTGAGATAAAGTTCAACTCTTTTAATTAACAGGAAAGAATCTCTCTTTGAATAGACAGCAATCCTACATTGCAACCATGTATACAACTTATTAGTTGAAGCCTGCTCTCTGTCTTGTACTGATAAATTGTATCATTTGTTTTCCAAATCATACGTGCATCTTTTTCAAATTGCAAACATGCAAATACATTTATTAAACAAGACATTTAAATGCAGGATAAGCATTTCGATCTATGTTTACTAACGTATTGTTCACATCTTTCCCGGTGAGGGCTGGATCCTCGTTTAAGCAAGTGATTTGATTTGTGATGTTGTATTTCTAAATGTGTTACACGGCCCTCAACATAGGGTGGACTCAGCAGCTTCAGTGTCTTTGAACATTTCTTCCTGGATTTTAATGTGTGCATAATAGACTTTGGATCCAGGTTTGGGTTGAACCACTGCTCAGCAGTGTTTCTACCCTTGATGTAATAGTAACACTTAATGTGAAGGTTTTGCATGCAGTAGAAAAGAAGCCTATTCAGCCATTTTAAATGATGGAAAATACAACACTGAATAATGAAATTCCTGTTTCAGTCAAAAGCTGCTTTTGCTGCATACAGCACATATTTCAAAGTTAATATGTAAAGTTGATATCAGTCAGAGCAAACAGCATTTTTAATAATGATTTTTTTAAATTGCATTTAACATGTAATCTAAATAGAATATGCACACGGTCCTTTGTGTGGTTTATATATTTTAAACAATCATTACCTTTGCAACAGATACAGATTTTAAGTCATATCAAAAATTCTAAATAAAAAAAAGATTTTTAATAGTTGAAAAAACACCATACTGTTATTTCGCCCACCTCTACCGTTATTTTGAATAACTAACTCCCATAATGAAGTGTAACAAAGACGCACAGCTAACTTCCATTGTTTACTGTATTTACAAAGGAAAGCCTCTTGCGTAACATACAAGTAGGCAGTGGGTTTTAAGAACAGACACATAAAAGAAGGGGATAGTCAAGTTAATGAATAATCAATCAACATTGAATAAATTGACTGATGACATTCTATCAGTGATTTGGAGCTTTAACTTAAATCTCTATTTTGTATCCAAACTATTTCATAGTTTGGTCTTCAAAAAATTGCTTCTTCATAAAATGCTAAGCTTACTAAACTGTTTGCGTTTAAATGAAAGGACACATTTTTTTATATTATTGAACAGCTAAACAGAACTAAATTTGATATTATACATATTATAATAATATTATATTAAATCTTCAAGAGTGTTATGGATTTAAACACAAGGAATGACTCAATCTTGTTACAACCCCAAAATTTTGGATTAAGGCACATTTCAGTAATCACATTGTGGTTATAATTTTGTTATTCTCTTTTTTGAATAGTTTTCTGCTACATGAATTTCCTGTCCTGTTAACATTTTAACATGTTCATACACTGGATGCCGTATATAGTTTTTTCACTAATAGTTGAGGTGAATAAATTCAACCTGGATAGAGATAAATCTTATACATAAGTATTGACATGTAAATGCAATTCGAATTTTGTGCTTTTTCTTTGCAGGATGCAAATCGCTTGAATGTGTGTTGCAAATGTGTTTTGTTTTTGTTTGTTATTTTATTCATTTATAAAGTTTATTTTTGTATTAATGTGGGCAACCCCATGTTTCTGTCATTTCTCTGTGAGAGATTTTATTCAAATGTGCTTTACTTCTTTTTTTGTTTCGAAAAAGTGAATAAAAAGACGACTTCCACAAAGTCTAATGATATCAGTGGCCTGCTGATCTTTGTTCTGTTTCTGTTAAAATTAGCTAGATTAAAAATGTTTTAGTTAGGTTAGGAAATATCTAAGTGCAGATAAAAACCAAGTGTAAAACTTCAATAAGACATGGCTATTAAAATTCAGCTTTGTTAGAAAAAGCTTGTGTAGCAGCCTCACATAATTTGTCCTGTTGTGTTTCTGCTATGACAGGCATGATGGTAGTATTAGGAATAATGTATTAAGAATAGAGATTATTCACAGATACGAAGGAGGTGAATCACCAGGGAAAGGTGAGTGGATCTGAGGTCGCGTTTTGCATATTACGTTCTTCCACCGAGGGCTAAGGATCCTGCTGTAATTGCTACTGCAGGGCTGGGGCCCACAGGTCATACTAAGGATGATGAAGCTGGATGATGGAGCAAAGAGAAAAGAAAAAAAACTGTTTTGACAGTTTGATCCAGAGGGCAACGTAGAGGCTCGTAGATGTCACAGGTGAGGTCTTATAGAACCGTCACGGGTTCGTAGATAAATCCCTTCGAAGAGGGAAAGCACAGTACAGCATTACTGCATCTGAATAGGTTGGAGGACAAACAAGAAGGATTTGGGAGGAGGCGTAAAGTTACCACATTTCCTTAACACTCAGGTAACTGGTGACCAGCTGCTCTTGTGGAGTTAGAAATAAGACTTGATAACAAGCAGGTGAGAATCCCAACACAGGAGCAGATCCCTGGATGCCCTCTGGTAAAGTACCTGAAAACCAGATCTCCCGAACTGTAAATTTCCAAGGTGACAAGACAGTATACCCAACCTCCCACTACCCTTAATCTCCTGTGACGGTCTTGGGAGCCAAGGGAAGCTTTGAATGTAGGAAAAAGATGTGAACATACTCTACCTAAGGCAGATACTGGTTTCAGTCTAAGGGGTTTGTGGAGGTGAGAATATGGAGGCTACCTTTAAGTGACTGATCAACATGTTCTGTCTGACTCAGGATGGATCCAGGATGATAACCAGAAGTGATACTGACCTTAGCACTGAGCGAGGAGCTAACTTACTTGTGAGATGAACTGGGGACTCAGGTCAGACAAAAAGTGTACTGGGCTGCCATGGAGATAAAAGATGTATTTAACAAAGAGTTTGTCAGTCTAAATAAATGGGAAAATTGGAAAGGATGTAATCCAATGATGAACTCAATGTTGTGTGATCAGGGGCATTTGGGTAGTGTGAGAGGTTGAAGCAAGAGGGAAGAAAGTTGACTTAGTTCCGGGACAGATGTAGTATGCTTGTGCTTATTTTTGGACCAAGCTTCAATTTTGTGTTATTTCCAGCTGATATGCCGGCTACGGGTTTGGTGCCATTAATAGCCTAAAATTATGGTTTATTTGGGATGATGAGAACATTTAGAAGAATATATTTGTAGTAAAGGATTTTTGTTCTTTGTGTTGTCTTGGGTTCTCAGAATAATTTTAGTTGGTCGGTCATTCCTAGGAAGGTTCACTATCATTCCATGTTTTGCAAAGAGCTTTGTCTCTCATCTGCCCTTGTACTTTTTTTAGATCTTGGCATGGTGTGCTACTTTTTTGTCTTTTGGCAAACTTTGTTTTATCAGACACATTACCCCAAGCCTTAGCTCTGTATCAAATATGAAGGAACTGAAAAATTGCCTGCCATGGCTGTGAATGCTCCCTAAAAGATACTAACAGACTGCTCCTTGCAGAGAGAGTGGGAAATTGTGTGAATTATGGACAATGTGTGTAAAAAAAGCTGCTCTTTGCCTAAAATCTACTGGCCCTGAAATCAACAACTGGACTAAATTCTACAATACCTATTTTTACCATAACGTTAATGTTCTCTAGTGTTTTTTTTATATACAAAAGTTTTGTTTTGTAATTTGAAAGATTTGTTGCTACAATCAGGTAAGACAACTGCACCCAGCTGACATAGAAGGAAAAAACACATATTTTATTGTACAAGCTGTTGTCAAAAACAAAAGACAAATTATTCACTTAAATGTGCCATAAATATGAATAATTATCAATATAAATATATTTTTGTGGTGAGTAAGGTGAATGAGAACTTCATGTGACCTGGAGTTGTAAAACTACATAATGGATTAAAATTGTCTGTACTCTAAGGACACTTTCAGTGTGAATACATCAAGAGCTACATTCTTCACACTGTCTTCATATATGATCAAAGCACATCGTATCCTGTTAGTCTGAACACATTTAAACTTCCCCTCTTTCTTTGGTCTCATTTGATTCATATATGAATGAAACTGAGTAGCTCACCTTAGGCAAAAATTATTTCTCTTATACATTTTTTGTCACTTTGTGTGAGTCAGGTAACATGGTGATAAGGAAAGGTTTCTCCACACTACTATGGAGTGGAGAAGAGAAGGAAAAGTCCTTCATCTCTGTAAATCTTCTTTCAATTCCTTAGGGTTACTTGTCTGTTTCAGGTTTCATGATTCTCCTTGTGTCCAAGATTAAAGTACAAAAATTCCTCATGGATTATAGCTCTTTTTGGTGCAATTCAAACACAATTGCATCCACAGCAGTTTGCTCATAGTGCAGGCAGAGCCAGTGAGGAGGTCACAGGCTATCTTTAACATGGTCCTCCTCCATCACATTTACTAGTATTAAGCTTCACATTTTAATATGCCCAGCTTTACTATTTAACCTCAAATAAAAATGCTTTCTATTCTTTTAAAGTTTATTTTTGTTCTTTATAGCTCTGCTGTCTTCAATGTTTACAATATAAAATAATTTCTAAAGAAACATTTGATGATGAAATATGTTGTTTAGAACTGTAAAGGTGCCTGAAAATTAGTAACAGTCCCCACTTGTGAATTCACAGTCTGCGCTCAGTTTACTTCAATCAAGATATATTAAATTAAAGTGTGCCAAATAAAAACTGGCAATTTGGTTATATTATTATTTTTTATTTATTTATTAAGGAATAAACAAGAATGGACTCTGACTGACAGATATGCAGATGGATTTTCATATTCCAAAAATATAATAATATAGTTTAAAATTAAAGTGATGACGTAATTTATTAAAGCCATTAGCTTTTAGCTAATGAAAACCCAGTTTTATTTTTCTCAGAATAGTAGAACATTTTATAAGCCAGATAAAAAAATACCTATGTAATCTATTACTCTGGGCTCCTGCTGACATCAGTAAAACTACAGTGATAGTGAGGGGATTAGCATGACACTGTGTGGATGTATTAATAAAACCCACATTGCTTTAATAGGAGCCTTCAACATGAATATGTAAAATTACACTCTTTATGTTAAACTGTTTTGCATGGGAAACTATGAAGTACTCTAAAATGTCCTGGTAGATGGCTTCTCAGACTTCAGACTTCAAATAAATAACAAACAAACAATAGCAAATTACGTGGCTGTCCAAATTATGACTGTAACAAATATCACAATGGAATTCAAATAGCTTAGTTCCTCTTTTCCTGTAACTGGAACCTAAATGAAACAGAAAATTTGCTTCCATCTGAAAACGTAGGAAAATTCCAGTAATCTTTTTTCGTCAGCTTCAGACATTTCCAAGAAGGTAAAATATGTACAACTTGCAGGCTATTATTTTACACTGAACCAGAAAAAAAGTGAATTGTCCTAAATGCACGTCATGAGAGCAGACTTGCATAGTTACTAGCTTCTTATTTTGTCTCCACTTACATGACTAAAAGATCTAAGAATGTTAATTTTATCCAAACTGCTCTTGGCTTTTTGAAGTACATGGTGTAATGTTGCACATTGCTATGGATTAATTGTTTGCTGAACATTAATCTTATAGCAGGCCCGGACTGGCCATAGGGAGAACCGGGGGTATTCTCGAAGCACCGGCCTAATGTTAGCCTTCTGTCCTGGATCTGTAAAAAAACTAAAAAAAGTCTGCTGGCAGTGCGAATATCAGGCAGACAGGCCAGCGCTGGGAAAAGCCATTTAGAGGCCAGCAGCATGTGAAGAGGGAAAGACGATTGGTTTATTTCAATTAAGACCCGCCCACAACGTCCCCATCAACCACACAGATGTGGAGGGGGGGGGGGGGCGTGGCGTTTGTCTGGTGCTGCCAGCTGGCGCAACTAGCGACGAGCAAGAAGTGAGGCGAAGCGACTCGGATCTCCCGACTTGCAAAGAGGCACAGAGAGGTCTGTCTGTTGCTGATTTGCTGTTATGTATCCCAGATCAAACATGACCATTTGTGTATTCCAACTTTGGATTTACTGTAGGTTGGGGTTCATTAGTATTCCCCGGTATGATAATGTGACACTGAGGCAGTTGATTTTTTACATGATTTGACTATGTAAAGCTCTAACCTAGACACTTATTATTGTGCAAAATCTTTATTATCTTAGTACTAATGCATTAACAGCTGTAAAGTTACTGTATATTACAACCTCAAAAGTTACAGTAGGTCTAATAGGTGGCCTTTTATTTGGAATTTGCTATAAGTGTGTGTGTGCACATGCACAAATGCGTCTTGTTTGTGCCCATGCATTTAGGTGTGCGTGTGAAGATGTATGCGTGGCAAGCCCAGGGTGGCCTGGTTACATAAATCTCCAAGTCCGGCCCTGTCTTATAGACATAATGAAATATTCATTATTAAATGCAGAGTAATTCCAGAGAAAAAACAGCATTAATGGTATCTCAAATAATTTCAAAACAATAATTTAAATGCTAATATATGATAAAGTACAACAGTAAGGATGGGAGGATAGGCTTCTCCTTAACCAGACATATTGTATTGAGGTGTGACATTTATTTTTGTATTCTCACTTTTTGTAAAAAGTGAAGCATAAATGTGCTACAAACTAGTTCAGATATGCTCGCTTTCTGTCAAGTACACTATGCAGTGGGCATGCGTTTAAAATAGGGATCATATACATAGAATATACATTATTACTGCATATAGTGTTTAATTTATCTAAAGTAAAGACAAAACTGTTAGACAAAATTCATACTTCAGTCCTAAACTTACAACCTAAACTTTAAACCTGAATGTTCAAAATAATTAATTGTATGAAGTAGTGTAAACTTAAAATTTTCTTAAAAGTTGTACTTACTTAAAGATGTTGAGTGGCGGTAAATGATTTTGAGCTTTAACTGGTCTATGTTTTTGAATTGTTAGTAATCAAAGGATTGATTGAAGAAACTAATAAATGTTAAGTTCTTGAAACATAAATATCTTGACTTTTCATGCTTGAAATTATTAGAGAGAACAGACTTTGCCCTCCTCAAGGACCAAATGGTCCCTAAAATGTATGTAGGGAATGTGGTTCTTTCAAAGTACTAAATATAGGACACACACACACACTGATAAAAACTAAAACGTTTTATTCTGTTATGCATTCTCACAAAGTGATTTGAACCATTGAGATTTCAGTCAGATGTTTACTCTCAACACAAACCGTACCTGCTGAAATTACTGTTAATTTAGATAGAGTTATAACTTTTCAAATAAAACTTTTGATCGCTAACTTAATTTTTTGGTGAGGAAGTCCAATTTTTTTTTGTACAAATCTTATAAATATATTCATAAGCATTGAAACAGGAGAAAAATATCCCCATTCATTCTTTACTTATGGAAGTCCATCTTCTTTCTTCCTTCTAAGGTTTACTCATTAAAATATGTCCTGAGAGAAATGGTTTTCTGTGTTTACAGCTTTGCACTAATTGGGTTATTAAAGCAATGTGATAACATACTGACAGCTTAAAATGTATGGTATTCCTAACAGTTTTTAAATTTTATTTAGAAACCTTCAGGTTTTTTTCTCACCAAACAAGATATTTCTTTGACCCAGTGTACCTTTCAAAATCAAGTTTTGGGGTTATGCATTAACCTTAATTTTGGATATGCAAAATGTATTCATTAATCCATTGCGATTTTAAATTGTCTTACTGTAATTACTTCAATATAAGTTTGGTGTTTAAATCACCTAATATAAAAACATTTTGATTCAAATATAACATCCACCTAGTTCTGATAATGCTCTTGATACTGACCTTCATGTACTGTTTTTACCAAAAGTCAACAACGTTCTATCTGATAACACTTCATCACTTTGTTCATGTAGCCCTCTTGATGTTGACAATCATTAATATTTTGGACATCGCCCTTCAGCATAATTCAATAGAAACATAGTTTGGTTAGAAAATTAAACGTAAAGATTGAAGACAAAAACCAATTCTTGCTTTCCTTTGAACCAATAACTTACTGAATCTCCATTCCATTCCATACTGTTTTCATCTTTTTACAGAGTTTTTAAATGAATTTCGGATCAGAATATGTTGTAATTTGTTTCATTTGAGATTAAAATTCAACCCCAGACAGCTGCAACAATTATGTACGGTTCCCTGAGAGCTAGACATTTCAAAGTTGTATGTTAAAGTAGAGGCCTCCCCCTCTACTTGTAAAGTCTCTAATTTCATTAAAACATGAGCTCATATTGTTACGAACTCCTGTCAGGACTTATTACATCTTTGTCTGATGGATGCCCCTGGAATGCACGGCAGATCATTTGTATCCAACACGGATGATGTGCCCTTGCTGTTTTCCTTGTGTTTTAATGTTCATTGTAATTACTGGAATAGGTTATCGTCAGAGTGTGTTCACGTCACGCTGTGTGTACGTATGTGAAGGGTATTTGATGTGACATCAAACAGCTTCAATTATTCCAGCACAACAGGTGTCGTCCTCGTTATCCACTTATAACAAATGCTGTATTTGATGGTGTGTGTTCTTCTACTACACAGATAGGACACAAGATCCCTGAGAGTTCATTATGAAAAAATATGAACTTATTCAAGCAAAAACTGACCAAAAGCCCATAAGTATTCAAGTTAATTTATGGATTTTAACTTACTTTCAATCAGTCACAACCTTTTACATTTCTGAAATAGCTGTGCTAAATTTGGCATCATTTTGGAGTAGGTTTGTTATATTAAGACTGTTCCTTTTTTATGGAACTTTGATTCCTTTAATTCATTTATTTCTGGCTCAGAAGGTTTATTATTATTCGGAGACGGAGGAGGAACTTTAAGTCCCCAAAATGAATCCACCTTAGTGTTTGAAATACAGTATTATATGTTTATAACGAAACATGACTGCAAGATCATATTCTCAACTTCAACATCTCTCTGCCAAACTTTCTGACTAGCAGACAGAAATTTAAAGAGGCCAACAACAGAATACTAGGACTCCCTGCAGATTATGGGCGCCGAATGTAAAAGAAAGTGATCACAGTTTTCGCATTCACATTCTCTCCACATTTTGGTCATTTCTTTCACATTTAGCAAATTTCCGTTGATTTTCTTTACATTTAGCTTATTTTACACACACATTTACTCACATGTTATATGTGAACGAAAAGTTTGTAAGTTTTAGTTTTATATTTAAATGTAAATATTAAATATATCTAAACATTAAATCTAAATTTAAATGTTATATGTTGAATCTAAATGCTAAATCTAAATGTAATATTACATCTAAATCTAAGTGTTAAGTCTAAATGATTTAACATTTACATTAAGATTTAATATTGACATTTAGATTTAGCATTTAGAATCACATTTAGAATTTAGATTTAACCTATAATGTTTACATTTAGATTTCACATTTAGATATATATTCAATATTTAACTTAAATGTTGAGAAAATGTAAGTGCGAAAAGTGTGATCACATAGATCTAGTGTTCCAGTTGAAGATCCCATCATACACCTAGTTTAGCAAACTAAAGCAGGCAGCACTCTGTGGATCATGTTCTTTGATTTATACATTTTATTTAATACAATCTAGCCTGATTTGCTTAGTAAAAAGTTCCAAAAGACACGAGTGGGGGCCTTATCAATTGCCTGTATCAATGACTACATGACAAAAATACCACAGTTTGTAAAATTGAAGGACTGTGTCAAACTGGGTAGTCGGGAGCGCCACAGGGTACTGTATTCTAAGCATTTATTTTAATTGGTTGTACATCAGAGTTCCAGCACAAATTGGAGTCCTGTTGTATATAGAAATATTCAGATGACTCTGTAGTTCCTGGTTGTATCAAAGATTGATAAGAAGTATTTCACTGACCATTTTGGGATGAGTATAAATACTTCCGTGTTTACCTGGTTGACAGACTAAAATGACCAAACATAATTTTTTACCTGGACATTTTCACTTTTTATGTCCTGTCTGAAGTGTCTGGGAGCGTTTGAAAAAACAAATGAAAAATTCATTAACCATGTAATACAGAAAATGTCTTACAAGTGGGTGTGCACCGTGTGCAAAACTGCCCCGTTTTAGTGATTAAGATGCTGAAGGTCGCAAAGTAAATGTTAAAATTGTAGATCCTTCTTGTTTGTTGAATTATTATCTTTGTAAAACTTTTTGTTGTTATTATTATGATTTTATTGCAATGAAAATGTATTTAGATATTTTGCTGAAACTGGATATTCTAACAGATGAGGTGACTTTAGAAGAAAATGTAAGTTTGTTTATATATACTTCTAAAAAGAGTTTTATTATTTTTTTACAGGTTGTAACAGATTTTATTCTGTCACAGAAATGTTTTATTTAATTTTCTGTCTGTTTGTTTTTGCCACTTTGTTGGAGTTTTTTTAAACCTGACCCCTGTTTTAAACGTCATTCAGTTTACTAAATTGATTAACTTTAATGGAGGTTGTTTCTATTACATTTTATTTTAGAGGTTGTTAACTGAACAGACCTGACTTAGATTTGCGCGCTTCACCTCTTCTTCCCTTTAACAATTATGAGCTTCTTCTTTATGTTACTATATTACACAGTTCCTACTTATTTTTTAATGCTCTAATAAATTATATGCAAGTTTGTAAATACAGTTTGAAAAGTTTCAGGAAAAGAAAGACTTTTGCACGGCACTGTATCGCATTTCACATAGGGCATTCCACCAAGAGATATTGAATATTTTAATGGGAGTCATTGTGAGCTTTAATTTTGTGCAGAAGTTAATTGAACTGGGAATCAGTTCATTTGTAGATGCACCTGTGCTCTTGGTCTGATTGTTTGCTGCGGGAGGATTTATGTTTGTGAACGAATATGTTGCCAAGTGAAACAGTTTCTAGACAACAATGGAAACCCACAGCACAGAGGAATTATATCAGGCCATTCCATTAAACAAGAAAATAATCGTTCCGCCAGTGAAACCCCAGACCTTGAATTTTTTATGCTCCCCGGTGTGCTAGACAAATATGGCAGCCGATTGTGTACCGGAGCTGGTTGGGATCTGTCATCTATCAACGCAAAATTACTTCAGTTCCATTTATTTATGTGGAAAATAAGACAGCATTAAAACAGACACACTCTAATCCTTAAATACAGAAACATACAGCTAGAAACATTGTCATTTGATTTTTTTCTGCTGCCACATAATTCTGAAAAGAATACACACTATGACTGTATAGTAGACATTCAGCTTTAAAAAGTACCTATTAGCAAAATAACTAATTTGGCTCTCTCTATATATATAGATAGAATTAGTTAAGGTTAGATTTAGACGTATGTAATCTAACCTAGACCTAGTGTACTTTATGGAGGGGTCTTTAGACTAAATTTAAACCATTGTGAATGTAGATGACATTTGACAATTTATACTGCATGTTAAGATGCATTTCCCAATCAAAATACTTCAAAAGATGGATCAATTTGAAATTTTTTTAACAAACTTAAAAGACATGTTCTAAAGACTGCAAAGGTTGATGAAATGAAAAAGTGAAA